>BLSH010139134.1:1288691-1303656 GCA_018402905.1 Glandirana rugosa
TGGGGATATAGTCGGCGTCCCTTCGGTATTATCACAAAATTTTAGTAGAAGTTTAACACACCTTTTGGGGATATAGTCAGCGTCCCTTCGGTATAATCACAAAATTTTAGTAGAAGTTTAACACACCTTTGATATAAGGGTTTTCCACACAATTTGAAGATGATTTTAAAACACTAATATGGCTTCCCTGCGACTGATATAGGGGTTTTCCACACAATTTGAAGATGATTTTAAAACACTATTATGGCTTCCCTGCGGCTGATATAGGGGTTTTCCACACAATTAGCAGATGATTTTAAAACACTAATATGGCTTCCCTGCGGCTGATATAGGGGTTTTCCACACAATTTGAAGATGATTTTAAAACACTAATATGGCTTCCCTGCGGCTGATATAAGGGTTTTCCACACCATTTGAAGATGATTTTAAAACACTAATATGGCTTCCCTGCGACTGATATAGGGGTTTTCCCACACAATTTGAAGATGATTTTAAAACACTAATATGGCTTCCCTGCGGCTGATATAAGGGTTTTCCACACAATTTGAAGATGATTTTAAAACACTAATATGGCTTCCCTGTGGCTGATATAGGGGTTTTCCACACTCACTTTGATGATGATTTTAGAACAGTAATCTTTCCCTTAAAGCAACAGCTGGAACCTTTCCCTGTACAGCTTGATGATGATTTTAGAAGAATAATCTTTCCCTTAAAGCAACAGACTTTACCTAGTCCAGTCAGATCGTTCTGTGCAGCAGGATGAGGTGTGCAATCTGTCCCTCAAAGCAGCAGTACTATTATCTCTCCCTAGTCCACAATCAGATCGTTCTGGGCAGCAGGATGAGGTGTGCAATCTGTCTCTCAAAGCACTAGTAGTAGTATCTCTCCCTAGTCCACAATCAGATCGTTCAGTAATGCAGGATGAGATGTTCTGCAATCTGTCCCTCACAGAGCCAGCTGCATCCTCTCCCTAAACTATCCTGAGAGCATATGACATGCAGCACGGTGACTCCAGCCCCATATAGAGGCTGGGTCACATGGTGCACTGGCCAATCACAGCCATGCCATTAGTAGGCATGGCTGTGATGGCTTCTAGGGAAAACCAGTGAAACACTTGTTGATTGGCTGCCTTTGTCAGCTTTTTAACACGTGTAGTAAAATACCAGAACCCCGGACCCGAAACCGGACTTTTTTTGAAAAGTCCGGGTTCGGGTCCGGGTCCCGGACACCCAAAAGTTCGGGTTCGCTCAACTCTACTCAACACAGAAAAAAACTTGGATGGACTCAGAGAAAACAGTGACCTCACAGACCTATATTAGAACCATTAATGTAATTGTTACATGAGGAGAGTTTAACACTACTAATATTATCATTGGCTGTTTTTATGACCTACTTACCAACAAATAAAATTATCTTGGACTCTCATCTGTTTTTGGTCAGGCGCTTTCTGCATTTCAAAGGTTTGATTTACTATCGGATGCCTATTTAGGGAAGGTTTGCTGCGTATACCATTGGGCTTGTTTAAAGTCTTCCTTTATCTGACTTCATGCACAAGTCTGAAAGTTCCCTAAGTTGTTCTGGTGACCATCAAGTGTGATGCAGGACCAGATGCCACTGATGTTCCTACTCTGTACTGTATGTGATGACATTGGGGGGCCCATCCACTTTTTAGGGCTGGAGAGAAGACTGGAGTGCCAGCTGCCACAGAAGGTGTAAGGTACGGTGTAAAGTAAGTACACTAAGGGAGGTGTTTTACATTTTTTATTTTTACAGCCAGCCTAGAGTTGGGCTTTAAAGTTTTTGTAAACCCTTAGTTAAACCAACTGAAGTGACTAACCTTGGGTAATACATAGAGATGATGTAAATCCTCATACATAAGTTGTATCTGTTTATCTGCATCACTCTCTTCTCTATATCAGTTAAAAGTCCCGAATGTACACAGCATTCCTTAGCTTCAGGAGGCAGGGGGTGGAGATCTAATGTCCCACACTACACAGTACAGTGATATATAAAAAGTCATAACCATGTGGAGATGACTTGTAAGAAAGTAAAAAATCATTTATAGGGTAGAGGTGGGAAAGACTTGCTTCTAGAGATTTTTCAGGGGTTGCCTAAAGGCAGACATAGTAGGCGATAGCTGTACAGTTTGGATTAGGGCCTTCCAGAGGATAGGTGAGGCTCTGGAGAAGTCCTGGGCACAAGCATGGAAGGAGGTGATGAGAGAGAGAGCAGGAAGTTATGGAAGGAGGATGTTTTACTTTATATCCTGGGACAAAGTTATTAATGTAGCTAGGGCCAGAGTTGTGGATGTTTTTTGTATGTTGTTTTTAACATTTTCATTTTTATTTGTTGGGCAATCAGAAGCCAGCGGAGGGACTGGCATAGAGGGGGGCAGACACTGAGCAGTTGATAAGGTGGATGAATCTGGCAGCAGCATGCACAATAGACATGATAGACTGTAGGGAGGTATAGTCCATGCAAACTCTTCTGCATTGTTTAACCACTTGCCGACGGCTGATTGGCAAATGACGGCGACAGAGTGGCTCTGTAACGCGGATCGCCGTCATATGACGGCGGCCGCGAGACAGAGCCTAGTGAGCGCGCGCGCGCGCTCACTGTGTTCGGGGGGGGCCAGGGAGCGGGTGCGGCGGCTTCGATTGCCGCCGGCTACCCGCGATGCCCCCCCGGAGTGAAGGAACGGAGGTCCGTGTAAGTAAACACGGACCTCCGTTCTGTGAAGGGGGAAGGGCTGTGATCACAGCCTTCCTGTACATGAAGGCTGTGACCACTTCCCTTCTCCTGTTAGGGCAGTCCCCCCACAGTTAGAACACTCCCAGGGAACATAGTTAACCCTTAGAGCGCCCCCTGCAGGTTAACCCCTTCACTGCCAATGGCATTTACACAGTAATCAGTGCATTTTTATAGCACTGATCGCTGTATAAATGCCAATGGTCCCAAAAAAGTGTCAAAATGTTCCGACATGTCCGCCCCAATATCGCAGTACCACTAAAAATCGCAGATCGCCGCCATTTCTAGTAAAAAATTAAAAAAAAATAAAAACCCCAAAAATGAATTCTCATCATCCGTAAACGCGACCACTTTTGCGCAAACCAATCAATAAACGCAGATTGCTAATTTTTTTTATCGCAAATATGAGGAAGAATATAAATTGGCCAAAAACGGTGAAAAAAAATGTTTTTTTATATTTTTTTTGATTTGTATTTTAGCAAAAAGTAAGAAATGTGGGTTTTTTTGCAAAATTGTCGCTCTTCTTTTGTTTATAGCGGCGATCAGAAATGACGCAGAGGTGATCAAATACCACCAAAAGAAAGCTCTATTTGTGGGAAAAAAAGGACGCAAATTTAGTTTGGGTACAACATCGCACGACCGCGCAATTTTCAGTTAAAGCGATGCAGCGCTGAATCGCAAAAAGGGCTCCGGTCCTAAAGCTGGAAATCCTTCCGGGGCTGAAGTGGTTAAAGAAAAGAGGACTCACAGGGGGACTCCAAATGCCCTGCACTTGCTTATACCACAAATCCTGACTGCACATATCTTTCCTAATTAGTTAGCGAGGACCATATAAGCTGTGCACATTCATAAGAAAGAAACAGTAAATGCATAAAGCCCCGTACACACTGACCAGCAGTGGTTGGTTCAATAGAAACAATGGCAGAGAGCGATAACTGGAGTGTTCTGGTGATTATTAAGTAGTAGAATCTAATTTTTAAGATGTAGAATTAAAACTATTCAATTGGGTCAAGAAAAATAAATATTTTATGATAGTTGTATTAAAATACATATGAACATTTTAAAGACTCATTGGTTGATTTACCAACGACAAATACCGTAGTCTGTTTACTTTGCAAGTGCACTTACACTCTGCAAGGGGATTATCCCCCGAGCTTAGTGAACGAGTCAGCTTTGCAGACTTCAATCATCCAATCATGTGCAAGCAATTTGTTTTTATTTCCTTGAACATAATTGTGTTCTTTGTAAAGCAAAGTTTAATCATATTCCCTAAGCTCTGGGGGAAATTCCCTTGCAAAGTGCAACTTCACATCAGTAAAATAATTACATGATGTCTCACTGAGTAGTTTTGCCTGGGCACAAGGGTTACTCTTATCTCCGAGTCATTCTGTATAGTAACATGGAGAGGTCCCCACCTCCTACAGCTGATATACAAATAATAGAGAGGCCCGTTCAACTGATGTTTGCATAATTTGCCCAGCTAAGGTCTAACTAGTACATCCTGCATAAAGCCACTATAAATTATGCAATATCTAATACAGGTGGCATTGCAGTGTATGCCTACATTTGCAGGCAATTCCCAGGAACAGCAAGAAATGGGTTCTTTTGTGCTACCGAAAACAAACCAAGGATTTCCAGATTTCAAGGAAATCCCTTTCAAAACGGGTATCCTCCACTGCCCTGAAAGTCACCATGGCAAGGAAAGGGTTTCTCTTAAAAAGTTTACAGTGGAAATAAATGTAGCTTATTTAGACCTTAGGCAAGCTGATGGCTGGAATGTGGAGATAATTATATCTGAGGCTAGTCAACGTTTCGAAGTCCCTATATAATATCACCTTTAAGATCAGGCCAAGACATTCCAGACTGAATCAAGGTTTGTTTATAAAAGGATTTAGCACTTTCAGATCCCATATTGCCTGGAAGACCACCAATTTCCATGTCTAAATATCAGCTTTTATTCATTTCGTAGAATACGCACACAAAAAACGCCAGGCCATGCTTGCACTGCCTACCCTCTTTTTCCTCTCCTGTTCATTAGTAAACCTTGAATGGTCCTCAGGCCGGAGCTAGCGAGGAAACAAAACCCTGAGATTGTCTCTCCGCTAATCAGGGACAGACACCTACACAAACACTGCAATCTGTAACAGTGTCTCCAGTAACTGAGAAACACTTGGACTCTGTAACAACATTGGCGTAAAACATTACAGGTTGGCTGTGGGGAGACGGCCATAAAAACATTTACAGAGAAAATATGACAAGACCCTTGCTAACGTTCCCATTGATTCAATAATCATCCGGCAATTTCCCACAGACACATGATGTAGTGCCTGCGTAATGCTGCAGGGAAGGATGGTCCTTATTAGGTGTAATGCTGCTACAGCAAAAATCTATGTCATACTAAAGAAATGGGAAATAATGATGAATTAAGAGAGAAAGCAATCTATAAAGCAAGAAGAATATATAAAGTATCTCACAAAAATGAGTACTCCCCTCACATTTTTGTAAATATTTTATTATATCTTTTCATGTGACAACACTGAAGAAATTACACTTTGCTACAATGTAAAGTAGTGAGTGTACAGCTTGTATAACAGTGTAAATTTGCTGTCCCCTCAAAAATAACTCAACACACAGCCATTAATGTCTAAACCCCTGGCAACAGAAGCGAGTATACCCCTAAGTAAAAATGTCCAAATTGGGCCAAAAGTGTCAATATTTTGTGTGGCCACCATTATTTTCCAGCACTACCTTAACCCTCTTGGGCATGGAGTTCACCAGAGCTTCACGGATTGCCTCTGGAGTCCTCTTCCACTCCTCCATGATGACATCACAGAGCTGGGGGATGTTAGAGACCTTGTGCTCCTCCACCTTCCATTTGAGGATGCCCCACAGATGCTCAATAGGGTTTAGGTCTGGAGACATGCTTGGCCAGTCCACCACCTTTACCATCGGCTTCTTTAGCAAGACAGTGGTCATCTTGGAGGTGTATTTGGGGTCCTTATTATGTTGGAATACTGCCCTGTGGCCCAGTCTCCGAAGGAAGGGGATCGTGCTCTGCTTCAGTATGTCACAGTACATGTTGGCATTCATGGTTCCCTCAATGAACTGTAGCTCCTCAGTGCAGGCAGAACTCATGCAGCCCCAGACAATGACACTCCCACCAACATGCTTGACTGTATGCAAGACACACTTGTCTTTGTACTCCTCACCTAGTTGCCACCACACACGCTTGACGCAATCTGAACCAAATACGTTTATCTTGGTCTCATCAGACCACATGACATGGTTCCAGTAATCCATGTCCTTAACCACTTGGCGGCCGTCAACTGCAGGTTGACGGCGACAAGATGGCTCTGCTAGGCAAACCGCCGCCATATGACGGCGGCTGGCAGATGGAGCACTGTGAGTGCGCCCGCGCTGCCGGAGGCGCACTCGCGCGCTCACTGTCTTCTGGGGGGGCCAGGGAGCGGGTGCGGCGGACTCGATCGCCGCCGGCTACCCGCGATGCCCCCCCCGGAGTGAAAGAATGGAGGTCCGCGTATGTAAACACGGATATCCGTTCTGTGAGGGGGGAAGGACTGTGATCACAGCCTTCCTCTATATGGAAGCTGTGATCACTATCCTTCCCCTGCTAGGGCAGCCCACATACAGTTAGAACACGCCCAGGGAACACAGTTAACCCTTAGAGTGCCCTCTGCAGGTTAACCCCTTCACTGCCAATGGCATTTACACAGTAATCAGTGCATTTTTATAGCACTGATCGCTGTATAAATGCCAATGGTCCCAAAAAAGTGTCAAAATGGTCCGACATGGCCGCTGCAATATCTCAGTACCGCTAAAAATCGCAGATCGCTGCCATTACTACTAAAAAAATAAAAAAATAATAAAAACCCCAGAAATTAATTCTCATCATCCTTAAACGTGGCAACTTTTGAGCAAACCAATCAATAAAGGCCGATTGTGATTTTTTTTTATCACAAATATGAGGAAGAATATAAATCGGCCAAAACCTTTGAAAAAAATGTTTTTTTGTATTTTTTTTTTCATTTCAGAGCAATTTCAGAGCACTGATCGGCGCTCACATGGCTCGCTGCTTCTCTCCTCTCTCAGCCTGACAGCTGCAGCGGGCGGTGCCAATCTGGGGTCTAATAGACTCCAGATCTCTCCATAAGAGAGAAAATGGAACATGATTTAGCATTGCTGAAAGATTGGTCAAAGCAGTGGAAACTGCAGTTCAATGTTTCTAAATGTAAAATAATGCACCTAGGGAAAAACAATCTCTTGAGAGAGTACACCATTGGGGGTACAGTGTTAGCCAGCACTACAGAAGAAAAATATTTGGAGGTGCTTATTTCATAAGATTGCAAAATGAGCAAGCAATGTGGCCAGGCAGTGGGAATAGCAAATAGAATTTTAGGATGTATCACTAGAGGGATCACCAGCAGGAGGAAGGTCGTCCCGATTCCCCTATATAGTTCTTTAGTGAGACCTCATTTAGAATACGGTGTCCAGTTCTGGAGACCTCAGTTACACAAAGATATTGATAAAATAGAAGGAGCCCAGAGACAGGTAACAACATGGTGAAAGGTCTGGAGGATAAAACAAATTGAGAGCGACTTCAGAAACTTAAGATGAACTGATATGAATATTCCTGCGCTACCTAATCCCTTATGTGGATAGTAAAAGTGTGTATCAGTGCTTAAATAACTATCAATTTGAACCCTAATCTCTTTTAAGCCTGCTGCTAACACGGATTGTGTTCCCACAAATATTTAGGAGGATATTCTCACTAGTGAATAGTGCTGCATTACTATAAAGTACAAATTACTGGTTGTGCTAATTATCCATATACTTAATATTTCATATACCAACACAATAAATAAAATGAGTAAAAAATTCAATTGACACTCCTTATAAATAAATTAATCGACAAAGTGTAAACACAGTGATTAATTGTGATAATAATAGTCCATATTCTCTTAAAAGATCCACATAATCCTCCAAATTACTCATTCCCATGTTGCGTTTTTCACCTTCCACCAATGGGTTAAACAATAAAATTCATAAAAGACCACGTGTTTCTTCTAGGCTCCCAGATCTCTGACTTCAAGTATATATCAATAGCGCATTTGTTGATTATTACACATTGTATCTCCCCTCCTTCGTATGGGTACCACTCTCTCCTCCTGTCCACAGGGGTCCCTCTACAGATCCTTCCTCTTTATTATGCAGGATATGTATATGGCTCTTAATACCAATTATACATTAATGTGGCCATTCTGCATAGCTCTCAATGAAGGAAGTGAAAATACAAGGCTACCATGGTGTAGTATATTAAAACTGGCACTCATTTATTAGGTTATTTTACACTCACATTCAAAAAGTTAAAACCACACATAGATAACCAAAACTGAAACTCCTGAGCATCCTACCGGGTCACTTCCGGTCCGCATCAGCCTCTCCTCTCACCCTACGCATTACGTCACGCTCACATGACTTCATCAGGGGGTATTTTGCAGATGGCTGACAAGTTTCAAGGGGAAATCCCCTCTTCCTAATCGAAGATGTTGCATTGACCATGGTCGAAACATGTCAGCCATCTGCAAGGTCCTCCAGCATGCTGGGACTAGTCTCGGTAACCTGGTTGCTTTGTGCATACTATGGATTTTGATATGCTTTTACCATTGAGTTATTTGTGAGTATAATTCTTTTTATTGTATTATTAAAGATACCACTTGGGTAATGTACCAGGCTGGTGCACCCTCTCTTCTCTTTGTCTTACCTACCAGCCTACCTACCAGAATGCGGAGGGAAACTGGAGTACCCAGTTAAAACCCACACAAGCACAGGGAGAACATGCATACTCTGCACAGGTAGTGCCGTGGTTCGGATTCAAACCAATGACCATATTGCTGCTAGGCGGAAGTGCTAACCACTGTGCTGCCCTACATACTCTGGATTATTGCACCCTGTGCTACAGTATATGCTACATATAGACCACTGTACTCTGTACAGTGCACTAAAGATAACCCAGAAACACCAAACTCTGTAAGCTGCATTGTGTATTCAGATCATTAGGAATTGTTTTTTAGAAATTCATTCAAGGAATGGACACTTTTTTTGCATGTCTACAGTAATCCATTAGACAGCCAGATAAGCAAATAAAAAACGATCAAAGTGTACTATAATCGGACCAGCAGAAAGCCTTATCTGTAATTGCTCATAGACTGAATAAACCCAATGTTTTTTTAGGACCACAGAAGACTTATTTCCTATGCAGGTTGTAGCACTGTGTCATAGGACAAACTGTACTTTATACAGAATCATTAGAGCAGACGGCATGAAACAGATGTATGACTTCATAGTGCCGGAGGCAACTCGTGTATTTCCCTTGCTGGCTCCCACCTGCACTTTGTAATTTATGCAAACAAGAAGGCACAGCGGGGGCTTCACCTATCATCATGATGGAGTGAGTACAACAATATACAGGAAGAATGGCAATGTTCAGGCGCTTACCCGGTAAATAAATACTCTTGGTACATATAACCTTGGTTTGTTTAGGTGACTCTTTAGTGAGGAAAATAACCATTTGACCCTGGTACATTTAATTCTCTATTCTATATATACAGTTATAACGGTTTCCAAGATCTAATTGTCATATAATGATATCTGTGTGATCCAAGTGCTTCTGTTTGGCAGTCTACAGTATATGGAATAATGTTCTAATTTTGTGTTTTGTGACTATATGCTGGTGTATTTATGGTTTGAATTATGTATGGTTGTACATCTATGGTACATAAAGCAAATTTAAAAATGCAAATATAAAAAAAACATAATTTGAGATTTATAGCGTGGTTGCACTGTTTTCTGGGCAACAAAAATAGCAACCTGGGCAGCAGTTCTCTGCCCACACTGGACACTACTTGCATGGAGTTTGCATGTGCTTGTGTGAGTTTCCACAGGGCTCTTCGGTTTCCTCCCACACTTCAAAAACATGTTGGTAGGTTAATTGATTCCAGTCTGAATTGGCCCTAGTGCATGTGTATTCATGAGAGGTAGGTACATTGACTTGTGAGGGCAGGGACTAATCAGAATGTACAATATGTAAAATGCTGTGTAAATTGTAAGCACTATAGTCATAGTCCTACGACTGAGATGAAAATTAATCACATAAACACGAGACAAGACTTACAACATAACATATACCTGAGGTGTGTCTTGGTGGGCTGGTTGGTATGCCAAGAAAAGGGGGCATACCCAAGATAAGTAATGGATGATGGTGGAGAAAAAAAATGCTGAGAAGTGTCCTAAAAAAGGGGAATGGGAGGAAGGGTATCGTGCATCGGAAACAACAAAGACCACAGGTGAGTGGTCTGCTTAAATACCCTCCGGGCTCCTCTCATAAATTCAGGCCACCATACTGGCCTTCTAATTTATGGTCTTAGCCCTAAGACCGAGATGAATATGGATCACATAAACACGAGACAACAATTACAACATAACATAGACCTGAGGTGTGCCTTGGTGGTCTGGTCGGTATGCCAAGAAAAGGGGGCAAAAATATCCAGATATGTAAGTAGTATTTATTGATTCTTTCATTATTGAGCAAGGTTGGTAAAGGCATGTGCCATTTCTGTCTGAGGATTTGGAATGTATCTAGCGAAGCGGGCGGATTTCCATCCGCCTAATTTATTGATCACGTGATCTGGTACTCTGAACTGAGATGCAGCTGAGGCTGCTCCGATCCAGAAGGAATGTCCGGAGTACCGACGGGGGTCAAGGCCCAAGTTGACCAGTAGGATCCTAACGTGCCTAATGAATTGGCTGCCACTCAAGGGGCTGGTCAGAAAAGGCAACAATGGGCCAGAGTCTGATTGGCTGGGCAGGAGAGACAGTAGCCGGTCGAGTACCGTTACAGGGCACCAGGTGTTGTTAGTCTGAGAGAGGTTGATGTCAACCTCGGGTCTGGATTGTTCCTTTTCGAGACCGCAAGGTGAA
This sequence comes from Glandirana rugosa, assembly GCA_018402905.1. Taxonomy (NCBI): domain Eukaryota; kingdom Metazoa; phylum Chordata; class Amphibia; order Anura; family Ranidae; genus Glandirana; species Glandirana rugosa. The sequence continues at coordinate 1,299,438 of BLSH010139134.1, forward strand.
GAACATAATGGTTTTGAAGTGAGGCAGATGGTGTCTGCACAGTATCTGGCTGCTGGTGCCACTAAAGGTGAATTCACTAGGCCGTAGAATGCCAGGTAGATGACTGCTTGGATGACCAGGCTGGGCTGAACCCTGAACGGGGAACGTGCAAGGATTTTGGACATGTCCCTAAAGATGGCACTAGTGATAGGCAAGCGTTTGCCGTTGGCTACAGGCTGAAGCTTCTGGATGCCACGTAGTAGGGATGACTGTGTGGGCCATAAAAATAAACGGCTTTCCGGGGTCCTGAAAGGACATAAAATGCTGGATACTGGCTAGGTATAGCCTGATAGTGTTATGAGAAAGAGCCAGCTGCCTGTGGCAATACAATGCAAAGGCTGGGACATGCCTAATCTGTGGTTGCTCCAGGGCATGAGGCTAGAAACCTGCAGTAGGTGTTCCTACTGCAGGTTGCAGGACAGTGGGAGTGGTTAATGAGCTGGGTCACGTTGAGAAGGTGAGGTTTTAATCCATCATTACCAAGGTGGGATAGGAGTAGTTATTGGGTCGGCTCCAGGTTTCTGCTGAAAGAATGAAATGACATTGAAACAGGACAGTGCGTCTGCTGCAACGTTGCACTTGCCAGGAATATACATGCAATGAGCATTAAATTGATGCTGCAGAGATGACTGCACCAGCCTTAGTAGGAAAGACCCGATGGGGAGCGACTTGTGCCTACCTTTGTTTATAATTTTTGGCCATAACCGGGTTGTCTGTGACGAAGACCACCATTTGTCCTATTTAGGTATGGCACCAGACCGGGGCTGCTGCCACAATGGGATGGAGTTCAAAAGGGGGAATGACTGACTAAAACCAGGGATCCAAAGGATTTCTGGTGGCCATGGCCCTGCGAACCAGTGATGGCCAAAATTTGCAGCGAAACCTGTGGAGGCTGCGGCATTCGTAACTACCTGAGGTGATAAAGCTGATACTAATGGAATAAATATGGATATGCTGTTTCAGTTTGCAAGGAATTCTTCCCACATTGTCAAATCAGCTATGCTGCTATGTTCGGCCTGAGAATGTGATCAAGGTCTTGTACTTAAGAGAGGAAAACCAAGAGGCGTGAAATAAAGGAGCGACGCTGAGGGATAACCCTCACAGCAAAATGAAGCATCCCTAATAGGGATCATAACTGTCTCTTAGTACGCCCTGCGAGAGGGTAAAGGCATGAATGACTGACCTGATTTGGGCCAATTGGTTGGGAGGCAGGCTAGCCTGCAAGGAGCAAGTGTCAAAAGTGGTGCCTAGGAAGGAGATGGACTGTGCCAGGCCTTCCACTTCATGCTCTGCTATGGGCATGTAGAGATTGAAAACAAGGGGTGCATGTGTTAAGAGGAGTGGTAGCAGTAGGATAGTGAGCGGAGCGGGATATAGAAAAACTCAGACAAGAAGGAAGAAGTGGGGGGGCCATCTCGAAGCAGAGCTCCGTCACTCCACACTCCAGCCCTACCTTACTTATACAGCTTCCATCTGCCCTTCAGAAAGAAGGGGAACAACTAGGAATCCACCTGGACTATACCCAGAAGGGAAAAACAACCGAAGGGATCCCGCAAGCTGCTCAACTTTTACTTGAGGCCCGACAGGGAGCGGCCGCCGGATCACCCAGCCACGGCACTGGAGCACTCCTCCATAGAGGAGTGAGTAAAGTTAAGAGTTGCAAAACTCTTTTTTTGATTATATCTGTTGGCTACTCACACTGTTCTTTGAAGTGAGCTCAAATCTGTTTTCTTTCTCTCCTCTTTGTCACTGCATAGTCTCATATCTAGGCTATTGTTAAAAACATTGTCCAATCAAGAGTGCTACTACCGGTATACCTGACCAACCCTTGTTATACTCTTACCCCCCCTCACACACTGAACGAGGAAGAGTAAGACCCTATCAGCACCAAGAGATGAGTAAACTCACTCCTCCACACTCCCAGAGCTATGTCCCTCACAATTGTATCCCTGAATGCGAAAGGCCTAAACAGCCCTTTCAAATGCTCCCTACTCTAGCGAGAAGCCCAAATACAAAAAGCAGATATAGACATTCAGGAGACGCACTTCTCCGAAAGTAAATCCCCTAAGTGTTCCCACAAACTGTTCCCACACTGCTACCATGCACGCTCTGAACAAAAGAAGAGAGGAGTAATGATAGCAGTTTGATCCTCCATAGCATTCACTCTCACCCATTTAGAACAAGACCCATCGGGCAAATACCTAATCTTAGCTGCTACCGTCAACAACCAGTCACTAGTTATCGCAAATATATACTCTCCAAACACCCGCCAGAAACAATTGTACAAATCTGTATTACAAAAGCTCCAGCAATTCCCCAAAGACTAAATTATCATCTGTGGGGACTTCAATGAGGTCATTGACCCTCTCATTGATTCCTCCAACAGCAAACGCAGAAAGTCCACAGCCCTGTCATCTCTAACCTCTTTAGAGGACTTATATGACCCCTGGAGATGTCTACATGGCGCTGAGTGGGATTACTCCTTCTACTCGAACACCCAGAGATCATACTCTAGGATTGACCCGTTCCTGACCTCCAAGGCACTATTGCAAAAAATCACCAAGTCCACAATTGGAGGTATCACATGGTCCGACCATGCCCCAGTGTTCATTACGTTATCTACTGCCACCCAAAACCCCAGATACACCTCATGGCCTTTAAAAGCCTCCCTACTTGGTGCTGTGGAGGTACAGGAACAGGTGAAAGCTGAAATCTTTGTCATTTTTGACTCTAACACAGGATCAGTGTCTAGCCCTACAGTGCTGTGGAATGCCCACAAGTCAGTATTGAGGGTAATATTTCTAAAGCTGGGTGCTCAGGAGAAAAAAAGAAGAAACCTAACCATCCACACCCTCCTTAGTCGCATTAAAACCCTGGAGCAGATAAACAAACAAAACCCCACACAACCCACTGCTGAAGAGATAGGGAAAAAGGAATTAAGTGCCCTTCTTTTGAAAAGTCACGACTAATATATCAGACGCCTATGTCTTTCCTGGTATTCCCAGAGAAACAAGCCAGGTAAACTCCTGGCCCAACAATACAAACGTAGAGCAGCGCAAAACAGAATCCTGTTCCTCTTAGATGAGCAATGACACATATTAATTAACCCACAAGACATAGCAGATCGCTTTAGCTCATTCTACTCAAAACTTTACAATCTATCACAAAACGCTTCCAAACCCAAACCCACTGCCCAGGAGATAAACAACTTCTTAAGCCCTTTACAACTACCTTCTGTCACCCCATCACAGCTAGAGTCCCTATCTGAACCATTTTCACATGAGGAAATTCTTAAAGCTATTAAAGATCTCCCCTTACACAAAGCACCAGGACCAGATGGCTTTATTAATGAATATTATAAAGCTTTCTCTGATCAATTGATCCCCCACCTGTGCAATGCCTTCAACAGATTTCTAGAGACAGGAGAAATACCATCGGAATCCTTAGAAGTGACCCTTACTACTATACATAAACTGGACAAACCACCCAAAGACCCAGCGAACTATCGCCCCATATCCCTGTTAAATACAAATCTAAAAATTTACACCAAATGACTGGCCTCACGCCTAGCCACTCTTATGCCCAGTTTGGTCCACCCAGATCAGGTGGGCTTTATACCACAAAGGCAAGCGTCCGACGCCACACATCGGTTTATAGATATCATTAACTGGACATAACATCACCAAACACCTTCTCTGCTAATCGCATTAGACGCAGAAAAGGCATTTGACAGGGTTAATTGGCTATACTTAGCAGCGGGGGCTGGTGTGTGAGGGGCGCTTGGGCGCCGCCTCCCGCTGGCTAAAGACGAAGAAAAAAAAAAAGTCAGCCTGCCTCCCTACAGGAGGCGCCGGTACATTGACTTTCTTTGTAGTGAGCTAATTGGTCTGCCATTAAAGCCTATGCGGGTGCGCTTGATCCGGCGCACACACATAGGCTGATTGGCTGCCCTGAGCTGTGGCTCAGTGTGATTGGTTGCGCTGGCGGGTCACCGTGGCAGCGGACGTGACTTCCGCTCCACAGAGACCATGAACGCCCGGTCACCGACGAGGGGGGAGAGGGACAGCGCTCTCTTCGCATGCCGAATCTCTGCAGACTCAGCGCGCTTTTCCGCATGCCGAACTCTGCAACAATCCTGCTATTGGATGGGGTAAGTGCGGGGGGGGGGGGTTTGGAATGT
>BLSH010139134.1:1316380-1368053 GCA_018402905.1 Glandirana rugosa
TCATATCGTCATTTATATCACTAAAAAAAAAAAAAAAAAACGGCAATTAAATCTAAAAGCTGACAATGCCCCCTCACTATATTTACTGCTATACTGCTCTCCTGCCTTTCTATGCCCCACCCCAGCCCCCACACACACAAAGTGACTGGTTGTCCCTAACAACCTGCAAACACAGATGAAAAACTGGCCATTTGTCAGTTTACATTCGTTTTTCCTCCGAAGAGGATGAAAACGGCTGAATATAGATGATCATCCCTTGTCATCCGTTTTTCCATAGACATGCATTGATGTCCATTTTTCATCCATCAACAGATGAATGAAAAACGGACCAACAGTCCATATGTGTGAAAGAGGCCTTAGGAATATAGTGTATTTTGCGTAATGTTCACAGTGTTTACTGTAAAGTATTTTTTGTTGTAGTCGCTAGTTTTTTTGCATGGTTGTAACTGTATTAAATGCCGAGATTTGTAGATTAGCCACTAGAGGCAGAACATGTAGGCCACTAAAGCCATTCATTACCTGGTTGCCGACCAGCCGCCGTAGTTGTACAGTGGCAGGTCGGCTCTCCTGTGCAATCCGCCATCATTGTACATTGGGCGAATGTGCGAAACAACACTAATATCCACATATAAATTTAAACTTAGTGTTAGCAGCGCTATAAGGTGCATACATACTTAGTGCAACATGTAACAAAATTATTAAGATAACATAGATAAAGTGCCGGTGCTATAACAGAGTCCTTTATAAAGTGCAATATGATTGGTTATCTTCTATTTACTCCTCCACCTCTGTTCACCACGTGTGGGAGAGAATACAAATGGAGGCTCCACGTCCCAGCTGCCAGTAACTCGATCAGCCTCAGGCCGCCGTGTGGCCACGGATGTAGAGCTGGAAGGAGGCTCCAAAGGAAAAAAGAGAAGAAGGGTGTGAAGGGTCAGGGCATCTTCAATCTGAGTCAAGTAACACTCACTGATCAAGAAATTCATATACTAGATCTGGGATTGAAGTGTGCCCCAAAAAGACCTATTAACAAGTTTAATGTGTTTATTGATACACATAAATATATTAGAAAGATCAATCCGAAGAAATATTTTTTGAACAATCCAATTACCTCTGTGAGTAACACATCAGCTGGAAGTAAGGTGTGGAATAGTGGTCTGAAGAATCATTCCACATGGACTCCCCCCAACACCAACAATCAGTATGTGGATGTTTTTAAGAATCTGGTCCTAAAAGATCTAAATGGATTAATCCCTAAGAAAGGATTGAACCTAGTCATTTTAGACAGATCTTTTTATATGAATCAATTAGCAGAGATGCTAATGGATGAGGAAACATATCGCAAACTCCATAAGGACCCTACCAACCAATATAGAAGTGAGCTAAAAGCTTTGGTCGGATTGGGGGCCAAAGCAGGCGTGCTCAATAAGAAGGGACACACTTACTTGGTTCCAAGCATATGCCGGATACCGGTGATACATACACTCCCGAAGATCCACAAAAGTTTGGAATGCCCCCCACCAAGGCCCACAGTTAATGGGATTGGGTCGGTAACGGCTAGGTTAGGTGAATACCTGGATCTAGAGTTACAACCAAGTGTTGTTGTTACGAAAGCGTATCTGAAAGACACAAAGGACCACCTGTTAGCATTAAGGGAGATATCGCTGAGGGCCGGAGTGACCACGTTTTTAGTCACTGCAGATGTAGCATCACTGTACACCAATATCTTCCATGATGATGCAATGCTTGCTCTGAACTGGGCTTTAAGCAAAAGGGAAGAGATGCCTATGGAGCAAAAGATCTTCCTCGCCAGGGCATTGGATTTCTGCCTAAAGCATAATTATTTCTGGTTTCAGAATAATTTTTATGCCTAGTGCAGTGGAGTTGCTATGGGGGCTAAATTTGCTCCCAGTTTAGCAAATATCTTTATGGCTGAATGGGAGGACAGGTGCATATTCCAGAATAAGAGACCAGAACTGCGATTTTATCGCAGGTTCATTGATGACCTCCTCCTGGTATGGGAAGGCCCACTTGACACTTTGGAAGAATTCATTGGAAGACCGAATAGGAACGCTAATAATATCAAACTGGACCACCAATACAGCCAAAAGGAAATAAATTTCCTGGATGTAACCATCTATAGAGACCAAGATACTCTGGCGACCAAAAATACTTTAAGCCGCCAGATAGGAATAGCTATCTGTCCATCATGAGTGGGCACCATCCTTCTTGGCTCAAAAACATACCCAGAGGCCAGCTTACGCTCATCAGGAGGAACTGCACTACTGACCAGCACTTTATGGAACAATCACAACTGATTAAGGAGAAGTTTCTTCATAAGGGATATAATGACCAACAGTTGAATAAAGAAAACAACAGATCTTGAAGAAGCCGAGGGATGCCTTATTGGATGAACAACCAAAACAGATCAATAAGGACAATAGGAGGGACTGGAACATCATCACGGATTATCATGCACAATACCGTGAGGTGGAGGAGATTTTTTCCAGACACTGGCACCTCCTAAGGTTGGACAAGACCTTAGGCCCAATTCTACCGGAGAAACCAGGCTTTATTTACAGAAAAGCATTGGGGACAAATTAGTGAAGAGTTCTCGACCCCCCAACTAATTTAGGGGGTTTGCAATTATGGCCAGATAGAAAAGGCTTTAGAGCCTGTGATAAATGTCGGGCCTGTAACCTCACGGACAATGAAGTGAGAACCAGAACCAGTTTTAGATCCACAACCACAAATAGAAGTCACACAAAGGGGCATGGCCACACGGCGGCCTGAGGCTGATCGAGTTACTGGCAGCTGGGACGTGGAGGAGCGAGGAGGAGTGTGACGTGCCATTGCTGACCAGTAAACTCGTGTACAGTTCGTACACAAACGATTTTTTTAAGCATCTTAAATGTAAGCGCATTACCTATTTAATAAAATGATTGATTGTTTGAAGTGAAACACTATGAGGGCTCTTTTGTGATTTATTCCTCATGGTTGTCTAAGTTGGAGAGCAGCAGTATTTGTGGTGTTTATTCTCTGGAAGCCAATTGGGAAAGGAACCTCCTGGATGCTATTGTGGTCTACACAGGCTGTTTTGATTCCTCCTATTGGGCTGTCTGAGTTGGAGAACAACAACCTCTGTGCTGTGATTCCTCTGGATAAGTCAAAAGGGCTGTTTGTTTCCATAGTTCTGATGAGCCTTCATTTGTATTCTCTCCCACACGTGGTGAACAGAGGTGGAGGAGTAAATAGAAGATAACCAATTATATTGCACTTTATAAAGGACTCTGTTATAGCACCGGCACTTTATCTATGTTATCTTAATAATTTTGTTACATGTTGCACTAAGTGTGTATGCACCTTATAGCGCTGCTAACACTAAGTTTAAATTTATATGTGGATATTAGTGTTGTTTCACACATTTACTGATTTTTTGAAGCAGCAGCTGTCATATTGTTATATTATAATATAAAAAAATTTTCTTATTTAAAACACTTGCACGACTTAGGTTTAAAGGTTTAATACCTGAGTTATAATTTTCTTTTAGCACGGTATTTCACTTTATAATTTACATTGTACATTGGGCGCCCATGCACGATTTGCGGGGGAACGCGTGCCCACTGTGTGCTCTGTGAGCGTGCCCGCGGGTCGGACGGACTTGATGTCTGCTGGGGACCCGCGATCACCTGTTACAGAGGCAGAAAGGGGGTTCGTTGATGTAAACATGGCGGATCCCCATTCTGTCAGGGGACATGACACAGATCTACTGTTCCCTGTAATCGGGAACAGTTAGATATGTCATGTCCCGGCCAGCCCAGCCCCCACACAGTTAGAACACAGTTAACCCCTTGATCACCACCTAGAGTTTAACCCCTTCACTGCCAATAAGATTTATACAGTAATCAGTGGCTATTTAGAGCTCTGATCCCTATATAAATGTCATTGGTCCCACAAAAGTGTCAAAAGTGTCCGATCTATCCGCAGCAATGTCCCGATAAAAATTACCAGTAAAAAAAAATAATAATAAAAATGGCATAAATCTATTCCCTTAGTTTGTAGACACCATAACTTTTGCACAATCAATATAAGCCTATTGCTATTTTTTTTACAAAAAATATGTAGAAGAATATATATCAACCTAAACTGATGAATAAATTTGTTTCTTTATATTTTTTTGGATAATTATTATAGCAAAAAGTAAAATTAATTGTTTTTTTGTCAACATTGTTGCTCTTTGTCTGTTTATAGTGCGAAATATAAAAAACGCAGAGGTGATCAAATACCACCAAAAGAAATCTCTACTTCAAAAAACAGGATGTCAATTTTGTTTGGGAACATCGTTGCACGACCGCGCAATTATCAGTTAAAGCGATGCAGTGCCGTATCGTAAAAAGCGCTCAGTAAGGGGGTAAATCCTTCCGAGGCTGAAGTGTTTAAAGTGGAACCAAACTCATTGATTTAACGGTTTCCCAAAACAAGGCATGCATGAATGTTAACTGTCACAGTTGCTTGTGCTCTCAACCAAACTACCAGGCCATCAAATGGCTGGTACCAACACTGATCACATGTACAGCACTGCAGATCAAACAAATGCTAAAATGGCAGTTTCCTCAGCTGTAAAGGATAGGAGGGTTTAGTTTCTTTTTAAGGGTCATCGCATAAATCAGTGCATTGATGTACGCTGCACTTGTAACTCCTGGTCAGAGAAATATGCCCGAATTTACGCTATGTGGCCCTCTTGTGGCCTTGTGCATGAACAATAAAGTGAACTATATGTCAAACAATTTTTTTTTTCTAGTTGTGGATAGAATGGGTAGGGTTTAGATCCCCTTTGGATTTTTACTGCTTTCTGCGCTCACCCAATTGCAAGGGTTGAATACTGTTTTTTGTCAAGGGGAAAAAAGAGCAACCATACTTATCTTATTTTTCACTATTGCCAACTTGTTCCCAGCTGCATGATCAGTCCCCGAAGCTACTACTCTTCCCATTCTGTTGGCTGCAGACACCCTGATATAATAACATACATTGTAGGGCCAGCAGTCCTCCATGGCAGGGTTGCCAACCACCAGTAAATTCATGGACAGTTTGTAAAGATTCCCGATTTTTACATCTGTCCGTGGATGTCTGTTACGGAAATGTAGACTTCATGTCCATAACAGAAATTCACGGACAGATGTAAAAATCAAGGATTTTACAAACGGTCTGAATTTATTGATGGCTGGCATCCCTGCTCCATGGTGAGTGTAGATGTCGAGGGTGCTCCCACAATCTGGGGTGTTAAAGAGAGAGAGAAGACAGCTGGCTGCCAGGGTAGAGAGGTATAAGATAAATATAGATGCACTTTTCTGTTCACCCTAGATGCAACTAGCGTTTAACCCTTGCAGTGGAGTTCAGCCTTAAAGAGGTTGTCTACCAATCTACCAATCGATTTGTCAAAAAAGAGTTAATATTCCCGGCATGCCGGAATTGCTAGCTGTCTCCTTGATTGTGCTCTCAACCAAACTAGCAAACCATCCAATGGGTGGTGTTATAATGGATCACATGTGCAGCATCATGGCAGTTGCAGATTAAACAGAGGCTTAGATGTCAGCTTCCTGAGCTTAAAACTATAGGAGAGTATATAACCACTTGTATTTCCACTTTTGCAGCCATACCCCTACTTTATATCTCTTACGTGTCCCCATTCACATAACATCACTTAAAAAAAATTGCAGCTTCCTTTCTTAGATGGTCTATTCTGGAAACTCCAGCAAGGAAAAATCCTAGGTAGTTTCTTTATTTATGAGTGGGCTGGGGAGCAGTGTTTGTCATGAATAATCCTGTCTGTTCTGTGCAGACAGATCTTCATTATTAACTAGATTTGAACACAGACTAACAATGGGTTAACCAGAGTGTTCTGAGAGACGTTTTTCAGCTGCAAAAACGTTCTAACACTCAAAAACGCCCCAAAACGCTCAAAAACATTGATCCAACATTTTTGGATGTTTTAGATCAATAGGGAAAAAAAAAAAAGCTGGCCCTTTAAAAACACGAAAAAATGCCAATAATATAGGGGGAAGCTGAAAAAAATCACTGATAAGCTACTGACATTTTTAGGACTTTTTTTAACATCCTGTGTGTATGAAGCCTAAACGTTAAGATTTTTTAAGGCATGTTGCGTGAATGGGAACACATAACAAATATATAGTAGGGTTTTGTCAAATTGGACTGCAAAAATGGAATGAATCAGTGGGCTGCACTGAGTTGAACAACATTTCTCAAGCTGAATTCCAGGAATTTAGCCACGTTGATAAATGTGCAGTGTGGAAGGTTAGCTCAATGGGGATCACCTTCCCTGGAAAAAGGCAGCCCAAACTGCAGGTTTGCTTAAAATCTGGCTTGTAGCCAGGTTTATTTAACCAGTTCCCAACCGCGTGCCATGTTTTCACGGCGGCAGTCGGGTTGCTGTGTGCGATGCGCCGTAAAAAGATGGCAATCTGTGAACGGCCGCTAGGGGGGCGCGCGCGTGCCTGCCGCACTCCTGAGGAGTGTGCCTGTGGCTCGGGCGGACCCGATGTCCGTCGACGACCCGCGATGAGCGGCCACAGGCAAAGAACGGGGAACCGCCGATGTAAACACGGCGGTTCCCCATTCTGACAGTCAGGCATGGGAGATCTACTGATCCCTGTCACTGGGATCAGTTAGATCTCTCATGCCCATGGTAGCCCAACCCCCCCCCTCAGTAAGAACACACCCAGGGAACACAGTTAACCCCTAGCTCTCCCCCCCCCAGGTTAACCCCTTCACTGCCAATGGCATTTATACAGTAATCAGTGGACATTTAAATTTCTGATCGCTGAATAAATGTCATTGGTCCCAAAAAAGTGTCAAAAATGTCCGACATGTCCGCTGCAATATTGCAGTACCGCTAAAAATCGCAGATCGCCGCCATTACTAGTAAAAAATAAAAAAAAAATAAAAAACCCAGAAATGAATTCTCATCATCCGTAAACGCGGCCACTTTTGCGCAAACCAATCAATAAACGCCAATTGTGATTTTTTTTTTATCACAAATATGAGGAAGAATAAAAATCGGCCAAAACCGGTGAAAAAAATGTTTTTTTATATTTTTTTTTTTGGATTTGAATTTTAGCAAAAAGTAAGAAATTTGGGTTTTTTTGCAAAATGGTCGCTCTTCTTTTGTTTATAGCGGTGATCAGAAATGAAGCAGAGGCGATCAAATACCACCAAAAGAAATCTCTATTTGTGGGAAAAAAAGGATGCAAATTTTGTTTGGGTGCAACGTCGCACGACCGCGCAATTGTCAGTTAAAGTGACACAGTGCCAAATCGCAAAAAGTGCTCTGGAAAACCTTCTGGTTGGTAAGTGGTTAATAGGTTGCAAGCAATAACAAGTGTGCAGCGCTTCAACAGGGAATGAGTATTAGATCCAAAAGGTAGTCCCAAATCCACCTGGTGGGTGCACAGACTAAGACGTTCCTCAAACATCCAAATCATGAATATGTACAGAAGGTTAGCACTCCAAAACTCCAATGCAGTACATTTATTGATATGTGCAGAGATAATACATGAACAGCAGATGTGTTTCCGTGGGACAAATCGCCTTGATCAGATTTAAAAGGTTGCATGCAGAAATCAAATAAACAAAACAGAAAATAAATCCTCGCCATCCAGGCACTAACTAAACATTTCTGTTTTTCATAACTGAGTTGTGCAGGGCTTCTCCCAGACACCCACAACACATAGACAGTGCAAGCCTTTTTGTCTCAGTCCATATGTCAGCTCTCTCAGGCTAATTGCTCCTGCGTCCCAGGCCAGAGCAAAACTCTGCTCTCCTCCTGATTATTTAAACCACCTGATGGTGGACTCCAGTGGACCACAAAATCTAATCTGGACCCAACCCTGCAAAGGTGGCTGGTAAAACCCGGACCGGAGTCCGCCTTAGTCCACTGCAAATGCAAATGCATGCGAGGCGAAACATCGTCCATCAATCACCTCGACTCGTATAACGTCACAGCAGGCATACTATGAGTTAAGTCCAATGAGGTGCAAGCCACCTTCAGGACTTATCTATTACTTACATCTGACATGTCGTGTTCCTCCCAGAGGATACATTGGGAGCTCTAAGGAGAGAAGCACACACAGAAGCTCTGCCCACCCCTCCCCCCTGCTGTCCATTCACAGAAGCATTTGAATTTTGTGAATGAGCTCACATAATACAAAGACTTCTTTGATTGGACAGGAGGAGGGGAGGGGCACATATATCAGCTGCATAAGCTCTGCATTTGAGGGGGCTAAGACCAGAAGGGCCAGCGTCTGAAGCGATTTCCCTAGAGTACCATAAACCTGTCAGATGTAGTGTGAACGTGTGGGGTGGTTGAACTCAAGTGATGCATGCGATTTCCAGGAAAGACTGGAGACTTGAGACTGGTTTTTAAGGGCATGGCAGCCCATTTTTATTACAAGGAAAGAAAAAGTCCAAATAAACAGTAATCTTCCCTTGCAGGGGGTTCCACCATCGTTGTATAAACAGATACTTCAGCGTGCTGGCTTACTCACTGTCAGCTTCATGCTGTTCGGTGAAACAAATGATAGTCAGCTCTCCTGACTAATGGACAGTAGTCAGCCCTCCTGGCTGATAAGTGCAGCTCTCTTGCTTACGCCTTCGGCTTCAGGCCTTGGTGTGTCTCCCACAGGCACAATGTTAAGCAACTCGGTGCTGACATGTAGTAGCCTCACATACTACATCTGGCTCCTGCAGATATACATGCTCTGGCTGCCCCCATGCAGCCTCTGACTCCTGCAGAGGAATGGGAGTTTACCTGAATCCCATGCACAGACCTCCTGTTTGTTGGGTGGTGCCCTGAGCCGTAGTCAGGTCACAACTAAATAACCCAGCACACAGCTGTGCAATCAGCGTGCCTGTCTCTCTAAAATCTGGCGTAAAAACAGCAATCTGCCAGGTAGCACAGGGTCCCACTGCCACAGTAGATAATAGAGATAAGTCCAGGAGGTGGTATGCATTTTGTTGGACTTAACTCATGGTATGCCTGCACTTTTTACAAAGTATCTGAAATACACTGCATTAAGCGGTGAGCTGTGTGTACCTTTATCACCCCATTCTCAGCCCCAATGGTTTAAAAAAGTTCCCAGATATGATTATAGGATGCAGATGCAACCAGGGCGAGTTCTTTCTAGTTCTGCTTATTGCTTTTGTGGGGTACCAGAAAACACTATGCATTTACTATTGTTTCCCTAAAGCTCATGTCCACCTCCTTCCTGTTATTAAGCTAAATTTCAAGTTTAGGAGATCTGAAATTAAAATCTATTTCAGAGTAGACCACCAGCCGCATTTACCATTAGCATTGCAGATTAGTACTGTAAACAGCTACAGAAGACTGATAAAAAAAGACAGCAATCTACGGGATATTTAAAGTGGAGTTCCACCCAAAAGTGGAACTTCCGCTTTAAGGGAAGGTGACCCCCCGACATGCCACAATTGGCATGTCTTTTTTCCTGGGGGTGACCAGGGACCCTGTTTTCAAAGGGTCCCAGATCCACTTCCTCCCCTGGAGCCGCGGCTCCGGAAAGGAAGTCATCCCTCTCTGAGATCTTCTGGGACACGTCACAGGTCCCAGAAGATACGCCGAGCCTCTCACAAGCCGCAGCGTGACTCACGCATGCGCAGTGAAGCCAAAGCCGGGCGCCCACACTTGTGATGCCGGCGCCGCCGAGGGGAGGGGGAGACGAGCGAGCCCTCGGGTGACCGCATCGCTGGAACGAGGGACAGGTGAGTTGCCGATTGTTAAAAGTCAGCAGCTACCCTTTTGGGGTGTAACTTTGGGCAGTAATGTAGGTGAGCTTGTTTGAAGTTAGGACTGTTACAAGTGAATAATTGAATCATGCAACCAGTTGCAGCATGGCGATTTCCCAGGATCCCATTCTCTAGTACCCTGAGAACCCAGGTGATAATTACTATCCACTGAATCCCTAGGGAGCTGCTCCTCCATTGCCGTTTTGTGACAGAAGGAAATGTGACAAGGGCCAAGGAAGATGAAAACACTACAGATTATTTTAATATACTCCAAAATAAAGTGGTGAAGTTTTTTTTTGTTTGTTTTAAATAGTGTTTCTTTTTCTTTAAAACCTGACAATGGCTTGCTTTTTGTTTAACAAATAATGGGGTCCAACAGGCACCTATACTCACTTGCCAGGGTCAAGGCAAACTGGAAAACTTGCCATTTCCCACTAAAGCTGGCCATACATTACCCAGTAAGGCAGGCCATACACAGTGCAAATTTCTTGCCTGCAACCATCCTGTTCCAGGGTTCAGAGGCATGGGGAAATTTGATAAGACTGCAATGATTAAAGAGACTGTGGGCTCTAGACCTGGAGACTGGCTAAAGAAGCCAGGAAGGTCTTAGGGACCCTGGAAACGACTGGGTATAGAGCACATACAGTGCTACTGATGCCATGCATTGGGCCATATTGCTGACAATTGTCCCCTGAATGATGAACCCATGCAATGTGATTATACTTATGTAACTAGACGCCTTTCTCTTTTTGCACAGGTTGCACATACAGCATCAGTTCAAATCGCATGGAGAAGCAAATGTGTGTGATTTTTGCTGATGGAAAGCCAATCACTGCACTGCTTGACTCTGGTAGTATGGTAACATTGGTAAAAAAGCAATTGTGTAAATCCTGCAAGGTTACACCCTAGCACTGTCGGGGTCATTTGCATCCATGGGGACACTCGTGACTACCAAACAGTGGTGGTTGAGATTGACACCCCTTGGGGCAGTGTGACTTATTGTGACTTATTCAGTGGGGATAGTACCTTCACTGCTATATGACGCCCTAGTGGGCAGGGATTTTCCCCATTTTTGGAGGTTATGGGAAGGCACAGGGAGTCTGGAGGATAGAACTCCCCCTGTTGCAGGAGCACAGGAACTCTCACCCGACCCTTTTTGCCAAATGGAAGGGGGACTGGTGGCAGGACTGAGGAAGGAGGAGACAGAGTGCTAGTGCTAGTCTCCACGGTTGAAAGTAAATTCCTAGCAAAGTGGCAGGGTCCCTTTGAGATTAGGGAAAGAGTAGGGGAAGTGAACTACAAAGTTTGCCAGCCAGGGAAAAGGAAACCCGCGCAAACCCAAGCAAATTTACCATGTGAAAACCGTGGAAAGAGAGAGACTATATTGGCAGTGTCCACACCTCAAGAAGACAGGCTATACATGACTCCAGACGTCCCTATAACTGAGTCCTTGTCACTGACACAACAAAATAACGTTAAGGAATTTATCAGTAAAAATAGAGATTTTTTTTCTCTCCCCTACCCGGACTGACCACAGTACTACAACATGACATAATTACGGAACAAGGGTCCACGTAAATGTAAAATCCTACCGAATACCTGAGGCTATATGGGAGGTGGTGGAGAAGGAAATAAAAACCAAGTTGGAGTTAGACATGATAGAGGAGTCCCACAGTGACTGGTCGAGCCCTATAGTGTTGGTCCCAAAGCCCGATGGCGCTATCAGGTTCTGTAACGATTTCCGGAAGCTCAATAACATGTCTAAGTTTGACGCATACCCGATGCCGAGGGATGACGAACTTGTGGATAGGTTGGCAGGTGCCATGTGTACATAACAACCCTAGACCTAACTAAGGGCTACTGAAAAAACAGCCTTATCTACCCCTGCATCCTTCCAGAGAATGATGGATAAAACTTTGAGACTGCATCGTCCCTTGGGGACTGATCAAGCCCCTGACTAATAAGATTGAGGCAATTCAAAAGTGGCCCCAACCGGTGAATAAAAAACAGGTTTGTGCCTTCCTGGGTATTGCAGGCGGTTCATATCCGACTTTGCCCCCATTGCTCCTCTGACCGATCTGACGAAGTGGAGCGGGTCAGGCATGGTTAAGTGGAATCACCAAGCCAAGAAGGCATTCCAGAAGTTGAAGCGAGACCTTTGTGTACAACCGGTGCTCGTGACCCCGGACTTCACAAAGGAGTTTGTTGTAAAAACAGATGCCTCTGAGGTGGGACTAGGTGCTGTTCTGTCCCAGATCAGAGATGGTGAGGAGCACCCGGTTGTCTACTTCAGCAGGAAGCTTAACAAGCATGAGAGGAACTATGCCAATGTGGAGGAGTGCCTGGCCATCAAGTGGGCCTTAGAAGCACTGAAGTACTACCTCTTAAGGCCCAAAAACACGGTACAACAGTTGTGCAACAACAGTCGTACAACAGCTTGTTGTACGATAATCCCACCGTCCGGCGATTAAAAACAGCCGAAGTGCGACGGTCGTACAACAGAAGTTGGATGAGCACACTAGAAAACTTTTGTTGTACAACAAGCGGTTGTACAACTGTTGACTCGTGTGTACATATAAAGAGAGTTAACATGACCATTAGTGCCTCCCTCCACTTCTGATTGGTTAAATGCTTGATTGAATAAATTGACAATTCATTGCTATTCAGGCACAGAAGGGAAAACAAATCTAAATCTCTGGGAGACACGTCAAATACACAAATATAAGCAAATGTAAAAATACAAATAGATACATTGGAACAAAAATGCAAAATAATGCAAGAGAAAAAAAAAACAAAAACAAAAAAAACGCATGGAGATGCAAAAAAATGCAGGAAAAGAAAAAAAAATGAAAAACGCACGGAGATGCAAAAAGGCATGGAGATGCAAAAAATGCAGGAAAAAAAACAAAAAACGCATAGAGATGCAAAAACACATGAAAAAAAAAAAAAAGGTAAATTGCAGCAAATCACGAAGGTAGAAGAAACATGATAAATGAGAAGTGTAAAATATAAATACAATAGAATAGTATATGGAATGATGACATCCATATGTATACATATGACACAAGTGTGTAAGGATATTATATGGCTCTAGACAATAGGATAAGGATGTGGTTCACATACAGGGCGTATGAATTATTTAAAGAACAAATCCATGTCATAACGATGGTTAATTCCCTGTGGTGTTCTGGTTTGAAGATTATTGATCCACCACACCTCTCGCAATAAAAGTTGGCGGTGTGCATCCCCGCCTCGAGAGGAAGGTTTAACCTTTTCTAAACCCATAAAGGAAAAATGTTGCTGTCATGTTTGTATTTAAAATGTTTGGATACATTTGATAGATTTTTATCATTAGTATATGAAGCCCTGTTATAATGTTCAGCTATCCTGGTTCTTAAGGGTCTAGAGGTGCATCCTACGTATTGTATATGACATATACTGCATTCCACTACATATATCACATTGTCTGTGCCACAATTGATGTAGTTTTTTATCATAAATTGTCGCCCAGTGGCACATGAGACAACTGACCTGTGTTGTTTGGAATGTCTGGGGCAGAAGTGACATGTATTAGTGCCACATATATACGATCCTACTGTATTTAGCCACGTTTTCTTGCCCTGATTGGACTCAAAAAGACTTGGGGACAGGATGTTACCCAAAGTTCTAGCCCACCGACTAGAGAATCTGCAACCTGCAGCTACAATAGGCGAGAGAGCGACATCTGTAGAGAGAACTGGTAAATACCTCTGAATGATGTTTTTAACCAGTACAGGACCGCGCTATTGACAAAAGACGTCAACAGCGCGGACCTGAAAATCCGGGGGGACGTCCATGGACGTCCGCCCCTTCACACGCCCACTGCGCACACTGCGTGGGCGTGCCCGCGGGCCCGCGGGTCGGGCGGACTCGATGTCCGCTCCTGACCCGCGATCGCCTTACAGAGCAGTAGAACGGGGAACCGCCGATGTAAACACGGCGGTTCCCCGTTCTGTGACAGGGGACATGACAGATCTACTGATCCCTGTCACTGGGATCAGTTAGATCTGTTATGTCCCGACCAGCTCATCCCCCCCACAGTTAGAACACACCCAGGGAACATTGTTAACCCCTTCACTGCCCCCTGCTGGTTAACCCCTTCACTGCCAATGACATTTATACAGTAATCAGTGGACATTTAAATTTCTGATCGCTGAATAAATGTCATTGGTCCCAAAAAAGTGTCAAAAATGACCGACATGTCCGCCCGGATATCAAAGTCCCGATAAAAATCGCAGATCACCGCCATTACTAGTAAAAAAAATAATAATAATAAAAACGCCATAAATCAATTCCCATAGTTTGTAGACGCGATAACTTTTGCGCAAACCAATCAATAAACGCCGATTGCGATTTTTTTTACCAAAAATATGTAGAAGAATATATATCGGCCAAACCCAATGAATAATTTTTTTTTTATTTTTTATTTTGGGACATTTATTAGAGCAAAAAGTAAAAAATATTGTTCTTTTTTCACAATTGTCGCTCTTGGTTTTGTTCATAGCGCAAAAAATAAAAACCGCAGAGGTGATCAAATACCACCAAAAGAAAGCTCTATTTGTGGGGAAAAAAGGACATCAATTTTATTTGGGTACAACGTCGCACGACCGTGCAATTGTCATTCAAAATGCGACAGCGCTGAAACCTGAAAATTGGTCTGGGCAGGAGGGGGGTTTAAGTGCCCAGTAAGGAAGTGGTTAATTTCGTTAAATTCGATGGAAAAATTAGTAACAAATGTGACCTGACTACTTTCCTTAGTTCTACTTTTTCTTCTGACCCTATTACGATTTGTGCTCTCTATTAGAGTCTGTCGATCCTTTTCTGTTGCCAGACGAACTGCTCTCTCGATATTCCATCTATCATACTGGCATGATGTCAGTCTAGACCTGATGGCTTCACATTCACTTAGATATGCTGTATCTGTGGAGCAGTTCCGTCTGGCTCTGGTGAACTCGCCTTCAGGAATAGATTGTTTGGTGTGTGTGGGGTGGCAGCTAGAGGCCAACAGTAGAGTATTCCCCACACACTCCTTGCGATATCTTTTGAATATATATATATATATATATACATACATACAGTACCTCACAAAAGTGAGTACACCCCTCACATTTTTGTAAATATTTTATTATATCTTTTCATGTGACAACCCTGAAGAAATGACACTTTGCTACAATGTAAAGAAGTGAGGATACAGCTTCTATAACAGTGTAAATTTGCTGTCCCCTCAAAATAACTCACACACAGCCATCAATGTCTAAACCGCTGTCAACAAAAGTGAGTACACCCCTAAGTGAATTTGTTCAAATTGGGCCCAAAGTGTCAATATTTTGTGTGGCCACCATTATTTTCCAGCACTGTCTTAACCATCTTGGGCGTGGAGTTCACCAGAGCTTCACAGGATGCCACTAGAGTTCTCTTCCACTCTTTAATGACGACATCACAAAGCTGGTGGATGTTAGGGACCTTGCGCTGCTCCACCTTCTGTTTGAGGATGCCCCACAGATGCTCAATAGGATTTAGGTCTGGAGACATGCTTGGCCAGTCCATCACCATTACCCTCAGCTTCTTTAGCAAGGCAGTGGTTGTCTTAGAGGTGTGTTTGGGGTTGTTATCAGGTTGGAATACTGCCCTGCGGCCCAGTCTCCAAAGGGAGGGGATCATGCTCTGCTTCAGTATGTCACAGTACATGGTTCCCTCAATGAACTGTAGCTCCGCAGTGACGGCAGTACTTATGCATCCCCAGACCATGACACTCCCACCGCCATTCTTGACTGTTGGCAAGACACGCTTGTTTTTTGTACCCCTCACTTGGTTGCCACCACACACGCTTGACACCATCTGAATCAAATAAGTTTATCTTGGTCTCATTAGACCACAGAACATGGTTCCAGTAATCCATATCCTTAGTCTGCTTGTCTTCAGCAAACTGTTTGCAGGCTTTCTTGTGCATTATCTTTAGAAGAGGCTTTCTTCTGGGACGACAGCCATGCAGACCATTTTGATGTAGTATGCGGTGTATGGTCTGAGCACTGACAGACTGACCCCCCACCCCTTCAACCTCTGCAGCAAAACTGGCAGCACTCATACATCTATTTTCCAACCTCTGGATATGACGTTGAGCACATGCACTCAACTTCTTTGGTTGGCCATGGCGAGGCCTGTTCTGAGTAGAACCTATCCTGTTAAACCACTGTATGGTCTTGGCCACTGTGCTGCAGCTCAGTTTTAGGGTCTTGAAAATCTTTGTATAGGCTAGGCAATCTTTATGTAGAGCAAAAATCCTTTTTTTTTAGATCCTCAGAGAGTTCTTTGCCATGAGGTGCGATGTTGAACTTCCAGTGACCAGTATGAGAGAGTGAGAGCGATACTCTTGTGAGATGCTGTATATATATATCTTTTTATGTGAAGACACTCAAGAAATGGCACTTTGCTACAATGTAAAGTAGTGAGCTTGTATAACAGTGTAAATTTGCTGTCCCCTCAACATAATTCAACACACTGCCATTAATGTGTAAACCGCTGGCAACAAAAGAGAGTACACCCCTAAGTGAAAATGTCCAAATTGGGCCCAAAGTGTCAATATTTTTTGTGGCCACCATTATTTTTCAGCCTGGCCTTAACCCTCTTGGGCATGGAGTTCACCAGAGCTTCACAGGTTGCCACTGGAGTCCTCTTCCACTCCTCCATGACAACATCACAGAGCTGGTGGGTTTTAGAGACCTTTCGCTCCTCCACCTTCCATTTGAGGATGCCCCACAGATGCTTAATAGGGTTTAGGTCTGAAGACATGCTTGGCCAGTCCATCACCTTTACCCTCATCTTCTTTAGCAAAGCAGTGGTCATCTTGGAGGTGTGTTTGGGGTTGTTATCAAGTTGGAATACTGCCCTGTGACCCAGTCTCCGAAGGGAGGAGATCATGTTCTGCTTCAGTATCTCACGGTCCATGTTGGCATTCATGGTTCCGTCAATGAACTGTAGCTCTCCAGTGCCGGCAGTACTCATGCAGCCCCAGACCATGACACTCCCACCACCATGCTTGACTGTAGGCAAAACACACTTGTCTTTGTACTGTTCACCTGGTTGCTGTCACACACGCTTGACACCATCTGAACCAAATAAGTTTATCTTGGTCTCAGTATCCATTTCTTTAGTCTGCTTGCGCTCAGCAAACTGTTTGTGAGTTTTCTTGTGCATCATCTCTTGAAGAGGCTTCCTTATGGGATGACAGCCATGCAGAGCAATTTGATGCAGTGCGCAGCGTATGATCTTAGCACTGACAGGCTGACCCCCCACCCCTTCAACCTCTGCAGCAATGCTGGCAGCACTGATACGTCTATTTCCCAAAGACAACCTCTGGATATGACGCTGAGCACATGCACTCAACTTCTTTAGTCGTCCATGGCGAAGCCTCTTCTGAGTGGAACCTGTCCTGTTAAACTGCTGTATGGTCTTGGCCACCGTGCAGTTTCAGGGTCATGGCAATCTTCTTATAGCCTAGGCCAACTTTTTTTTTTTCATAAGACTTTATTTGTTTTTTAACATGGTTAACAAGTTACAGATATTGGCGACTCAACATAAGATGCCCCGTTGTTACAGAAGCATAGACCAATAACGTTTTCCATTGGCATAATGTTAACAGCAGGGACAAGAATATATAATTTGGTGCTGGTTCGTTAGATGTTGAGTGGTCTGAAAATCTAAAGGGGTGCTGCATTCGGGGATATCTCAGCAGAAAGTGGGGGTTTCCCAATGTCTCTCCCCCTACACTGTTGAGAGGGGGGAGCAGAGAGGAAGTAAAACAAGTTAGCACCAACAACACCATAAGCCATATTAGAATGACATTCAATACCTCATCGGATGGACCTTGTGTTCCATTTGTTACCTTGGATAAAACTAGTAGTTGTTTTGATTGGGGGTAAGAGGTTTAGGGTACTTATGCGTGTTTGGAGTGGGAGTGACATGTTGTAGACTGCACCAAGAAGAGTTCTAGTCTTCCGGGTCGTATAGTGCGTTAAGTCCATCATAGTATAGGTGGGGGGTATTGTTAAAGTGTGGTTGATATGTAGGTGTCCCATTTGTTGAAGAAGCACTTCTTAGCTTTAGGGTGCCAAAATTTTATTTGAATTAGGGAAGGTCTAGCGGGTCGGATCCAGTTCATCAGAATTATTCTGCGGGCTATCAAGAGTGTGGTCTGGATCCAGGCTCCAAGGGTGTATATGGGATCTTGTTTCGATTTGGCTAGAGCATCGGAGTCCCAATAGCCGAATAATAGAGAAAGAGGCTCCTTTGGCAAATGAGCAGAGGTAATACCTGCTATATAGTATAGCACTTGTGACCAAAAGTCTTCAATTTGTGGGCATTCCCAGAAATGGTGTGCCAAAGCTGGGTGTCTTTGGGAACATAAAGGGCAAGTGGCAGAGTCAGGGTCATCTTTGACTTTGATGAAGGGGGTGAAGGCTCTATGGTATATTTTCAGCTGGGTTTCTCTCCAAGATTCATCGGGGGTGAGACGGAGGATCGTTCTGTAGCCTTTGATAATTTTTTCATGTAGGCCCTCTATGTTGAAAAGTTTCGACCATGCTGTTGTTGTTGAGGTTAGTGGATTAAAAGAAGTAGCCAGTCTCAGTGGTTTGTAGATATCAGAAATTGAGCCTTTGCTTATCAGTTTGTCCAGAATTGTGTTTTCGAAGTGTTTAGGACCCCTGCAGTAGGTAGATTTTAGGAAGTTGAGACATTGGGACTGGTAGAAGGCATGAGAAGTTGGCAGCGAATAAGTTTGGTCTAGTTCTTAGAAAGGTATAGTAGCGCCCAACAAGGGGTCACAAATAGATGCAAAGGTAGACAGGCCTTTCTTTTCCCAGATTTTGTAGGTGTTGTGTAGATGTCCAGATGGAAAGCCTGGGTGTCCCCTGATGGGTAGATGCTTGGAGAAGTTTGATGGTTGTTTTAGGAGCTTGTGTGATTCTCTCCATGCAATGATGGTGTCCCTTAGGAGTATATTATGTTTCATGGTAGGATCCAAAGTGTTCCAGTTAATATGAAGAAGCATGACAAGTGAGTATGGTTGGACCAGTTGGGTTTCTATGTCATGGTTGGAGTAGAAGGATTCTTGTGTTATCCAGTCCAACCCTATACGTAGTAAACACGCTAAATTATATAGCCTTAATTTAGGAACATTTGCATCACCCTCGCTCCTGGGGAAATACAACTTTCTTAGAGCAATTTGTGTTTTTTTCCCACGCCAAATTAATTTGGTGATCATTTTGTTAAGATTTTGTACATCCTTGAGTTTCCATAACAGTGGGACTTTTTGTAAAGGGTAGAGTAGCCTAGCAAAGCTTGCCATTTTAAAGAGATAAGATCTCCCCAGGAGTGAGAGCGGAAGGTCCATCCAGCTACCAAATTCCTGTGATATTTTATCAAAGGGGGGGAGTTTAATGAGTAAAGAGAGGAAGGGTTTGTTCCTATCCTTATATCCAAGTATGTGATGTGGGATTTTGCCAGGAAGAAGGGGAGATTCTTGTGATTCATTGTGGTGTTTTTGTGTACCAAGTATGAGGATTTCACTTTTGGTGTAATTAATTCTAAGGCCTGAACATAGTTTGAACAGGTCAAAAACGTCCTTAATGGTGTCAGCATCAGCCTGTGTCGTGAAGATCAGAACGTCATCTGCGATGAGGGCCGATCTGAGTTCTTGGTTGCCTACCGGGATGCCATGTGTTGGGGCTCTAGTTAGTCAGTGTCTAGATAGGGGTTCAATGGCAAGGTTAGAGTAAGGGAGATAGGGGGAAGCCCTGTTTAGTACCTTTGTAGAGTCTAAATTCCTTGCTTAGGATGTCGGCTAGCACTAGTTTAGCTGTGGGTGAGGAATACATTTGATGTATTAAATGGGTGATGGGGCCTTCAAAGTTTAGTTTAGCAGGGACAAAGGATAACCAGTTGAAATTGATGTTGTCAAAAGCCTTTTCCGCATCTAAGGTGATGATGGCTGTATTACTTTTGGAATGTCTGGAGGCATATTCCATGGCCATCATCACCTTACGAATATTCAGAGAGGCTGCCCTACCCTTGACAAAGCTCAATTATGCCTTATTAATCAGAGAGGGAATGATATTAGCTAACCTGTTGGCCACTATTTTAGATAAGATTTTTGTTGAGAAGGGAGATGGGTCTGTATGAGCCAGGTTCTAGTGGATATTTCCCTTTTTTTTCTAGGAGTTTTATAATGACTTGATTACCGGTTTTCAGATAGGAGCCCCCTGACCAGATGCCGTAGTAGACTTTCAAAAGCGTTGGGCTAAGGGTTTCTATCATGGATTTATAAAATTCACCTATAAAGCCGTCAGGGATGAGTAGAGGGATGAGTAGAAATCTAACATCACCTGGGCAACTCTGGAGGGTTGACTGTGGATTTTCCCTAGTTTGTCTCGGAGAGAGGTAATAAATGTAGGCTTGTGTGGACCCTTACATAATCTCGAGAGTAGCTTGCCTGATTTGTTTCCAAATTTGAATAAAGTGGCATCTGTCTGTGCTCTATGGAATAGTTCTATGGAATTGGCCCAGTGACCGAAGGAGCGATTGGCTTTGTGCCATTCCTCCCATTGTATTGGGGTGTTTGAGTTGGATAGAGCTTCTTGGGCGTATTTTAATTTGAGGCTTGCCTCTTTATATTTATTTAATGTGTGTTTTTTTTATATAATGCTGCATAGGAAATTATCCGTCCCCTTAAGAAGGCTTTTACAGCCTCCCAGAATAGGTTGGGGTTGTTCTGGTGTTCTCTGTTAGTGTATGCATAGTCTTCCCAAGCTTTATTGATTGTGGACTGAAAGTCCTTGTTGTTCACTAGGTAGGCTGGAAAACGCCATAAGCAGCATCTGGGCTGCGTGTTGGGGTCTGATAGTGTCATGGATACAGGGGCGTAATCCGAATCAACCATTTTGTGTCATGGGTATACCACTGGAAAGCTGAGTATATATTAAATGCACCTCATTCCCCAAAAGAGTTAAATATAGAGGACAATAGACCAATGGGGTCTATAGAAAATATGGGAATGTTTGCGGTGCTGACATAAATAGAAAAACAACCAAAATAAAATCAACTATATTTAATCATTTAAAAAGTAGAAAACATCACACATAGTGAATTAAAATCATTGGTGGTACATGCTGGCGTAAACTGTAACATCAAGGTACAGGGATTTTAGATTTGTACAGAGAGAAGATGTCCCAACATGTTTCGCCGTGTTTCCAGCTTCTTCAGGGGACAGATGGTAAGGTACTGTTATACAGAAAAACCAACATGCAAGTTACAAAAATTATACAAAAGATATGCAAAATAATGAAAGTAGTACATTTCAATACATATAATTAATAGAAAGTGTCAATGGATAATTCGGTTCTGCACAGTCACGAATGGAAAGCTCACCCCATTAGCTCTGCCCATTGGCCCCCAGCCCCACAGAAATAGACCAGAACCCCGAGCAACGGCACACCACCACAAAAAAGGGAAATTGCTATCTGTAGTTTAAATAGAGAGGAATCAGAGGCGAGGAAACAGACTAGACGGGAACAAGGACATTGTAAACATGGAAATTAATCAGGATATGGAAGGACAAGTTGGGGCTAAATGACCCGAGTTTTAATTAGAATACAAAATATTGGCTTGTAAACACGAGCTCCAAAACAAATAAAAAACATGTCAAAGGACTTACATGTATGCGTATAACTGATGGCACAATGAGCCAGGAGCCAGGTCATCGCCCAAATCTGGGCACAGATAGACAGCAAAACAGCAGAAATAGTAGTATAATAAATCAAAAAACGGAGCAGAGTGCAGATAAGAAAGTATTAATGGTATTGTTGGGCATAGATGGAAATAATGGAAAAATAAATACAAAAAATTGGAGTATGTAGGAGGGGGCGATCATACACCGACCAAGATGCAGCGCGGGGGCAACATAAGCATAAGGCCGGCCCCGTCTCACACTGCGTCAAAGGCCAGTGCAAATCAACCCTCAATCCAAAAAGAAATTGTAAAAGATATCTGTAAGTAAGAATGGTCATGCGGAAAAGACACCCAACCAAGCAGCTAAGGAATATACCAACTAAGTAGCACAAGTGACATAAGGCAGGGAAGGTTAAAAGAAAAAAACATACCACGGTACTGGTGAGCAATCGGTATGGCTCCAGAGGATCACCGTAGCACACGCTCGAGCCGGGTCTCCATATATATGGCGGAAAGCCGGCTCAGCTTGTGACGAGTCGATCCACGGGCCGCCCAATGATGTAAATGAAGGGACCAGTTAATCAGCAGACGCCACTTCATGAAGCCGCGTCCCGTCTGCCCTCCAGGAAGAGAACACATCGCCACAATTCCTATGTTTGTACATGGGTAGTGAAGGACGCGCCCGCCACACAATGTGGCGTCACCAGGAGATGACGCGGCAATCAAGAGGAGGGGGGAGAGAGCGAAACAAAACAAGAGCCCAGCCACAATCATCGCGTCCATAGAATGACATGCTCAAAAGAGGCGGGGCTCAAATAGTAAACAGGAAAGGAAAAAAGAGTCTCAAAAACCGGACGCTAAACCCAGACCAGCAGATCATGAAAAAATATAAAATGGATAAAAAGACTGTGTAAGGGGAAAGGAAACTTCAGGTTATCCAGGGCACCAGGGAACACACATGCAGAGCAATGAAGAGGGGAGAAGAGCTCCAATGTAGCGAGGGCACAGAACCAAACCATCCAAAGAAAGGACACACTAAACAGAAATATATTGTTTCGGGAAATACCTAAAGAAAATAAAAATACAAAATAAAGAAAAAATATTGTATATATACATAAAGAAAAAACATACTATATATTTAGAAAATAAGCAGGTACAGAGAGAAGACCAAAACATTAATTTATTATGTTTTATGAAATACATTCGATAGAAGGGGCAAAGTACATAGTCAGATGACATAATACTATGACCAAGCGAATGGGTGAAATACCAATTGATCACCCATGCTTGGACATAGACGAGGGGAGGGGGGGGAAAAAGGGAGAAGAAAGGGCAAATGGAATAGAAGGGAATAGGGAAAAAAGCATGGCATGAAGTGAAGGGAGTAGCCATGAACGGATGTCCTCAAAGGCCAAGTGGGACTGAGCAGTTAGTACGTATAAAAAGGGCCTAAAGCTTAGAAAGTTGTTCAAGCCTGAATATACAGTAGCTTGGAGTTTGTGTATCCATGAATGTGAGAAGGAATGTGTTCAAGAATTTTGGTTTGAGTATGGAAAGAGACCCTTTGTTTGCTAATCAACCGATACTGTCACGTACCTGGTGGACGAGTCTGACTTATGCAGTGGGTAACCTCCCTTATGACCCTGACTCGGGAACCCCTGGTAGAGCAGACAGGTGGCTCGGGAGTGCAGGATGGCATGAGGGTCAGACTGGGTCACTGGTGTTGGTAGGACGTTCGTGGGTGCACTCGTGCACAAGAAGCATGGTCGTACAGGCCGGGTCGTGAAGCTGGCTGGCAGTGCAGTACAGAAGGAGCAGGCAGATGGATGGTCGGGTTCAGGCAGGGTCATCAACAGGCAGGCAGCAGAAGTACAGGAGGGCTAGGCAGGAGAGTGGTCGTAGGCAATCCAGGGGTCGGTACAGGCGGAAATCAGCAAAGTCAGGCAGGCCGAGTCACAGGAACAGATAATCAAAGTACGGGTAGATCAGGAAAACACACTAAACGCTGTAGATCAGACAGCACTTGCTGCAGGGTGTGTTCAGTTGAAATAGAGCCGACTGACGCCATTTCCGGGCGCGAATGCGCATAGACGCGCGCGAACGCGCCCAGGCGCACGCATAGGCGCTAAAGTTCCAAAAGATGAGGGGTTTCTCCTAACAGATACCCATTTGGTAAGGTGGTAGAGTTTGTGTTAGACCTATATGGGCATACTTCACATTTGCCACAAGAAAAAGTGCCACTGGGTTTGGTATTTAAAGTAGGGATTGTTTCAAAATGGCTCTTGACGAGTTTGTCCCTTAGAGACGGAGCACGTCTAAAAGTGATTTCAGGATAATGTTTAATGGGTTTTTTAATGGGTTTTTTAATTGAGTGGTCGGATGTTAGTAATGACCAAAATTTGGTGATAATCTGTCTAATCTTCCTGTGTTGGCCGGAATAGCCTATGATGATACCTGTAGAGTTATCTGCTTTTTTGGGTTTCTGTTTAAATAATAAGTCACATCTATGTGTTTTGCAGGTATTATCGTATGCTCTCTTTAAGCAGGAGTGGCTATATCCTCTGGCTCTAAGTCTGGAGTAGAGTTCACTAGCAGATTTTTTGAAATTTACATCATCACTACAGTTTCGCCGCAGACAGAGATATTGGCCGTGTGGAATGCTATTAAGTAATGGCTGTGGATGGCCACTAGAGGCATGCAAAATAGAGTTGGCTGAGGAGGGTTTCCTATATAAGGATGAGCCCAGAGTGCCCTGAGAGTCAATATAAATTTTGATGTCCAGAAAATTAATCTTGGTTTGATGACAAGTCATCGTAAATTTGAGATTATAATCATTGGTGGATAGTGAGTACACAAATGTAAGAAGTTGATCATGAGAGCCCAACCAGAAAATCAGTATGTCATCTAAATATCTGTGCCAAGAGATGACACAGCTGAGGAGGTCAGATATGTCATCCCGGGCAAAGAGTTCTCTCTCCCACCACCCCAGGTACACATTGGCGTAGGATGGGGCACACCTGGTCCCCATCGCTACGCCCTGCACCTTGAGGTAGTGAGAGGAGCCAAAAAGAAACACATTGCGTGTCAGAATATATCTCAAAAGGTTCAACACAAAATCATTGTATTTAAGAGATGTGTTTTGTCTTTGACGTAAATAGCTGGCCACCACCTGGAGGCCCTTCTCACGTGGTATGGCATTGTATAAACTTTCAACGTCAATTGTCACCAGCCAGATTGGACTGGAAAAATTCAGGCCTTTAACAGTTTTGAGTAAATCGATGGTATCTTTTATGCAAGAAAAAAGGGAAACAACGTAGGGCTGTAAATAATCATCCAACGTGGGTCCATCAGATTTTTATGGACTTTGGGCAGGGCATACATTGCGGGAATCTGATGTTGTTATGGACAGATCATTTTATGAACAAATGTGCACTAGGATACTTATGAATAAGGAGTGGTATAGACCCATCTCACAACTAGTAGTTGATGGTTACTATCAGGAATATACAGGGTGGGCCATTTATATGGATACACGTTAATAAAATGGGAATGGTTGGTGATATTAACTTCCTGTTTGTGGCACATTAGTATATGTGAGGGGGGGAAACTTTTCAAGATGTGTGGTGACCATGGCGGCCATTTTGAAGTCGGCCATTTTGAATCCAACTTCTGTTTTTTCAATAGGAAGAGGGTCATGTGACACATCAAACTTATTGGGAATTTCACAAGAAAAACAATGGTGTGCTTGGTTTTAACGTAGCTTTATTCTTTCATGAGTTATTTACAAGTTTCTGACCACTTATAAAATGTGTTCAATGTGCTGCCCATTGTGTTGGATTGTCAATGCAACCCTCTTCTCCCACTCTTCACACACTGATAGCAACACCGCAGGAGAAATGCTAGCACAGGCTTCCAGTATCCGTAGTTTCAGGTGCTGCACATCTAGTATCTTCACAGCATAGACAATTGCCTTCAGATGACCCCAAAGATAAAAGTCTAAGGGGGTCAGATCGGGAGACCTTGGGGGCCATTCAACTGGCCCACGACGACCAATCCACTTTCCAGGAAACTGTTCATCTAGGAATGCTCGGACCTGACACCCATAATGTGGATACCATTGTTTTGCTTGAGAAATTCCCAATAAGTTTGATGTGTCACATGACCCTCTTCCTATTGAAAAAACAAATGTTGGATTCAAAATGGACGACTTCAAAATGGCCACCATGGTCACCACCCATCTTCAAAAGTTTCCCCCCTCACATATACTAATGTGCCACAAACAGGAAGTTAATATCACCAACCATTCCCATTTTATTAAGCTGTATCCATATAAATGGCCCACCCTGTAGAAACATCATTGCTTCAGCCTCTAGAATGGGAGTCATAAGCAAGGATGTTTTCGACTTCCTCAACATCAAGGAACCTAAGATTCCCACAAGGTATGCCCTGCCCAAGGTCCATAAAAATCTGATGGGCCCACCTGGTCATCCAATAGTCTCTGGATGTGGTTGTTTGACTGAAAACGCCAGCTATTTAGTAGATAATTATTTACAGCCCTCCATCGATTTACTCAAAACTATTGAAGGCTTGAATTTTTCCAGTCCAATTTGGCTGGTGACAATTGACGTCGAAAGTTTATACAATGCCATACCACATGAGAAGGGCCTCCAGGTGGTGGCCAACTATTTGCATCAAAGACAAAACACATCTCTGAAATACAATGATTTTGTGTTGAACCTTTTCAGATATATTCTGACACGCAATGTGTTTCTTTTTGGCTCCTCCCACTACCTCCAGGTGCAGGGTGTAGCAATGGGGACCAGGTGTGCCCCAAACTACGCCAATCTGTACCTGGGGTGGTGGCAGAGAGAACTCTTTGCCCGGGATGACATATCTGACCTCCTCAGCTGTGTCATATCTCGGCACAGATATATAGATGACATACTGATTTTCTAGTCGGGCTCTCATGATCAACTTCTTAAATCTGTGGACTCACTATCCACCAATGATTATAATCTCAAATTTACGATGACTTGTCATCAAACCAAGATTCTTGAACACATGCCTACTCACAATTGTGGATGCAATGTGGGCAAAATCTTACTTCAATTGGAATCTCGCTGGATACACAAACTCCAAGCTACTGTATATCCAGGCTTGAACAACTTTCTAAGCTTTAGGCTCTTTTTATAGGTACTAACTGCTCAATCCCACTTGGCCTTTGAGGACATACATTCATGGCTACTCCCCCTGGCCCCTTCACTTCATGCCATGCTGTTTCTCCTATTCCCTTCCATTCAATTTGCCCTTTCTTCTCCCTTTTTTCCCTCCTCCCTTTTCCCCCCCACCCTCGTCTATGTCCAAGCATGGGTGATCAATTGGTATTTCACCCATTCGCTTGGTCATAGTATTATGTCATCTGACCATGTACTTTGCCCCTTCTATCGAATGTATTGTATAAAACATAACAAATTAATGTTTTGGTCTTCTCTCTGTTCCTGCTTATTTTCTAAATATATAGTATGTTTTCTTTATGTATATATACAATATTTTTCTTTATTTTTTATTTTTATTTTCTTTAGGTGTTTCCTGAAACAATATATTTCTGTTTAGTGTGTCCTTTCTTTGGATGGTTTGGTTCTGTGCCCTCGCTACATTGGAGCGCTTCTCCCCTCTTCATTGCTCTGCATGTGTGTTCCCTGGTGCCCGGGATGACCTGAAGTTTCCTTTCCCCTTACACAGTCTTTTTATCCATTTTATATTTTTTCATGATCTGCTGGTCTGGGTTTGGACGTCCGGTTTTTAGGCACGGCTTTGTTTTCCCCTCTTTTTTCATTTACTGTTTACTATTTGAGCCCCACCTCTTTTGAGCATGTCATTCTATGGATGTGACGATTGTGACTGGACTCTTGTTTTCCTTCGCTCTCTCCCCCCACCTCTCGATTGGTGACGCCGCATCATGTGGCGGGCGTGTCCTTCACTACCCATGTGTGAACATGGGGATTGTGGCGCTGCATTCTCTTCCTGGAGGGCAGACAGGATGCGGCTTCATGACGTGGCGTCTGCTGATTGACTGGTCCGTTTATTTACATCATTGGGCGGCCCGTGGATTGACGCGTCACACGCCGAGCTGGCTTTCTTCCGTATATATGGAGACCCGGCTCGAGCATGTGCTGCGGTGATCCTCTGGAGCCATGCCGATTGCTCACCAGTACCGTGGTATGTTTTTTTCTTTTCCCTTCCCTGCCTTATCTCACTTGTGCTACTTAGTTGGTATATTCCTTAGCTGCTTGGCTGGGTGTCTTTTCCGCATGACCATTCTGGTCCATGCGTTTATGGCACCTTGCCTTATCAACCTTAACATGCATAGACATCTTTGCATTTATTTATACATACTTACAGATATGTTTTACAATTTCTTTTTGTGCTTTGGATTGAGGGTTGATTTGCACTGGCCTTTGATGCAGTGTGAGATGGGGCCAGCCTTATGCCCTTGTCCGATCACGTTGCCCCCACGCTGCGTCTTGGTCGGTGTATGATCGCCCCCTCCTACATACTCCAATTTTCTGTATTTATTTTTCCATTATTTCCATCTATGCTAAACCATACCATTAATACTATCTTATCTGCACTCTGCTCCATTTTTGTGATTTATTATACTACTATTTCTGCTGTTTTGCAAGCTATCTGTGCCCAGATTTGGGCGACGACCTGGCTCCTGGCTCATTGTGCCATCAGTTATACGCATACAAGTAAGTCCTTTGACGTGTTTTTTTTGTTATTTTGGAGCTTATACGAGCTTTAGTTTAAGATTTTGTATTCTGATTAAAACTCGGGTCATTTAGCCCCAACCTGTCCTTCCATATCCAGATTTTCCATGTTTACAATGTCCTTCTTCCCGTCTAGCCTGTTTCCTCGCCTCTGATCCCTCTCTATTTAAACTACAGATAGTGATTTCCCTTTTTCGTGGTGGTGTGCTGTTGCTGGGGGTTCTGGTCTATTTTTGTGGCGCTGGGGACCAATGTGCAGGGCCAATGGGGTGAGCTTTCCATTCATGACTGTGCAGAACCGAATTATCCATTGACACTTTCTATTAATTATATGTATTGAAATGTACTACTTTTATTATTTTGCATATATTTGGTGTACCTTACCATCTGTCCCCTGAAGAAGCTGGAAACACGGCGAAACAGGTTGGGACATCTTCTCTCTGTACAAATGTAAAATCCCTGTACCTAGATGTTACAGTTTACGCCAGCATGTACCACCAATGATTTTAATTCACTATGAGTGGTGTTTTCTACTTTTCAAATGACTACTATTAAATATGGTTGATTTTATTTTGGTTGTTTTTCTATTTATGTCAGCACCGCAAACATTCCCATATTTTCTATAGACCCCATTAGTCTATCGTCCATCGTTACATTTAACTATTTTGTGTATTTACATATCTTTAACGTGAGATATTAGAGTTTCTGTACTGAATAGGTAGTCTAGTCTTGTGAGGACCTTGTGTGGAGAGCAGTAAAAGGTGTATTCTCTGTCTGCCGGGTGTTGTAGTTTTCAAAAGTTTGTTAGGTGTAGGGAGTCCGTAATTTCCAACGGCAGTGTTGTGTTGGGGGGGGCTTAGGTGAGAAACGTTTGGATTTGGGATGGGAGCGATCCTCTGTGTCATTCGTGATGGTATTGAAGTCCCCTCCCACTATGTGAGGTGAGTGAGGGTGTTTCAATAGGTGTTGGGAAAGTTCTGTGAAGACCTGCTTGCCTGGATTATTTGGGGCGTATAAATTAGAGATCCTGAGTTCCCTGGTTCTCCATCTTAAGTGTACCGTTGATATCTGACGTTTGGTGTCAGCGTCTAGGGATAGGATTTCGCCTGTGAAATTCTTGTGTATTAGTATCAGTACCCCAGCCTTACTGCCAGAGTCCTCTGAGCCTAGTACAGTTCCTACCGACATCTTCTTCCTTCTGAAGAAGTTCTGTGCTCTTAGATGTGATTCTTGTATTGAGGCGATATCTGCCTTCAGGCGTTTGAGATGGTGCAAGACCTTGGTACATTTGTTGGGGGACCCTAGCCCCTTAACATTCCAGGTCACTATTCTCATGTAACAAAGAGAGTTTTTGAGGTATGTGCTAGGGTATACATTCAGTGAATATTGCAGCGCATAATGTAGTGTGGGTGAGGTAAGTGTTTGTTAGGGGGGTGGTTGTTGTTGGCACGGGGAAGGTGGGTGTGTGAGCTTGGTTTCTATGCAGGGGTTATCATGCAGCATAGGGTGTAGAATAGGAGGTAAAATCAAAGTAAGTAAAACGTTCAAAAAATTTAGTGACTCCACTTTTTTCCGCATGGTGTGACTGTATCTGGTTCTGCTCCCGAGAGCCTGTCCCTGTGGATGGTCGAATTGGGAATGCCCATTGTGGGGAATAATTAGCTAAAGGTGCACCAACTAGAAAAGCATTGTGATCGTTCAGATTTACCCGTGCGGAAAAAAGGGTCTATTGGAGAGGTTTAGTAACTACAAGGGTCATAGTGAGACCATTCATCAGTAAAAACAATAAAGATGCTTCACAGAGTAAAGCCCATGTTGTTAATACTTTAACTGCAGCAACAGAGAAAGCTGGAACAATGAGGAGATTATTCCAGGTTAATAAAATTTGCAAAAAATTTCAGCTGAGAATCATACTCATCTGAGGTGAGAAGCTGTAAGAAAGACATTTAGATTGACCGTTCACTTGGGGTGATCATTGTATGCACCTCCAGAGTGTTTGAATCTCTTGGGGGAGTCCTTTCTGGGGCTCCTTTGGTCCAAAGCGTGTAGAGGTGACGAGTCTTTAGCTAAAGCATTCATGTAGGAGCTCGGGTTAAGGGTTGTGAAGAAAGTGTTCCGCTTCTGCTGGGCTGTGGAAAGAAAGATGGTCTCCATTGGGTGATCTCAGGCGCAAAACAGCTGGAAATGCCAGTGTGAATTTTATTTTGTGCTTGTATAGCTCCGTACAGATATTCTGGAACGCTTTTCTTTGTTTCACCACATTAGAGGAGTAATCTGCAAAGATTAATATTTTCACTCCATCTATGACCAAGGATCTCTGCTGTCTGAATTTTGCAAGATGAGATGTGTTTCAGCGTAGTTGAGGTACTTCGCTATTATTGGCCATGGTGTTTTGCATTTTGGAGTTGCGGGTCCCAAGCAGTGAGCACGCTCCACCTGGCAAGGTCTGGGAAGGCCTAGTGCTTCAGGTATTTTAACGGAGCAGAAGCTGCCCAGGGCCTGGGACTGTAGGTACTCCTATAAATATCAAGTTACTTCTCCTGGACCTATTCTCCGGGTCCTGTAGCTTGTCAATAATTACTTTTATCTGTTGGTCCTGTGCTCAATCAGAGTGCTGAGTCTGGGTCAATTTGTCCTCCACGTGTGAGATACGGTCCTCAGACTTGTTCAATCTGGCTGAGTGCTCTCTGAGTTCTCTGCTCATTGCCGCCATGCCAGCCTGAACTGCTTTTTCAACTGAGGCTGCTATGGTCGGTGCCAGGACTGCAGCGACAGCCTGTGCGATGAGCTCTGTGTTGTTGCTCTCTTGCGGCTGTGAAACAGGGGCTTCACCGTCGATTACCTTCATCCCCGTGATGGCCACCATGACAGGATGTGAGGCCTGGTCTCCGGACTCTGCTGCTCACTGTGTCTGAGGATTTGGACCCCGGTTTGTCAAGGTACCGATCCATCCTCCAGACAGGTATAGGGGAGACTTTGTGTGGGTGGCTTTGGGGCGGCCAGGTAGGATTTTTTAAGCAGATTTGAGGGACTGCTGTGGAAGCCGAGATGGCGTGCAGCTAGTCCATGAGGCACCGGAACCGGAAGTCTCCTAGGCCATCTTTATGTAGAGCAACAATTCTTTTTTTCAGATCTTCAGAGAGTTCTTTGCCATGAGGTGCCACGTTGAACTTCCAGTGACCAGTATGAGAGAGTGAGAGCGATAACACCAAATTTAACACACCTGCTCCCCATTTATACCTGAGACCTTGTAACACTATTGAGTCCCATGACACCCGGGGAGGGAAAATGGCTAATTGGGCCCAATTTGGACATTTTCTCTTAGGGGTGTACTCACTTTTGTTGCCAGCGGTTTAGACATGAATGGCTGTGTGATGAGTTTTTTTGAGGGGACAGCAAATGTACACTGCTATACAAGCTTGTAGCAAAGTGTCATTTCTTTAGTGTTGTCACATGAAAAGATATAATAAAATATTTTCAAAAATGTGAGGGGTGTACTAACTTTTGTGAGATACTGTATAAATATATACACACACAATATTACCAAAAGTATTGTGACGCCTGCCTTTACATGCACATAAACTTTAATGGCATCCCAGTCTTCGTCTGTAGGGTTCAATATGCACTTGGCCCACCCTTTGCAGCTATAACAGCTTCAACTCTTCTCGGAAGGCTGTCCACAAGGTTTAGGAGTGTGTCTATGGGAATGTTTAACCATTCTTCCAGAAGCGCATTTGTGAGGTCAGGCACTGATGTGGACGAAAAGGCCTGGCTCACAGTCTCTGCTCTAATTCATCCAAACATGTTCTATCGGGTTGAGGTCAAAACTGTGCAGGCCGGTCAAGTTCCTCCACCCCAAACTCACTCATCCATGTCTTTATGGACCTTTCTTTGTGCTCTGGTCCAAATCTTTTGGTGGCGGGGGGATTATGGTGTGCGGTTGTTTTTCAGGGGTTGGGCTTAGCCCCTTAGTTCCAGTGAAGGGAACTCTTAAGGCATCAGCATATCAAGACATTTTGGATAATTTTATTTTCCCAACTTTGTGGGAACAGTTTGGGAATGGACCCTTCATGTTCCAACATAACTGCACAACAGTGCACAAAGCAAGGTTCATAAAGACAAGGATGAGTGAGTTTGGGGTGGAAGAACTTGACTGGCCTGCACATTTCTGACCTCAACCCAATAGAACATCTTTGGGATGAATTAGAGTGGCGATTTCCAGCCAGGCCTGCTCGTCCACATCAGTGCCTGACCTTACAAATGCGCCTCTAGAAGAATGGTCAAACATTCCCATAGCCACACTCCTTAACCTTGTGGACAGTCTTCCCAGAAGAGTTGAAGTAGTTATAACTGCAAAAGGTGGGCCAGCTGAGTACTGAGGCTGGGTTTACACCTCTGACGGATGCAGTTCGCAGCAGGGGTCCAATGCATCCCTGTTCTCTATTTCAGGGACAAATCAGGACCAAATTTTTGGCTGAATTCGGCAATGAAATGGAGCCAAAGACACACAGCACTCCTGTGCAATCCGCTCTGGAGAGCTCATAGAGAGCCGGTCACAATCTCCTGCTATGCAAATAGGATGTGGGGAAACCTGCATCCAATTTGCATAGGTGTGAACCCAGCCTGAACCCGATGGAACCAAGACCGGGTTGCCATTAAATTTTGTGTGTGTGTAAAGGCAGGTATCCCAATATTTTTGGTAATATAGTGCATATATAGTATCTCACAAAAGTGAGTACACCCCTCACATTTTTATAAATATATATTCTACCTTTTCATGTGACAACACTGAAGAAATGACACCTTGCTACAATGTAAAGTAGTGAGTGTACAGCTTGTATAACAGTGTAAATTTGCTGTCCCCTCAAAATAACTCAACACACAGCCATTAATGTCTAAACTGCTGGCAACAAAAGTGAGTACACCCCTAAGTGAAAATGTCCAAATTGGGCCCAATTAGCCATTTTTCCTCCCCTGTGTCATGTGACTCGTTAGTGGTACAAGGTCTCTTGTCTGAATGGGAAGCAGGTGTGTTAAAATTGGTGTTATCGCTCTCACTCTATCATACTGGTCACTGGAAGTTCAACATGGCACCTCATGGCAAAGAACTCTGAGGATCTGAAAAAAAGAATTGTTGCTCTACATAAAGATGGCCTAGGCTATAAGAAGACTACCAAGACCCTGAAACTGAGATGCAGCATGGTGACCAAGACCATACAGCGGTTTAACAGGACAGTTTCCACTCAGAACAGGCCTTGCCATGGTCGACCAAAGAAGTTGAGTGGACATGCTCAGCGTCATATCCAGAGGTTGTCTTTGGGAAATAGACGTATAAGTGCTGCCAGCATTGCTGCAGAGGTTGAAGGGGTGGGAGTCAGCCTGTGGGTGCTCAAACCATACACCGCGCACTGCATCAAATTGGTCTGCATGGCTGTCGTCTCATTAAGATGATGTACAAGAAAGCCTGCAAACAGTTTGCTGAATACAAGCAGACTAAGGACATGGATTAATGGAACCATGTTGTGTGATCTGATGAAACCAAGATAAACTTATTTGGTTCAGATAATGTCAAGCGTGTGTGGCGGCAACCAGATGAGGAGTGCAAAGACAAGTATGTCTTGCCTACAGTCAAGCATGGTGGTGGGAGTGTTATGGTCTGGGGATGCAAGAGTGCTCCCGTCACTGGGGAGCTACAATTCATTGAGGGAACCATGAATGCCAACATGTACTGTGACATACTGAAGCAGAGCATGATCCCCTCCCTTCGGAGACTGGGCCGCAGGGCAGTATTCCAACGTGATAACGACCCCAAACACACCTCCAAGACGACCACTGCCTTGCTAAAGAAGCTCAGGGAAAGGTGATGGGCTGGCTAAGCATATCTTCAGATCTAAACCCTATTGAGCATCTGTGGGGCATCCTCAAATAGAAGGTGGAGGAGTGCAAGGTCTCTGTCATCCACCAGCTCCGTGATGTTGTCATGGAGAAGTGGAAGAGGACTCCAGTGGCAACCTGTGAAGCTTTGGTGAACTCCATGCCCAAGAGTGTTAAGGCAGTGCTGGAAAATAATGTTGGCCACCCAAAATATTGACACTTTGGGCCCAACTTGGACATTTTCACTTAGGGGTGTACTCACTTTTGTTGTCAGCGGTTTAGACTTTAATGGCTGTGTGTTTAGTTATTTTGAGGAGACATAAAATTTACACTGCTATACAAGCTGTACACTCTTTATTTTACATTGTAGCAAAGTGTCATTTTTTCACAGTTTTTACATGAAAAGATATAATTAAATATTTACAAAAATGTGAGGGGTGTACTCACTTTTGTTAGACACTGTATATATATATATCTATATATCTATATATGTATATATATAGATATATATATACATCTATATATAGATAGATATATATATTTTTTTTATATTATTTATAAAGAAAAGGATTGTTTTTCGAACTAGTGTCATGTAACGTAAAAGCCCAATTCCACTGTCTTGTCCCTTAGTCCTTTTTACAGACGAATAAAGGCTGATCACGTGACACTCAGAGTCCTCTATGCTGCACCTCTAGCACTGGGCTGTCCTCAATGATGCATCGAGCGTTGTTGATGTCAGCAAAAAGAAGAGGTCCATGACCCCCTGCACACCAAGAAGTGTGCTAAATGTGGTTGGCTCCCAGAGTCTGTGGGGGACAGTGCCAAAGAGGAGGTGGGTATTGCCATGAGAGGAATTTTACAATTGGTGGGCTATTTATTTGAAAAAAAAAAATAAACTTAAGCTTAAGTTAGATGTAAACAGAGCTTAACAGACTCCTTACTAAAAAAGTGACAGATGTCAACAAAAAATCCCTTACCACCAACCTGTAATTCATGTTTAAAGGCCCTTCCAATCACAAGAGAAGTGTGTCAATTAAAGTGACGAAGAAGGCACTTAAGGTGAATTGAACATGTTTGACTGAACAGTTTATCCTATTCTGCAGAGTGCTCCCATCCCAGTTCTGAATGAGAGAAATATAAACCACAGATAGCTGTGTGTTCCAGAGGCCGGGGATGAGACAGCAGGCCCCTGTGCTTCACTCTCAGCACGTGTAATTACACTTGACAGCACACCAGTAATTTAAGGAGCTAACATCAACAGTGTGTGGCCCTGACGTTCAGCCAGGCAGGAGGACAGATTTGCATGAATGCGTAAAGTGCGACAATGGAGGCATTTTCTGTGCACCAGAAAAAAGACCATCATCTTTCAATAAACTTTAAAGTCTCTCAGTGCATTACAGCAAATTGTCACTTTTACTCTTTAGGCATTAAAAAAACAACTGCTCTTAAGGTAGGTCTACATTCAATTAGAAGTATTCTTGATTTTTGAACTACCTGAAGCTCCCATGTTAGTTACTCACGTGTTCCTGCAGCTACAACTATTGACGACTCTTATGTTACATGGGTGGGACTAAATATGAAATGGTTTTTAAATTCTTTGCAAGCAGTGCTGCCTTACTTGAGAAGGGGGGAGGCATATATTTACAGCTACTCCACTGCAACCAGATAAAGAAAGAATAAATCTGGCCACAGATGTTCCAAAGTTCAAGAACTGTGTAGCATGCTGGTTTACCTAAACAACCTATTTAATTTATAACCAGTTGGGTGGGACCTGGTACTACATTGCTAAGGGTACATGTTAAGGAGATTACGCAATCATATTGTAGCATGTTTGACCAGCTTAAACTCAAATGCTCTGTATAAAATAGATATAAATATGGATTGTGCCAAAAGCAAACACAAAAGCGGAGGGTTGAGTGGGCATGTAAGGTATGTTGACCAAGCCATCAGCACTCCTAATTTAACAGTCTCATTTCTTAACTCCTTTATGACACTGCTGGTAACAAACATAGAGGCACTAGGAAATAAACACAAATCACATTGATTTTACAAGGAAACAGTTTAATTGTTGGTGCATACAGAATTAAGCACAAATGTTTTGGTATATAGTATTACCCACATGTATATTCTTATTCTTGCATCAAGCTCTGCACATTATTGCACAACCTAACAATACAGTATATATATATATATATATATACTGTATATATATTTATACAGTATCTCACAAAAGTGAGTACACTCCTCACATTTTTGTAAATATTTTATTATATCTTTTCATGTGACAACACTGAAGAAATTACACTTTGCTACAATGTAAAGTATCAAGTGTACAGCTTGTATAAAAGTGTAAATTGCTGTCGCCTCAAAATAACTCAACACACAGCTATTAATGTCTAAACCGCTGGTAACAAAAGTGAGTACACCCCTAAGTGAAAATGTCCAAATTGGGCCCAAAGTATAAATATTTTGCGTGGCCACCATTTTTTTCCAGCGCTGCCTTAACCCCCTTGGGCATGGAGTTCACCAGAGCTTGACAGATTGCCACTGGAGTCCTCTTCCACTCCTCCATGATGACATCACGGAGCTGGTGGATGTTAGAGACCTTGCGCTCCTCAACTACCCATTGGAGGATGCCCCACAGATGCTCCCTTGGCCAGTCCATCACCTTTAACCTCAGCTTCTTTAGCAAGGCAGTGGTCATCTTGGAGGTGTGTTTGGGGTCGTTGTCATGTTGGAATACTGCCCTGCAGCCCAGTCTCTGAAGGGAGGGGTTCATGCTCTGCATCAGTATGCCACAGTAAATGTTGGCATTTATGGTTCCCTCAATGAACTGTAACTCCCCTGGTTGCTGCCACACATGCTTGACACCATCTGAACCAAATAGGTTTATCTTGGTCTCATCAGACCACAGGATATGGTTCCAGTAATCCATGTCCTTACTCTGCTTGTCTTCAGCAAACTGTTTGCGGGCTTTCTTGTGCATCATCTTTAGAAGAGGCTTCCTTCTGGGACGACAGCCATGCAGACCAATTTGATGCAGTGTGCGGCGTATGGTCTGAGCACTGACAGGCTGACCCCCCCACCCCTTCAACCTCTGCAGCAATGCTGGCAGCACTCACACGTCTATTTCCCAAAGACAACCTCTGGATATGACGCTGAGCATGTGCGCTCAACTTCTTTGGTCGGCCATGGTGAGGCCTGTTCTGAGTGGAACCTGTAACTCAACACTGGTAACCTGCAGAAATATTTAAACGTCGCTAGAGGAGATTTTTAAGTTGCAAAGTCTGTCGCTATTCCGCGAGCGGGCACAATTTTAAAGCATGACATGTTGGATATCAATTTACTCGGCGTAACATTATCTGCCCCAATATCGAAAAAATTGGGCTAAATTTATTTGTGTGCAGCTTCTCCTATTCTTATATTTATAATTTACACCAAGTGCAAGGTTTCACAGATTTATACACATGAATATTATGCTTCTTCACTAAATTCCACAAAGTCATACACACAAAAAGATATATTATTCTAACTCCATTCCCCTTATCCCTGTGCAGAAAAATATCATTAGATAGATACACCCAAATAGAATAAAGAGACATAACACTGACATGGCTTTTTATGCATGGCCCCAACCACTCAGGATCAGGACCTGTGTAAGAGCCAGATGTATGTAACAAAAAACTGAGAGTTCAGTATCAGAAGGAAAGAATGCACATTTTGCAACTAGAAGAAACGCACACATAAGTCCTACTTGCTCAACCCCACCATACCTCCAAAACACAGTTATAACACTTCTGCTGTGTCAAGACAGACGAGCATTTCAGTGCTTATTAGTGGTAGAGATGTCACAGTATGACTGGAATCCAGCATTTAAACAGATCCGAGAAAGAGTTCACACCAGCCTCAATTCAAGGTATTACACATCAAGCATGGAGAGGAGAGCAAAACAGGCCACATGGCATAATACTATTTTAAAATGTAACATTTATTCCATAAAGAGGGCACTTACAAATAAAGTAGGAAGACAAACATGTACAAATGCCCAACGAGTTTGATGACCTCAAAGCTATGCTTCGCCAACGCATTTCATCACAGGGGACAACGTCAAGGGCCTGAAACTATCTACAGAGGTCTGGCTACATAATCAAAAGGGTGTTGGCAATCCACAATGCAATCTAACAGCTAGATTCACCTCTCTCTGTTGCAAATTATAGTGTTTAACCACTTCAATACCGAGCCTGTTTTTTGGGTTCGGTGTTTATGAGTTAAAAACAGTTTTTTTTGCTATAAAATTACTTAGAACCCCCAAACATTATATTTTTTTTCTAACACACTAGGGAATAAAATGGCGGTCATTGCAAAACTTTATGTCACACCGTATTTGCGCAGCGGTCTCCCAAGCGTGCATTTTTTTTAATAAATTCTGTTTTTTTAGTTAAAAAATAAGAAAACAGTATAGTTAGGCCAATTTTTTCTATATTGTGAAAGATAATGTTACACCGAGTAAAATGATACCCAACATGTCATGCTTCAAAATTGCGCGGAATGGCGACAAACTTTGCAACTTAAAAATCTCCATTGGTGATGTTTAAAAAATTCTACAGGTTAGCAGTTTTGAGCTACAGAGGAGGTCTAGTGCTAAAATAATTGCTCTCGCTCTAATGATCGCGGCGGTACCTCACATGTGTGGTTTGAACACCGTTTTCATATGTGGGCGGGACTTACGTATGTGTTCGCTTCTGCGCGCAGCTCGCGGGGACGAGGCGCTTTAATTTTTTTTTTTAATTATTATACTTTTTACTTTTTATTTTTACACTGTTCTTTTAAAAAAAATGTTTGATCACTTTTATTCCTATTACAAGAAATATAAACATTCCTTGTAATAGAAAAAAGCATGCCAGGACCTCTTAAATATGAGATCTGGGGTCAAAAATACCTCAGATCTCATATTTACACTAAAATGCAAAAAAAGAAAAAATTATTTTAAAAAAATGGGCCCTTTAAGACCGTTGGGCGGAAGTGACTTCTGACGCCATTTCCGCCCTGCCGTATTACGGAGCCGAGTGAGCGGCTTCAGCCGCTCACTTGGCTCACGGACACTGGGGGGAGAGGATCCGATCATCTCCGCCGCTGCCGGCGGGTCCCGTAAGCAGCGAAGATGACGGGAAAGCGGCGGGAGAGGTGTGATTAAAGTGATCTCGGGGTGAATCTACCGCTAAGACCACTTTTATCTTGTTCAGAATCGCCAGAAGAAAAAAACAATATCTGAATGGTGCCTGTAGCTGCAAGCAGCATTCAGATATCACCACTCAAAGGCAGCGACGTCATATGACGTCCACCTAAAGAAAAGTGGTTAAATAGGTTATCCTGCAGTTTGTTTTCTCATGTCTACCTTGACATAGCAGAACGGTTATAACTG
Source organism: Glandirana rugosa (assembly GCA_018402905.1). Lineage (NCBI taxonomy): Eukaryota > Metazoa > Chordata > Amphibia > Anura > Ranidae > Glandirana > Glandirana rugosa. The sequence goes on from BLSH010139134.1 coordinate 1,356,026, forward strand.
TGTTGGTGGGGATTGGTGGGGTTGAGCAGGTAGGACTTATGTCTCCGTTCCTTCTAGTTGCAAGATGTGCATTCTTTCCTTCTGATACTTAACACTCAGTTTTTAGTTACATACATCTGGCTCTTACACAGGTCCTGATCCTGAGTGGTTGGGGCCATGCATAACAAGCCATGTCAGAGTTACGTTTCCTTATTCGATCTGGGTGTCTCTATCTAATGATATTTTGTTGCATGGGGATAAGAGGAAGGGGGTTAGAATAATATATATTTTTGTGTGTATCTTTGTATTTCTATATCTATTAATATTGCTAAAATCGAAATAAAAAGTATTTAAGTGTCATAAGTGGAAAGTACGACAAAGACAACCCTAGGCTTTTTTTGCAAGTGGCCACTTGACTGAAAGCTCAGGAAGATTCTGTCTGTGCATTGCCAGCAAAGATACTTGGAGTGTCCAGCCTTTAGCAGTGAAAGCCACAATTAAATCATGACATCGGGAAGCTTATTGGCTGACAGAGGCAACATGAACATATGTCTTTTTCCCATGAAGATCAAGATTTAGAGCGGACGGTATTCAGAGACAAAAGAAAATGCTAGTGTCTGCAGAAATACCAATTTAAGCCCTTTCAGTTCAATGAAACTTATTTTAATAAAAATGTCCAACACCTTCATATTCCCAAACTAATTTCCTTCTTTATATTGACTAAGGAAATCCTCCCTTCCTTAGAGTTAGTCTGAGTGTTCTGTATAATACTTAGATTTAGTTATGCTTACCTCTCCCAGGAAGAATCAGTATGTGGGATTTGTGCAAACATATATGTTTATAGTGAGACCAGTATCATTTACAGAGGGGCTGTAAAACAAATTAAACATCTTCATGGGTGTACTTACTGAGAATGTAACAGCATGGACGCTTGTTGACCATATTCCTAAACACTGTGCGGCTGATTCACTAAAGGAATAGAACACGTTTACTCCATAAAGTAGAGCAAGTATGCATGCACACTGAAATATGAATGTTCAAACTGCATTCACTTAAATTGTCAAATCACTCCTCCCACAGTACATTTTCTCTTTCAGTGTCAGTGCTGGAACACAGAGAGCATTCAGCACCTGGCACCCCGCTGCCTCTCTGCTGTTCACATGCCCGTGGGCCCCACGCAGAGTGTCTATGGGCCACAGGGCACCAGGGGTCTAGCCTGTACCTAGTTGCCACAGAGTTCACATTATTTATGGACAATGTACATGCAGAGACAGAGCCAGGGGCATCTCGTTAACTGAGCTAAGCTCCTAAGCCTGGTATATACAGGCAGTTTTTCCAATCAAAAAAGCGATGTTATTGATGTCCTCGCTGAGCTATTGTGTTCTAACGGAGGAATGCATCCCCCCTTCCCGTCAGAACACGCCGACCGGTCTCAGCACTTGCATCATCATTGACTGCGAGCGCTAATCAGATGCCAGTAGGCTGCTGCTTTTCCAGCATGCCCATTCAACAGATGGCCGACTTCTGTTGGACAGGCTGCTGTACACACTGGCCAAATATTTTGCCCATGTGTACCATCGTAAGTTATGATGTGCTGTCAATGAACTATAACCACAAAGATTTTTACACATTTGATCTTCTGAGCGGCATAACTTATTAAACTCATTAAAAGAATGGGGGGAATGGCGCTAACACAAGAGTGTTAATCTTAAAATAAAATTATTTTTTTACTGTAGGCCAAAGCTCTTGCTTTACAGCAGGCAGCAAATTATAACCGTATTCTGTAATACAAACTAATCAATCAAAATTCAACTTGCAGCAGGTTATTTGGTTGGTTGCATTCTTCCTTCCTGAACTATGTTGATCAGTTTTAGGTTATTTTGACATAAAGTATTTTTTTTTGTTTTTTTTTTTAATATTATTACTACACATTTATTTCAATATAATATAGTGTTAAAGAACCTGATTTAATATCACACAAGTACAGAGTGTTCCTGGAAGTTACTATTTGTCTTTGCAAAGTATTAGGATATCTTATATCTAAAAAATAAATAATCTTGTTCAAGTAATTTTTAGACCTTTTTTTAATTTAGAAACCCAGTAAAAACAGACTGTTTTCCCTCAAATTACAAGCAAGCTTAATACACCATGGCATAAGCTAACCGCGTCCTTACATTTTCTGTTTAAATTGTGTGCTGTTGGGGTTCTTCCAGAAAAAGGTTTTTTTTTTTGTCATCTTAAACCGCCAAAGATAAATGTATAGTTTACAAGCAGGGATTTATGAAAAAGAAGGCATATAAGTCTTGGTATTTGCAGACCTTGGCAATTGTATTAAGGCTCCTTATCCTCAGTGTGTCTGAATGCTGTAATACAATATGGAATCTGGAGAGCAGATATAAAGTTACTTACTTCCAATCACAACATCAAGCAGATGATATCAATACATTACATTGCTCCTAGATTTAGCCTATATTTATATAATGCAAAACATATGAATGGGCTGAGCACTTTATCCATGTACAGTATTTGGAATCAATCACTGTAGCTGTACTGGGTGTATACTTGTAACTTGCATTATGGCTGAATCAATTAAAAGGACAATTCAAACAATGGCGTGAGGTTTTTAGATATTTCTTTGTGACCACCACAAGGGCAAATGTTGCAGCAGAAGCTATAACGTTTAATAAAATAAGTCTCCTGCTAGATGTCCAAAAATTCACACATGCATGGATAAGCCTCTTTAGTTTCCATTCATGAAAGATACAAAACTTTTACTCCATTGACATTGTATTCTCCCAGTAATGATGCAGGGGGAGTGCGGGGGAAGCTGTCCCTGCCGGGAGAAGACAGTGATTATTGCTAGTGTCTATAGCCGCTAGTGATAACCACAAGTAAAATCGGACAGGCTGGTTGTACCCAAGTTGATCGATCCATCAACTTGGGTACAATCAGCCTGCCCATACAAAGTTTGAATCTCGTCTGGCCCCTGCTGAACCAGCCAAGAATCAAACTGTCTATGTTCGGCTTTAGTCAGACAGGTTCAGCGATTCTCCAAAAGGCATTAAGAACAAATAATTCAAGTTGATATTCATAAAAGAGGTAACATGTCAAATACAGCTCTTTTGTTATACCTGAATACTCAAGTCACCATTCCAGATTCACCTGCAGTAGAGAGGTTTAATTCATAACTCTGGATAAAAAAAGGCACAGTCTTCTACGTTTTACTGTACAGTCTAAGGCAGCTAACCAATTATAATCTGAAAAATTCCTTGGCATGTCCCTGGTGAAAACTTGTGCATTCACCTGTACATGCTAAAGCCAAAAAAAGCCAAACGTAATTGAGCATAAGATTGAGCATCAACTGTCTCCAAGTATTCTATCTGCTTTTTCTTATTAGGCTTTCAGCCTGGAGCTAAATCTCCCTAAGAACAAGTAGTTGAGAATTCATCTTTGTCCTCAGTGAAAAGATTGATTAGTTGGGTCTCCTGATAAAGCTGATGACAGCTCAATGTCAGAACTTGGGCAGTTCCCCAGTGGTCTACTGACCTACTCTAATATTATCCTGCTCACTCAGCCTAAACGCAAGAAATTAATAAACCTGCTGTGACATGAATAAAATCAGGTCTCTCCTTTGTCTGAAGCAATGAAGCCTTTTATTGCTATGCTCATTTGCACTCTAAACTTGAGGAGAGAGAGGTTCTTTGAATGCCAGTTTTGTAGTGAAAAACTATAGTGTTCCAACATGATGTAACCCTGGTGCATTAGCTCAATCCAATCCTACTTGGCTTGATGCTTGCTTGCAAAAGAAACCGTTCAAGCATTGCTAGTAATGATCAGGCAAGCTAATTTATCTCCAGGAAGATTAATAAAATCAATGTAGATTGTCTGGGATTTTCAATTGCTACCTCATAACAGACTGCCCAATATACACGTAACAGTAAATGTGTATACTGTAGGAACTAAGAAACAGAAATATGGAAGATTTTGTAGGACACATTTCAAGTCACTTTATCATTGTATTACAAAGAAAAAGAGACTCACAGCAGAATTGTTTGAGGAAAAAAAACAATCAGAGGCCTCAGGGGAAGCAGTAATAAAATAATGCAGATTTTGGGGTCCATTTAATTCAAACTAAGAGCTTGCAGTGATTGTTAAAGCCGGCCATACATGGTTCAAATCTCAGCTGGTTCAGCAGGAACCAGCCGAGATTTGAACCATTAATGGGCAGGCTGAATGTACCAAGTTGATCGATAGATCAACTTGGGCACAACCAGCCTGTCAAATTGGCGAGTGGCTGCGATAGTCGCTAGCGATAATCATTGTCTTCTCCCAGCGGGGACAGCTTCACCCACCCTTCCCCGCCCCCACGCCAAGAGAAGGCAATGGCCCAGCAGAAGGGATTCCCACATCAACACTGTCTGTGTTGATGAGGGAATAAAGCAAATTTCTTTCCTGCAAACCTGTGGTTGGCTGGCCTAAGAAGGCAGGAAACAACTCTCAACAAAATTTAGGCTTTAACTGGCTATCTGACACAAAGAATTTGTCTGCTCATGTTTACTGCAAATCCTTCATTACAATACAAACACACTGATCACTAAAAACTGGCCTATACAGTACTAAGAAAGATGGGAATAAATGTATTAGGCTTTTAGCTAAAGTTGTCAAGTTCAAGTACTATCAAACAAATATTCAGAGAATTGACCACTTAAGGACCAAGCCTCTTTTTGAGATTTGGTGTTCACAAGTTAAAATCAGTGTTTTTTTTTTAATTACTTAGGACCCCCAAGCATTATATATATATATATATTTTTCTAACACCCTAGAGAATAAAATGGCAGTCATTGCAATACTTTATGTCACACCGTATTTGCACAGCGGTCTTACAAGCATGATTTTTTTGGAAAAAATTCACGTTTTTGAATTAAAAAATAAGACATCAGTAAAGTTAGCCCAATTTTTTTCTATATTATGAAGGATAATGTTACGCCGAGTAAATTGATACCCAACATGTCATGTTTAAAAATTGCGCCCGCTCGTGGAATGGCGACAAAACATGGCACTTAAAAATCTCCATCGGCGAAGTTTAAAAATTTCTACAGGTTACAAGTTTTGAGTTACAGAGGAGGTATAGTGCTAGAATTATTGCTCTCACTCTAAGGATTCCGGCAATACCTCACATGTGTGGTTTGAACACCGTTTTCATATGTGGACACGACTTCTGTATGTGTTTGCTTCTCGGTGGGACAGGGTGCTTTATTTATTTTTTTCTTATTTATTTTACTTTTTATTTTTACACTGTTCATTTAAAAAAAAAAATGGGTCACTTTTATTGCTATTACAAGGAATGTAAACATTCCTTGTAATAGAAAAAAAGCATGACAGGACCTCTTAAATTTGAGATCTGGGCTCAATAAGACCTTAAATATCATATTTACAATAAAATGCAATAAAAAGAAAAAAAAATGAAATGTCATTTGAAAAAAAAAAAAAAATCTCCTTTAAGAGCATTGGGCGTAGTGACATTTGACGTCACTTCCGCCCTTCAATGCTATGGAGCCGAGTGGGTGCCATCTTCCGCTCACTCAGCATCCATACTCTGAGGCAAGAGGACCCGATCGTCTCTGTTGCTACCGGAGGGTCCGGTAAGTGGTGGAGACGACAGGAAAGTGGCGGGGGGACCTCTCCTGCCCCCGATAAAAGTGATCTTGCGGAAAATCCGCTGCAGAGACCACTTTTATCTGAAAGCGGGCCACCCGCTGTTTAAAGTGATACCGGGGTTATGGTAGCTATCTGCAACCATAACAACGGTATTCAACGGAAAAGTGCAACCTTATAATGATAGCGTACGGTCCTGAAGTGGTTAAAAACAGCCAGGGATTCTTGGTTTGTTCTTCATCTGACAAAGCTTCATGTTTTCAAGAATATTATAGTGCTTTATATAATCTAAACCTTCAGAACTTAGATCAAGAACAGCTGGCAGATTGTATACAAACCCTGCTTCAGAAATTGAAATGTCTACTCTAGAGACACTTGCAGCTCAAGCACTGAAGCCCCTTGGTTTCTATAGAAGAATATCTCACCACTATCTTGCAATTAAAAGCAGGGTAGAAGCCTCAGATGGCCTTCCTTCAGAATAATACCAGCTGTTCAAAAAGATTCTTGCTAAACAACTTGACTGCCATCTTTAACTCCATCTACCTCCTTACCTTCTCAAACATTGACAACTTAGATCAGGGTTTTTCAACCAGGGTTCCGTGGAACCCTAGGGTTCTTCCAGAGGTTGCTAGGGGTTCCTCGAGCAATGGTCAATTTCTACCTCTCAGATAAATTCCCAATGAGATCATTGATCGTTTTAGCTGTTTGTAAGGGGGTAATTCTTCACAATGACCACAAGTGTAAGGAGAATTATTCCCATTGACCATCACACTAATGTATCATGAGTTGTAGATTTTTAATTTTAAGCAGGGGTTCCCCGAGACCAAAGAATTATTTTAAGGGTTCCTCAGTGTTTAAAAGGTTGAGAAAGTAAAAGAACCTAAACTTTTCCCAAGCTATAGCCCCATTTCGTTACTTAATAGGGATGCTAAGATTTTCACAAATATCCTATTGAAATCCCTGATTCGGAATACCCAAGTAGACTTTGTTCCTGAACAAGAAACCAAGGACAACACAATCACAGCTATCGATATCATAGGCTGGGAGAAGGCTAAGAATATATAACCCAATCCTATTATCCATGGACACCGAGAAGGCATTTTGAGATTTCATGTTTGAGGTTCTCCATCACTTTGGGTTACAGAAACAGATTTACCAATCCGACTACCAAAACATTTCTTTACTCTTGTAAATGAATCCTCTTGTTTCCCAGGCACATTACCACACATCATGTGGTTTTGCAGGGTGTTACAATTGTACTGCCAGAAAATAAACAAACTTGAGTCATTGGTGGGGCCCTACCATATGAATCCAAGAGCGGTGCTTTGTTGTCCCGGCCAATAACTGGCCATGAGCCGGGCAATATAACACCGCAGCTATCTGATTCAATCACTGGCTTGTTTCGCGGTGGAACGTGCAGATGTAACTGGCTGGTGGACCTATCCCCATACTCTGTTAAAAGGTAAATTACTATATTCTTGGGCATGTCTAAATGGCTTTTATATCTAGTGGGCAACTTTGTAATCCTCTTTGGGGCTTTTTTTCTTTCAGTACAAGGAGGTTTACCTCGGACCGAACAAACCACTTTTGGGGTTGCTCCCCTTAGTTTAGGGTACCATCCAGCCCGCACTAGGAAAAGACCAGCCATGGGAGCCCTTATCTCCTAAATATATTGCTTCTTGATTATACACGCCAGTCATTGCGCTCTACACAGGGATCAAAGGTATCAATTATTGTAACATTATGATATATTGTATAAATTATAAAGTCTTAGACAAACGGCCCTATTTTATAAAAAAACTCACTATAGACTATATTTTGTCTTATACTTAGATTCCCTGCCCTTCCCCTTCTCCCTCTAGGGTGGCACCAGGAGCTCTTGTGGGGAAGACTGCACCGGCCGGAGACTAGGCGGTATTTCTGAGGCGACTTGATTTTAATACTATACAACCTTTTTTTAAAAATTGAATTCTTTTCTTGGTATATGCATCTGGGTAAGTGGCCCCAACTCTGATGCAAATATGTTGGTGAGACCAGCAATATCTATTTATGAATCTGATGCGCTTTCTTCTTTTTCAGAATCAATCTATTCTGACTTTAATGTACAAGTTAATACCTCTGAAGAAGGTCTTTAGTACCGAAATACATTAGGTTTTGTACATGAACTATGTGAAAAAAACTCTGTATTCTGTACTGTACAACCTGCATATATCAGGTGTTTTTTCTACATATACTTTTTAATAATTTTGTATACATAAAAATCATTTTTTTATACTATAATGTCTGCTTTGTGCCTTCAAAAAGTCCCAATTTAGAGGTTTTTTTTGTGTGTATCTACCATATGAATCCATGCATAGACATCTGGTAAATGCACCACGTACAGTAACCCTGTGACATGGAAAATCAACACATGTTCCCTTAGAACGGGAATGGATATTCCTAGTTAATTACATTTGTGAAATGAAAGAACTACTGTTAACCAAGCAAGATAGTTAACCACTTGCCGACCAGTTGCCGTCGATATACAGTGGCAGATCGGCTCTCCTGTGTGGATCGCCGTAGCTGCACGTCGGTCGGTGCACAAGATATTGTGGGCGTGCGCGCGCCTGCTGCGTGCTCTGGGTGCCTGCCCGCGGGTCCCACGGACCCGATGTCCACTGGCGACCCGCGATTGCCTTATACATAGGCAGAACGGGGATCTGCCTATGTAAACAAGGCAGTTCCCTGTTCTGACAGATGATATGGCAGATATTTGCTGCTTTCAGTCATTGGGAGCAGTGATCTATGTCATGTTCCTGCCTGCCCATCCCCTCTACTGTTAGAATATAGAAGCACAAGAAAACCCCTGTCTGGGACTTTCATTGAGGAGACCCATTCACCAAGAACAAAGTAACATGTGTTAAAAATTGATATTAATGTAATTTAAAAGAAAGAAAAAAACGCCAAAAACGGTTGGTGAGTTATAACAGAGACATGGACAAAAATGGAGTACGTAATCAACATAGGATACAAAATAACATGTACATAGAGAATAGCAAAAAAAATGGGGGGTTAAAAGAAGACCACTAGATCTGCCTGGTGGCAGATGATGGCCCGAAACGTTTCAATGATGTTTGATCAGAGATCTTCTTCAGGGGTAAGTGGTCAAAATCTTAAAAACACATCCTCACATTATACAGGATATTGTACAGGGATCTTCAATCTTATATAGGGATCTTGAAATGGTAACCAAGTTGCAAATATTTTACATTATACTCCCAGATATAGAAAAGAAAAAACCAAAATCAGCAAAATGATGATTGAGAAGGTCTGCAGCCACATGAAAACATTGGCTAGAGGAACATCCGTATTTGTAAGGGTAACTGGGCTTGCAGTGGAGTGCACTGATCACAGCTTGGACACACCCGAAAAGTAGGGAATTATGGATTCCAAACGTAAGATAACAGTATGCCGCCAAACCAAATACGGCATTCCTAACCAGGTAAAACCCAAAGAGGAGGAGGTACGGTATAAATCCAACCAAAGTAGGAGAGAAAGGGCAGAATATCTTAGTCTGTCACAAGTGTATGATGTCCAACGTGCATCCACTGCCAGGAGCCCCCCTCTACTGTTAGAACACGGTGAGGGAACACAGTTAACCCCTTAATCACCCACTAGAGTTAACCCCTTCCCTGCCAGTGTCATTTTTACAATGATCACTGCATTTTTATAGCACTGATCAATGTAATGATGTCACAGGTCCTCAAAAAGTGTCATTTGGGGTCAGATTTGTCCGCCACAATGTCACAGTCCCGCTAAAAATCGCAGATCACCGCCATTACTAGTAAAAACAATAAAAAAAAAATAAAAGTCCCTAAATCTATCCCGTAGTTTGTAAACGTGATAACTTTTGCTCAAACCAATCAATATATGCGCATTGCAATATTTTTTTTGGTATTATAGCAAAAAGTAAAAAAAAAAAAAAAAATTTTTTTTCAAAATTGTCGCTCTTTTTTTGTGTATAGCGCAAAAAAATAAAAAAACATAGAGGTGATCAAATACCACCAAAAGAAAGCTCTATTTGTAGGAAAAAGGACATACATTTCGTTTGGGCACAGTGTCGCAGGACCGTGCAATTGTCAGTTAAAGTGACGCAGTGTCGTATCACAAAAAATGGCCTGGTAAGGAAGTGGGTAAATCCTTCTGGGGCTGAAGTGGTTAAAGTGGTTCCAAAGGCAACGTTTTTTTTACCTTACTGCATTCTAAGCTCCCCCAGAACCCCCCTCCTCAAATATTTGCCTGGCTCCTCTTTAAATCCAGCACTTTGCCCATTTGCAGCAGCGTTGATCTCTCTAGTATTCACAGTAGCACAGAGGCAGCAATGGGAGCCATTGGCTCCTGCTGCAGTCGATCAAATCATGTGAGGAGAGTGGGGGCGGGGCTAAGAAACCCTGCGTGTGTCAATGAACGCACACAGCCCAGCTCAGGAGTGTGGCATGGGTGCACGAAGTAGCCACTCCCCCACCTGAAAGTTGCCAAATATGGCAGCAGGGGGGGAGAGAAGGCAAACAAGCCGAGTTTCCCCTTTTGGGTGGAGCTCTGCTTTAATTACAATATTCTAAACCTTCCTCCAGGTTTGTATCTCCTTGAACTCTCCCTTGCAGAAGAAAAACATATTATGTCTCTGTTTTCTCACTCCCACATTTAGTACCTTCAGTGCTCAAAATATGAAACATTTCTAGAGACAATGAGATGAATCCAACAGAATGGGAACTTTTAACTGCTTGACGCTCGTTCTATGGGTAAATGGGATTCTGATCTCTCTGTCCTGCATGGTATTTTGCATATATTCCAACATTACTATTTTGTACCCAACTCTGTTGCTATTCTTCATATCATATCACATCACATCATATCTACTGAATAAATTGTTGCAAACAAATAAGGCTAAGTACACACTTTAAGTTTTTTTATTCAATCCAGTGGGTTGAATGAACAAAAAACTGAGAGGTCACTGTATTAAGCAATGTTAGTGTGGCGATCTCCACCACTGTGCTATGTGTTCTGACAGCACATACAGCAGCAACATACAACAGAGCACAGTGAGCAGCGCCATTGGCACCAGCGCTGATAAGCAGCTGGTCGGATCCTAGTTTATATCATGCCAAGCATGAGGCCAGTTCCCGCTGAACCGGACGATATTCGGATTGCGCAAACCCAGCTTTAGTCAGTGGGGTCTTTCTTCTGCATATTGTGTGTTCTGCATACAAAGCACTCTACATGGATTTCTGCATTATGATTACCAATATTCCTTTGCACTTGCAGACAAAAATCATGATGAGTGGGTAACTGTTGGCTATACACAAATCCAACCTTGACTAGTGTAATATAAAGAAAAATGGGGTAATGTGAAGTGAACATTAAATATAATAATAAAAAAACATAGTGCCTTGAGGCACATAACTTTCCTAGGAGAGCTACAATACTGAAAGGTTACTAACCATTTAAAGACAAACAAACCAGGCTGCAAAGTGTTGTGTTCTCCTGCAGCTGCCTTTTCAACAAGGAATGGCAAAATACACATGTTTCCTAAAATAAAGCAATTGTATAAAAGTTTCCGCTAAACAATACTGTGTGGCCAGCAATACTAAATGAAACATGGCATAAGTTTTACAGTCTTTGATCTAAGCGGATGGACCATGAACAACAATTGCAAATCTGCTATTATTGTAGAGTATGTATAGGAATGCTGAAATTCCATATTTTATGGTGCCAAAACAACGGGCCAATATCTTGTCACTAACGTAATATATTATTCATGTAACCACCGGTTTCGGTGTGTGTGGTTTACCTTCAACCACAGCTCAGGGTGGTTTCCTTATCCCACACAATACGTTCTTTTTTTTTTCTCAATGAGAAACTATTAAGAGGTGTTATATAGAACAGTGTCCTAAATCTGCCAGTCATTTTTGTGAAATTCTAAACAATTACTTAACCATGCAGCTCCAAGGTCCTGCATGATTTATCCCTTAATCACAGGTACCAATCAAAACCAGGTTATTGGTGGTTGGATGTGTGTGTCAGCTGGGACTTGCTCAGATAGTTAGGCTGTAACTCTAAACAGGATGGATTAGGTTCAGCCAATATTACAAGGCCACCATAGTGTTCTCACCTAGGACAAGATTAGTCTGTCTTCTGCTAGTCGAGACAGCAGTACATTTTCTTGTCGTTAAGAATTTAATTGTGGCATGGTTCCAAAACAGTAAATGTCCTATTTAATCTAAATGGAAAAAGCAAGTATGATAACCCGAAAGACCAATTATGGTTGTTGTGATTTTAATAAAATACCTTAACATCGAATTTTTAATTATTGCTTAAAGCATATCTAAATCCAAAAACAGATTATATATATATA
>BLSH010139134.1:1370241-1402449 GCA_018402905.1 Glandirana rugosa
ATTAATGTATTATATTGTATTATGTTTCCATATATATCACTTTAAGTAATTACTGTATAGGTATCCGTACATAATTTGTCAGGTTTCACTACTCACAGGCCGCGTTTCTCTTCCCACTACATATATTTGAGTTACTGTCAGGTTTTGATGGTCATTACACTTATAGGTGGTGGCTCCGGTTTATAACACGAATGGTCTTACGATAATTAGTTCCGTATTTCTGAGGTCGACATCCCTTACATGTGCTGGTCACTGTTTTTAGAGTTAAGTGACGTAGTTAGGGTGTAGTAGTGTTACTAGTATCTAACATCATCGTCGTTTTGTGTACTTCGGTACTTATACTTTCGTCATCTTGTCTAGAACGTAGTGGCGAAGAATTACCATGACTTAACGGTGAGTTGTCCTCAAGAAGCGGTGATGCAAGATCTGTTCTACTGCTTTCATATTCATGGCTTCATGTGTTTTGCTGCTACTACAATCTATGATCATTGTGATGATGTGGGATTGATGCAGTGAATTGAGATTTTTGTCACTGGTCGTGTACATTCCCTACAGCTGGAGTCTTTATGCCTTGATTAATAGCATTCTGGTAAGCACAATATTTGGCCTCGGTGGTGGATATTCACATTACTGGTAGTTTTGGACTGTCATTGAGTTTATATACATCACCCTTCTCTTTGCGCCGGACACTCATCACTTTGGACTGTTTAATACATGCCTATGGATATGTCATTAATGAATTTCACTATATATACCTTTGTATTATGTTATATTATGTAATTATACACTTTGCACTGTTCATTTGTAGTGACTGAGGATTTATTCCCAGTGCTGCATTTATATATACACTGGTTTATCTAGTGGGTTATTCACACTATGAATTTTTTTTGCATGTGTTTTTAATTAGATACTTATTTAGCGCTGCACAGCGCTGCACGTTTATATACAGCATACCTGCATGGCATACATGTAAAGCCCAGATCCTCCTCTTCTCGAGTCCCTCCTGGCTCCTCCCTCCTGCCCCCACAGCAAGCAGCTTGCTATGGGGACATCCGAACCAAGCCTTTGTTCTGTGTGTCCATTCAGACAAGGAGCCGTGGCTTGGCCCCACCCCCACTCTCTCCTCATTGGCTCACTAACTTTGACAGCATCGAGCGTCATTGGCTCTTAATCTGAATCTAAGCCAATCAGGAGGGAGAGTCCTGGACACACGAGGCTCTTGTGCAACATCGCTGGATTGAAATGGGGCTCAGATAAGTATTAGGGGGTCTGAGGTGGGCTGCTGTTTTCTATTGTAATGCAAACTGCCTGTACAACCACTTTAACAGGCACTATAACTACGTTATGGGGGGACTGGAAATGTTTTGCCTATAGTTCCAGGATAAGTACAGCCCTGAACAAAAATAGATAAGCATCTCTAAAAAAGGCACAGGATTTGGTAGGAAACACTTTTACATGCTCCACCATTCCCCCGAGTAAGGTGTGGGCCAGCGTACCTAAAACAACCATATGAAAAAAGAGGGAACAATCCCCAAGAAAAAAGAAGGTACCAAATGCAACCTCAAGTGGTATCAAAACAGATTAATGCTTAATTAAGGACATCAAAAAATTAGACATACTAAATGTAATCAAGCCTCCACCCACAGTCCGGACTCAACAAATGGCTATGAAATTAAAGATCACCAACAGTACAGCCCTGAGTAGCACAGTCCAAAAAAACAATCAAAGGTATGGCCAGCCATAAAAAAGTGAGACAGAGAGGACTTTATTCAGGGCGTGAGAAAAAAGACAAATCTGTTAAAAGCTAAAGTGTGCTAGTGAGGACAGGTGTATACAGCAGAGACCAGATCTGAATAAAGATTAGTAGATGGTGAAGGTTCAAGGCAGATTATTACATGTAAAAGGTCTAGAAAAATTTATGCTGTACTGTTAATGTTAAAATGGGTATCCAGTGAGTGTCCTGAATAGGAGTCTAGTTGTCAGGCTAAAGGTATATGCCTTAATCTTTGGAAAAGATGTGCAGATTTTAGCATTTCTTGAGGTATAAACCTTTGGAGCAACTGTTTATAGATTTGCCTGCATTGTGCAAAAACTCTTCAAGTGTGTGGAGATAAATCTCTTTTCTATTAAATAATTCTGTTTGCATGCAAGCCTACCTAAGCATTATGAAAAGGTTGGGTGACAGTCACCATGCCACTATGCCCTTAGACATCCTAGCTGATGACTCACTGGAAAGTTAGATTAGATAAACCCTAGTTAATTGCTGTTTTTCACCCAAAATTATGCTGCTGCCTACTCAAGGCATAAAAATGCACACTTGGGCAATATAAGTATGTATGTTTATACACCTGTCAAGAAGATTGTTTAATTTTATGATGAAAGCTCAATGTTAAAGGGGTTTTCCACTATCCTGTAAACACAAAAGCTCATTTGGCCCCCAGAATGTCGTACGTTTAGGCCCTAACTAAGGAAAAAACATAGGTGACATAGGCAGCATTGATTTGTAAATCTGCTACTCAAACACACGTAAAACAGGTAATGCAAGAAAAAAAGGGTGATTACATGGAAACTGTTCACAGTTTGTACAGTATGGTACTCAAGCCTGTCAAACATCATAAAAATATTTCTGTCGGTCACAAACTCAATGTAAATTTACTGATCAAACATGTTCCACATTTTTCCATTAGACAAATAATGTCTCCACATAAAGAATGAAAGGTCTCGTAGCGTGTAAAACACGAAGGGGTCATGACTCACAATCACGATTATTATTAATGAATGTGCTAGGAAAAGAAAACATTGACAAATAAATCAAATAGAGACCAAAACGCTATTTTTCTCAGCCTGAAAAAAAGTCAAATAGTGTCTCCCACAATGTCCATTAACTAACCAAACAGCTGCTTTATGAGAGTTAGGCTCTTTAAATGAGTTTCAGACATTAATGGATATGGGATAAATGCATGTGCTTATTTATGTTATACAACATGACAAATTCTTGTTCCAAATCTAAAGCTGCCCAAAAAGAGAGGGAAATTGTGTTAGCTAAAATACATCAGGCCTTCTTCGGGAAAGTGCATGGAAAAGAGGAATGGAAAGCGGTGAATAAAAAAAAGGAAATCAGTCTTAGGTCAATACGTTTAATTGATCTATTGAAATTGCAATACCGCACCTTGCTGCCTTTTTATAGGGTAACTGCAAGCTTATTGATCAAGCATTGATTTGAAGAGCAGATGAGAGGTAAGGTGGATCTAGCACTGTATGGGCCTACTGGCGAATTAAAACTGTAAAAACCGATTTACTTGTTTCCCAGAACAGTAGGATTCATGTCATGCTGTGAATGATAACTGGTAAAGTTACTAGTGTGCATTTGTTAGCGCTCAACCAAACTGGTAAGCCAACAAATGACTGGTGTCATAACTGATAACATGTGCAGCACCATGGCATCTACAGATCAGAGGCAAAGATGGCAGCTTCCTTGGCTGCAATGGATATGCCACATTTGGCAACTTTCATGGGGGAGTGGGTACCTAGTTCTGACAGGTACCCGCTCCCACTTCCGGCTAACTTTGCAGCAGTAAATTCATCCGGAAGTTCGCTCCCACCCCCTCTCCGTCCCCTGCTGTCAGGCCATTCACAAAGCCCAGCGCGCTTCACGCATGGGCAGTAAGCATGGTGGCAGCAGCACCCGAGAGCCGATTGAAAAATCGGCTCAGGTGAAGACACCGCTAGATTTGTGGACAGGGAAGTGTCCTAATATTAAAAGTCAGGAGCTAGAGTATTTGTAGTTGCTGACTTTTACATTTTTTCTGAAGGAGCCTGGGGCTCAACTTTAAGTCCCCAAAGAGCCCCTGTGCAAGTTGCACTCTGCAAGTGAAGTTACTCCAGAGCTTAGCAAATGAGGTAAATCTTCACTTTGCAAAGAGTACCTAATCACATGTAAAGAATATTAAATAAACAGCATTTTTGCTTGCACATGATTGGATGATGGAAGTCATTAGAGCTTCCCCTCATTTACTAAGCTCTGGAGCAGCTGCACTTGCAGAGTGCAACTGCACTTTGCAAACTGCACAGCCTATTTGCCTTTAGTAAATCAACCCCAATGTGTTACAGAGTGTTACCCAGTGTTAATTTTGGCAGCAAATTTCAATTTAGTTTTATTCTTAGTCTTAGGACTAAAATGGCATTTTTGTTTTAGTCCCATTTTAGTCTTCTGCAATTGTTTTAGTTTTAGTCTTATTTAGTCAACCAAATCTTCAGGACATTTTAGTCAACTAAAATGTCCTACATGTTAGTCAACTAAATTCTCCAATACATTTTAGTAGCCTAAAATAATTTTAGTCGACTAAAACTTATTTTAGTCATCTAAAATCGAATGGGTGTAGCTAAATTTTAATGCATAATTTAAGCATTTCTCTACAATTTCCAAACTCATTATATACTGCTGGAGTGAAAAATCGAATATGTTATTATTTATGGTATTGAGCATGAACATGCACTACAGACCAGTGTTCATTTTGACATCAAATTTCAATTTAGTTTTAGTCTTTTGACTAAAATGCCATTTTAGTTTTAGTCCCATTTTAGTCTTTTGACTAAAATGCCATTTTAGATTTAGTCTTATTTTAGTAACCTCAGTTGTTTTAATTTTAGTCATATTTTAGTTGACTAAAATGCTATTAAGTTAGTCGACTAAAATGTTTTAACTGATGTTACCGCAACGAACAGTAAGGCACAATCACCAGAGCGATGACATTGATTTTGAATGGTGCTCCATCATACCTTGCAAACACACACCAATTCACACAGGTCACAGAATATCACAATGGGAATCATGTGTATGATATGGCAACATGTATAAACTACAACACTCCAGGTAAGCACATGCGGTGACCGATTGCGCGTGCACAGACTCTACAGTATCTGCCTTCTCACCCCCAGGCATAAAAACACACAGGCCTCACTTTCATTTTTCACTGAACCACAACAAGCTTTATTGCAAACAGAGTAGGTCCACAGGTGGTCCTCCTATGGCTAAGCCGGTGAAACTCATCACGGACCAGGGTCAAGTCTGACATGAAAAAACATGCCTGTCTCACCCAATTTAGCATCAATAAAGCTTGTTGTGGCTCAGCAAAAATACAGCTGTGTGCAACTTACTGTATGTGTTTGTGTACATTGTGGAGCAGTGGGTTTTTTTAAAGTTAACATGTCAAACGTTTGTTGTGGTGCGTTGGGAGCCCTTTCAAAAAGGCCTTCAAAGCAGTTCATTTGGCTGTTGTGAAGGGGCCCACAAAGTTGTTCAGGGCCCCTGAGTCACAATCGATAGTTGTTTTAAGGAGCTTTCAAGCAGCAGTCCTGAGAATCTGACATTGCCAACCCCCACTTTATTTTCTGGCTTTTTTTCCTATTGACTGCATGCATCTCAGCGACAGAGGAAAATAGAGGTGCCACCTCTTAAAATACACAGTTACCAGTTTGCCCTTCACAACACAATGGAGATGGAGGCAAAAATGCACCTGGTTACTGTGCAAAAATACTAACATATTAATACCAGTGTTAAATTGTTTTCCCACATAGCCCAGTAAATACAACTAAATAGTAAACACTGAATCAGATCAGTGGGCTCTTCCAGTAATGTGGGCTTGAGTGTATTCTGAAAGTGTAACTTGGGTACTGTGTTATGGCTCATGCACACTAAATGCAATGACCTGTACTTTTCTGCTCAAGAACAACGCGGATCACCACTATAATTGTTTTTTATGTGCTTTATTGTAAGTATCACACCGTCCACATCCAATTGGTACACAACGAAAACCAAGCCGCATAGTGAAAAGCCATAGGCTGGTGTAAACAAGCACTTAGTGCTCAGAATCTCCAACCTACTATATTAGGAGAATTTGCAGGGTAGGCTGTAGAATGTGAGATAGGAAGGCATCAGTCAAAATTCAGCACCTTAGATTAGTGTTTCTCAACTCCAGTCCTCAAGGCGCCCTAACACTTTTGCACAGGTGAATTGATCAGTTTCACTGCCTTAGTAACTATCACAGCCGTTTCATCTGAGGGGAATCCTGAAAACATAACCCGTTGGGGCGTCTTGGGGACTGGAGTTGAGAAACACTGCCTTAGATCATCACAAAACTCTTCCACAACCTAATTTTTTCCAAAAAGGCTATATATCTATAAAAGGATATATATCGAGTAGCTCAAAGGACAATTGTAGTGAATGAATGAGATCAAAGTATTGAATGAATGTGTTCAGTAGACTAAAAAAATATGAGGTAGGGTAAGCGTGTGTACAACGGCAGCTATGCATGTATGTTTATATCTGACTCAATGCTGAAAGATCCCAATGTTTTTTCAGAGCTTGCAACAATTTCATGCAGCGGGATGGTCTAGAAGACTCCAATGTGTCTACATGACAAGTGTTTCTTGATGTTCTGCTGCTCTTCTTCATACACAGAGCTGAGAGGGACTGACTTGCAGCATAGATAACTCATATAGTTATTGTTGAAAGGCTAATTCTAAATTAATTATAGGTCCATGTAGCAACTTTAATCACTTAAATTGGTGCTGAAGTCGCTTTCTGTAACCTTTTTTTAATGGTGAAATAGGTTTAAATCTCATACCAAAAGAGCAAGTACTTCTTGCAGTGTTATGAATTGTCCCAAACCTCCATTGCCATCGCTTTGCTGGTTATCTTCTCAACATGGTGATATGTGAAAGAAATATGCTGAAAACTATTAGTATGTGTACTTACTGCTTCAAGTTAGCAGCTCACACAATGTTTTATGATAGTTGTCCTTTAACAGCGGATGGCTAAATATAAATACAAGACAGGGCTGATTGGAAACAAATAGCTATATTAACCCATTTCCAAGTATTGTCAGTGATAACTGTTGCAAGAGTTAACAATATGAGTGCTTAAAGGCGACAAGGTCAAGCTGCAAAAAAGTCTCAGATTTAGGGCCATTGCACACCTCCACATATTGATAAAGTGCAGTAAAACCCCCTTCTTGCTATATCTTTTGTATAGGCATGTGCAAAAATGGGTCTAACTGCATAACAGCCAAGTTTCACATGCTCATTGACAGTTCAATTAAAAAAGGAAAGGAACAGAAGGAGAGAAGTATGGCCACACATATGCGTTTTGGCACATTGCCAGAGTGATGCAAAAATCCTGTATGCTGAATCTTTGGTGTGGTTTCCAGTAAAATTCACCTTCCATAGAGATACATGCCAACCCATGTAAGACACTTATAAAGAGACTACGCCTGCAACCCTGTCAAAAGACTTCCAACAGAAAATACACATTTTTTTCGTAAACAAAGGAAATGTATTAAAGAGTGAAAATAAAGGACAAGAGTAAGAATAGTTGTAAAGTAGATGTTAGCTGGAAGTCTTCTGTTGATGCAAAATCCAAATCACTGCCACTTCACAAACATTTGTAGTTGTAAAAACTATGGTGTTGATTTACTTAAACTGGAGTGCAAAATATGGTGTAGCTGTGCATAATAACCAATCAGCTTCTAACTTCAGCTTGTTCAGTTAAGGTTTGACAAATGAACTTAAAAGCTGCACAGCTGCACCAAATTTTGTACTGTACAGTTTTAGTAAATCAACCCCGATGTGCAATTGGATTTCACAGAGTAGATGATGCAATCCAGCATCAAAATTAACTCAGGGGTGGGCCAATAATGATTGGCTGGAAGAGTTAGCAAGAGTGATCCACTATGCCCCTAAGAATAACAGGCTGGGGCTTTGTGCTAGGACTTACAGCCATAATTATTGCAACTGGTAGGCTAAATTGACACAAAAAATTCCAATGCTGACAATAACGTGAACCAATGCGCCTGATGCGTTTAATGTGCATTTAAAGGAGTTGTAACGACAGAAGTTTTTTTTTATCTTAATGCATTCTATTCATGAAGATAAAAAACCTGTGTGTCTCTTCAACACCCCTTAATTACTTACCTGAGCCCCATCTCTCTCCAACGATATCCACGAGTGTCTTAGCTGCCCAGGACTCTCCTCCTGATTGGTTGAGACACAGCAGCAGAGCAGCAGCACCATTGGCTCTCACAGCTGTCAATCAAAGTCAGTTAGCCAATTAGGGGAGAGGGAGGGCGGGGTGGAGGCTTCATGTCTGAATAGAAGCACGGTGCTCTGACTCGGCTTGGGTGCCCCATAGCAATCTCCTTGCTGTGGGGGCACTCGACAGAAGGGAGGGGCCAGAAGCAGCAAAGAGAGACCGGAGAAGAGGAGGATCCGGGCTGCTCTGTGCAAAACTACTACACAGAGGAGGTAAGTAAAATATGTTTGTTTTTTTTTTTTATACAAGACTTTACAATCACTTTAAGGCCTGTCAGAAATGCATCCCAGATGCCCTCTAATGCACACTACAGACGCGTTTACAGTGCATTAGCATAGACTTGAATGTAAGTAGTTGACAAGCTTCAACATCTCCTAGACTTGATAAGTAGCTTAATTTTTGCCACACAGTGACAAGAAGAAATGTGAACACTACATGTTTTTCAAAAATGAACAGCTCTGCCCACTGTCTATATTATCCTATGTAGGCTGCTTTGCTAAGCATTCAGGGATTGGCAAAAATGTGCCTCAAAATCCTCTTTCTAATGCCAATCTGAACAGGGTCTTATTGCTGTGTGTTAATTATTGTATGTCTATAGACATCTTTGATTACCACTATACAGATTTAATTGTGATTGCTATGAAGTATAAAAGTGACTGCTGTCTGCAAGCTGTCAGGAAAGGCCAAGATATACAATGCAATGAAGATAAACCTAAATCCCAACCACAATATTCAGTATCTCATGAGCTGTTAAATAATCACATGTAAACATTTTACTGTTGTGAACTCTCTGTGGGTCAGTTCCTAGTAACAATTGCAGGATGAAATGCAATATCTAACTCTGGATGTCACTGAAGAATAACATCAATTATGTGACTTCCTTTCGTTGTGTCTCCTTGCTTATATAAGTAGTGACATAATTACACCACGATGTATAACTATAATATGGGACAATGTCGCACATATCTAAAGATGATTATTGTGTCATTCTGGAACATAATGACTACCACTGTCACAATTACACTGTACAGCAATCAGGGATGAGAGGGCTGGCAGCAACTAGAGAAATCTATAACATAAATCAAATGGACATGCAAAGATATTTCAAAATAAAAGATGCTTGTATTACTTGGAGTATAGAATAAAGTTCAGTTCAATGTGAAATTCCCATAATACCAAAGCAGGAAATGTTCACTAATGATTCAATAAAGAGGAAGCTAGATAAAACCAAATCTATTTTTTTAAGGAATGAGTGAGCCAGGACTAAAAAATACTCAATGATTATGTTGATTAAATTTATCACAATCAATAGCTGCTTTTTGTAAGGAAATACTTTACAAAAAGCAAAGAACTTAAGAAAAATGTAAATGTAAAACATGTAAAATCTTCCTATTAATTTAAGTGTGTATGTTCATGTAGAAACCCAAACCTACAGTATACTTGTATTTCACTAGTGATATTGCGAGGACAATATTCATAATTTCCTGTAATCCATACTCATGGTACATTTAAAAAGCCCCATTTTTAAATTAGGCTGTGAAGTCCTAACACTGACTACTAAAATTAGTTTCTGTACTATAATACATAATAGTACTATAATACATATCAGCCATTTGCACCTTTACCCTATATAATATGACCCACCAACATTTCTTACATTGACCCAAAATAACTAAGTACTGCAGCCCAGTTCAATAACTGGATGATTCAAAAATAATATATTTTATTGCCAGCATACTGGAAAATTTTTCACAAAATATTTTTTCTCAACATTTATACAAATACATAAAAGAGCAGCGCCAATACCATCCTAATTTCTTTATATTTACCTACTACCCTTGTTTGGGCAGTTCGGTGGTGGCAGCAGCTCTTAGAGCATATCTGATCCGGTTGCGCGGAACAAATATACATTTCTAAAATTAGTTGACTAATTAATTAAACCAAGTTAACTAACTAATTAAACCAAGCAGTTGGCCACTCAAGGCAAAATATATAGACAAAACCTATTGCCTTCTACAGTATAAAGCTTGTACCCAATAGTGCTCTGCAATGCAGCATGCTGAAAAACAAGCATGCATGCTGCAATTTTTTTTGTGCATTGTCCTAGGTAGACACTCTTAAAGCCACGTACACACACTGCAATTGTCGTACGACCGCACGTCCAGCTTTTCCAAAAATCACCTGTCTGTGATTTTGTCTAGCGTACTGACGGGAGTAAAGTTATCGTTCGACAAATGCAAACGTAGTGACGTGTTACAATCGTATAAAGAGGAAGTTCCGTTTTCGTGCGTCACCCTTTGGGCCCCTTCCCCTAATTTCGTGTTTACACGACCGAACACTTCAGGCTCGTTCCTGGGTTCCGAACATGCGTGTTTGTACTTACAACTTTTGTTTGTCCAACTTCTGTACAGACGAGCCGAAAATCAGACGACGCCTTGTCGGCAGACAAAAGTTTTCTAGTCGGCTCATACAGCTTTTGGTGGACAATAATTGAAAATCGTCTGTCGAATGGAGCTTACTATTGTATTGTGTGTACGGGCCTTTAAAGTGGTTGTAAACCCTTACATATACCCACTGAAGGGACTATCCTTAGGTGATACACAGAGATAAAAACAAATCCTATTACATAATTTGTATCTGTCTATTTGCAGTCTTCTCTCCTCTACATCCGGACTAGTCTTGAAAAAAAGGGGGCAGAAGTTACACACTGCAGAGCTCAGTGAGGAGAGCTCTGAGAGCTGATTCGAAGGAAGAGACACGTCCCTCTTCACACAGCACACAGGAACAGAGCTAAGGCTGTCAATCTGCTGTAGTTTCCTCCCCTGTCACCATTTTTCTCTTGGTGTTAGGAAAACTTGTCAGAAGTGATTCAAGCAGATAGCAGAGGAATAAAGCAGCAGACTGAAATGACACTTGGGGGTTTATTTAAGTGGAGAATGCGAAATCAGGCTGACTTCTGCATAGAAATTAATCAGCTTCTAATCTTAGCTTGTTCAATTGAGCTTTGGCTGGAACCTGGAAGCTGATTTGTTTCTATGCAGAAGTGAGCCTAATTTCGTACTCTCCAACTTTCGCAGATAATAGTTTATGTATTGTGCAAATTAACCCAACTATTAGAATCAATATTTTTGGAACCACTTGATTATGCCACATATATACAAGGTATTAGTGCATACATCGTTCTATATTACAGATGGCAGTATCTTTACCTGAAGAAAGAATTGATACAGATGAAACGCGTTGGTTAAACCCCCCTAGGATAGGTCGTTGTTTCACCATGGGACTTCCCCTTGGGTTGGGTGATACCACCATACTTACAGGAATCTACATTCTAATCTGTACCCATTTTGTACATATATGCACAATTGCATATTCTGTACACTGCTTTTATTGACTGGTGCCATTTTTTAAAACTGTGTCAAAGTAAAATAAAAATAATGTATATTTTAACAGAAGTTTGAGTTAATTAAATTGCCTCAAAAAATCCCAACCCTTAGGGGTAAAACCTCCTTTTCCTAAACAATAATGAAGGGATGATGGCAATTCACACCCCTGACTGTGGAGGCACTAACAAAACTTACGCCTCAGCCTACCTAACCTAAGCTACATACAGTATACAGTGTTGTGCCCCGGCAGTGGAATATGGAATCTGGCTCCCAGAACATAATAGAGTTGGGCTAAGCACTGCTCAGCTGTTTACTGGAAGCGTTATATTCTATTAATGAAAGCAAAGCCTCTGCTGATGTTGTGATGCCATCAGCTCACCTCCCGACCTGAGCAAATCAGAAAAAGCTTTGTAGTCATTCATAGATTGCAAAGCTTCCTGTGAATGGCTAAGTAGCGCTCGGCCAGACTTTTTTTTTTTGTTCTGGGAGTGGGACGGTAATTCTACTAAACGGAAATCTTTAACTTTCCGATAAAAAAGATAGGAAGCTTCAAACTCACAGTGCAAAACATGTCAAAATAGAGAAACAGAGAGAGAGAGATGGAAGACAGGGACACAACACCCACTGTAGTTATGGCAGCATCATATTTTATGCTCTCAAAGTAGGTGGGGAAGGTGTTTCAGTAGCTTGTGGTTCAAGTAGAAGTTGGACTTCTTTCAAGAGTAATGGCTCGTACACACTATAAGAAAATTAGGCAAACATTTTCGTCCAAAGAATTTTCGTATGATTTTCATATAGTGTGTACACAGCTTTCAACAGCCGATTCTGACTTTTTTACGAAAATTCCCAAAGGGACAAAATTTTTCTCGTACGGGAAAAGAACAAACAATTTTCATTTAATGTGTACTGTTTTCGTACGATTTTCGTACAAGAAATATCAGAAAAGAAAGACTGCACATGATCAGAAACAATAAACAACAAAAAAAAACCTTAGTCTTACGAGAATTTTCGTACAGATTTTCGTTCATCGGTTTCGATCTCCTTTGAAACAACGAGAAAATAGGACAATAGTTCGCCCAATTTTCTTATAGTGCGTACCCCACTTAAGGAAGGTTTTCTACAGAAACATTATAGCCTTGGAAAAGTAAAGAAGGCCAACATTTTAGTTTTTGCAATGTTCATCTTATTTTCTTAGTGGGACCAAATTGACGTTCGCTTTTGACCAGAGTGGGAAAATAATAATTGCTTGAAAATATATATTTTTTCTTTTCCCTTCAAATTTAAAAAACTAAGACAATGTAATGAACTTTTGGTAAAATATATATGGAAACACATTCAACATAAGGCTAGGTTCACCTGTAAGCGGGTGCAAGACTGCATGGTAATGGCATGTTTCCTGCAACCGCAGAAAAAACACGCCACCGTTAGCAGTTTGTGTGTCCATGGCAGGTATTAATTCCTAATGGCACCTCTACGCATTGGAAACTGCAGGATGTTTTTCCATGCTGGGAAACAAATGCAATTTTAGAAAGCATGCGGTGACCTTTTCCTGCATTTTCCGCAGGTGCAGCCCCCATGCCCATCAATGAAGGAAACAGACATAAGTGGGTTTTGGTGTACACCCAATTTTGATACTCAATTACACTCAATTATGAGACAGTAGAATCTGGAAGCTGCTTCAAGGAAACAAAACATAACAAATCTGAGAAACTGAATTTGAGTGGACTAAAGGAGCACATGTTCACAACTTGTACGATTTTGTCCTTAAAGCCTTGTACACACGATGCGACGGTCGTAGGACCGGACGTCCAAAATTGTATGTTGGCTGTTGTGTCTCGCAAACTGACGTGCACTAAGCGATTGTATGACCAAGCCTAACGTAGTGACGTGCTACGAGCGTATAAAGAGGAAGTTCAGGTGAATGTGATTTGTAAATTAGGAACGTAGGTTTACACGAACGGACACTTCTGGGCGTTCCTGACTTCTGAACATGCGTGTTTTGCACGTACAACTTCTTGGACCAACTTCTCTGTACACACGGTACAACAGTCGTACGACCTCTTGTTGTACAACAAAAAGTTTTCTAGGCTGCTCATCCAACTTCTGTTGTATGACCGTCGCACATCAGCTGTTCTAATCGCGCGCACTAACAGTCGGATGATCGCACAACAAGCTGTTATACGACCGTTTTCATATGACCGTTGCACAGTGTGTATGAGGCTTTCGTCAAAGAAACTAATTTTAATGATCTAAAAAATGAACTGAGGACCTAAACTGTGGGAGCTGTGCCCAGAAAGTGCAAACAAAGCACAAATGACTAGTCACCTGCATTGTCTGTAGTCTCCATGCAGTTGATATTTTACTAATTGACTTACCACATCTGAAGGTCCTTGGTTACAGCTTTCTTTTCGGCAAGCAGCACAGTACTGACATTGCTTAATCTCACATTAAATCTCCCTCCAAATATTGTGAAACTAGCAGTTATAGGCAGCAGTATCTTATATTCACAGTGCAGATATACAGCTGTGAGCCTCAAGACACAGGAATGTCTAGGCACATGAAGTAAACAAGTTTTTTAGGATGAACTCAGGACAAGAGTACTGCTTAGATACAATTAACATTTTGAGGTGTTTCTTATGAAATAGCAAATATTCATTTTTTGATTTCAGGTCCACTTAAATATTGGCAAATGAGATTTGTTAAACATTTATAGAAAATTGGGTTTTAATGAAGCACAGAACCCAAAGATCTATTAGCATGCATTTACAAGAATAATCAAACCTGGAGATGTTGGGAGTTATCCAGCATGTTATCATCCCTCTGACGACCGTCATCCCCCATTTGAGTGTTTTTTTTCTTCTCTATTTGCTGATTGTGCTTCAAATTGGCAACTTTCTTATTCTGGTCCTTCATAAGCCTAAGAAAAAGAGGAAAAAATTAGACTAAGAGTAGGTAGAAAAAAAGTCTCACAATTTTTTCGTTTCTGTGTTAATAAAGACAACTGGATTTTGGCTTAAAGTGCATATGTTTTGGGTAACATAGAGACGTTTCTGATTACATCCACCTAGGGCCAGATTTCTGTACAGATTACACAGATTTAATCTTCGATGGTCAAGGCTACCATGGCAAGCACCGATGCTCACAAACCATGCTTCTCACTTCCAATAACTTGTGATTAGATTCCAGATCTTTCACTCAGTCTGCCAGTACTATCCAGCTCAATCCTTGTTGGGGCTGCCCTGCTAGACCTATGCATTTTCATGGGTGGAATAATGTATACTGTACTTACGGTCTTCAGACTATGCCTCTGTGCAATTTAAGACTAAATTACTAGCAGAGTAGAGTGACTGTCTAACTAGACTTCTAGGTGGCAGTTTTAAGGGTACTGATGCAGAGTGTACAAATTATCTCTTTTGTTTTTTTCTGCTCCAACCACAACCTCAGCTGTGCTTTAAGCATGCAGCAGGTAAACATGTTGCCCCAGGGCATTGCAGTTTGTTGTGTATCAAGCTGTATAGCTCATGTTGGCCTGTGTCCACAGCCAAATGTGCTGCCTAACAGTGGCACATGAGCCTCAGAATTGAACAACTGGGCAATGGAAAAAGGTGGCCTGGTCTGATAAATTATGATTTATTTTACTTCATGTGGATGGATGGGTGTGTACACATCACCAGGGTGAAGTATAGGAGGCAGTGCGATGCGTTGGAAAATGTTCTAATGAGAAACCTTGGATTCGGCCATTCATGTGGATGCCACTTAATACATATCATCTATGTAAACACTGTTGCTGACCAAGTACACCCCTTCATGGAAACTCTAATCCCTTCAAGTAGTGGCCTTTTTCAGCAGGATAATGTGCTCTGACACACTGAAAAAAATGGTTTAAGAATGATTTGGGGAACACAAGAATGAGTTCAGGTTGTTGACTTTGCCTCCGATTTCTCCAGAACTCAATCCAATCAAGCATCTGTGAGACGGGCTGGAAAAACAAATTTGATCCATATAGACCCCACCTCGCAACTTGCAAGAATCTGCTACTGACAGCTTGGTACCAGATACTACAGCATACCTTCAAAGGTCCATGCCCAGACGGGTCAGAGCTGTTTTGGCGGGTAAAGGGGCTGTTTAGGCATCAAAAGAGGGACCTACTCAATATTAGGTGGGTGGTCATAAAGTTATGGCTGATCCATGTATATATATATATATATATATATATATATATATATATATAATTTTTTTGGTACCGACACCATTTACTAAATATATTTTTAAAAAGCCACAACTTTAGTATTACAGAATTGCTGCAAAGCAAAGCGCACCTGTCAGGGAAGAGTTCCTGGAAAAGCTGGCAAAGTTTCCAGTATCCAAGATGGCCGCATAGCAAATGGCCTCTGTTCGTCACAAATGTTCATCCGAAAGGTGCGCATGGCGCGCCAATTACCAGCAAGAACCGGCCTATAAAAGGACACCAGTGACTGTCACTAATCGCTGGATTATCTTCATCTCAGTACCCTGTGTTCCTGAGATCTGTGTTCCTGTGTTGATTACCTGTTACCAACCTGGCTTCCCTTGACCTGCTCTGTCTCTCTCCTGGCTCTGATCTCGGCTTGCTCCACAGACTTCTCCTGCCTTATTTGGACTCCCTTATGTGTTAGGCCCTCAGTCTGGCCTTTGACGCTGCACCTTGCCTGATATTACCACAGTGATCCGCTTGCACTTCCAGATCAGCTTCTGGTCCACCTGCTGTGTGTCCAGAGTGCTCTACACCTGGAACTACTATCAAGCTCCATCTGCAGGCAACCTGTGCATCTTTGGGCATTACACATTCTGTCACCAACTTCAGGGGTGTCGTGCACTTAGTCGCAAGGAGAGCCCTCTCATCATCTCAGCCTCCTAAACCAGTACGTGACAGCACCATTATCACAGACCAAGAATGTAATCTTTCTAAAAAATAATAATATTAATTTAATCATTTGCAGCATAAAATGATATAAAAATAAGGGACATGAACAATACATGACTAGTAAGATAATGTTTTCAGCTTACACATTGACATTGGGTTAGAAATATACACAGAGGAGAATGCACCATAAAGAGATTTCAGACACATAATAGACGCCATTATAGTCCTATCTGATTTTAAGCTTCAGCGTACAAGTTGCTGGTGAAAATGACCATTCCTCTCAAACTTTTAAGAGAGTGGAAGCAAAGTGTATACATTTAGCAGCAGTGAAAATATACATGTGGTTTTAAAGAGAGAAGCAGCCTGCCCATTAGAGGTGCTGCAATCCCAGAGTCCAAATCAGTTTATTTAGCAGTTCAACTTGTGGCCAACATTCCTTGTGGCACTGCTAAAATAAGAGACTTTTGGGGTGTCTTTCACCGAGTATGGTTGCTCATCATTTAATGGAAACATTCCACTCTCCTATGAGTTAGAGTTCATTTTGTGTTAGTGTTCTTTGAACAAAAAAAAAAATTAAAGTAAAAGAATTTCCCAGGAAAATAGTTTTTGTGTCTGAATAAAGATGTCAGCTGTAAATTGACCTCAAAGTTACCTTCTGTTTCGTCTCATATTCCATCTGATAATCTAAAGTGCATTTGCCCCTTTGTAACAATCATAATACTGCAAAGACCAAAGCTAGAAAAGGGTCAACAATGTGAGTCTTTTCCTACCATTAAAGCAGATCTAAAATCTTTAACATCTCACAGAAGCTTTTATGTCATTTCAAAAGTTTGTAATCTTTTTAAATCTGTAAGTTTCATTAAAATAATAGCCAGTGGTGCTCCCATGGATGGACTTGTTAAGGCACTTCCTGGTGGCAATGCTCTGTCCCAGTCTTCTAACTGTGCTCCTGTCACATGCGACCATGACGGAAACTATAAATGGCCATGACAAGACACATTTATCAAGCATAGTCCATCAATGTCATTTTTAGAAAGGCCGTCCAGAGCAATGATGCGCATGCAGTCAATGCTGGAATTAGTGCATGTAGACAGGAAGTTGCTTAAAGTGGTTGGAAGAGATCAGCAATATTATGATGCTAAAAAAGTGTGAAAACAGTACTATATAAAGCATAGCAATTGGTGATAATGCCAATTACTTTATTAGCAAACTAAATGTTATCCAGATACGGTCTTCTACTTTAACCACTTCAATAGAGGGCACTTTCACCCCCTTCCTGCCCAGTCCAATTTTCAGCTTTCAGTGCTGCCACACTTTGAATGACAATTGTGAGGTCATGCAACACTGTACCCAAACAACATTTTTATAATTTTTTTCCCACAAAAGAGCTTTCTTTTGGTGGTATTTGATCACCACTGGGGTTTTTCTTCTTTGCTCTCCAATTAAAAAAAGGCCGAAAATGTAAAAAAAAAAAAAAAATTTTCTTTGTTTCTGTTACAAAATGTTATAAATAAGTACGTTTTCTCCTTCACTGATGAGCACTGATGAGGCTGCACTGACGTGCACTGATAAGGCAGTACTAATTGGCACTGATGAGGTGGTACTGATGAGCACAGATGATGAGGCACTTATAGGCGGCACTGATAAGCAGCACTGATGGGCACTGATATGCAACACTGATGGGCACTGATAGGCGGCACTGATGGGCACTTATAGGTGGCACTAAAATGCAGCACTGATGGGCACTGATAGATGGCACTGATAGGTACTCCTAGGTTGCACTTGTGGGCATTTATAGACGGCACTGACGGGCAGCATTGATAGATGCCACTTATAGGCAGCACTTATTAGGAGGCACTGACAAGCATCAATGATGGGCACTGAGTGCCATCCTAATGGGTACTGTTTGGCATCCCCGTGGGCTCCCCTGATTATCTCCAGTGGGCATCCTCCATGGATCTGCACTGATAATCAATGCGCTGATTATAAGCACAGACCCCCCCCCCCATCAGGAGAGCGGCTGATCGTCTCTCCTCTACTCGTGCCTGTCAGTGTGAGTAGAGGAAAAGCGATAAACGGATCTTCCTGGTAACCATGCGATCAGCTGTGATTGGACATAGCTGATCACACGGTAAAGAGCCTACGCCATAGGCTCTTTACCAGGATCGGAGATGCAGTGTGTCAAACTGACACACCACACCACCGATCGGCGCACGCTAGTGGCTTATCCTGCTGGACGTCATATGATGCCCAGTCAGGATAATGAAACCACTTTCCGGCCCTCATTCTACTATATGGCGTGCGGGAAGTTGTTAACCACTAGCTGTCCAGGCCAATTCTGACATTTCTCTTACACATGTAAAAATCTGCATTTTTTGCTAGAAAATTACTTAGAACCCCCAAACATTATGTATATCCTTTTTTTTTTTAAAGCAGAGGCTCTGGAGAATAATGGTGATTTTTGCAATTTTTTATGCTAAAGGATATTTGCACAGTGGTTTATGCAAACTTTTAGGAAAAAATCAACTTTATGGAATGTTAGTGCACACAAGTAAAAGTATATCCATTTAAAAAAAAAATATATATATATATATATATATATAAGATAATGTTTTGCCGAGCAAATATGTACCTAACATGTCATGTATTAAAATTGCGCAAACCTGCGGAATGCCGATAAACTATGGTACATTAAATTATCCATAGGTGACACTTTAAAAGCCTTTGCAGGCTACCAGTCTAAAGTTACACAGGAGGTCTGGTGCTAGGGTTATTGCTCTCACTCTGACTTCTATGGCATTACCTCACATGTGTAGTGTAATCACCATTTGCATATGGGTGCAGAACCTATGTCTGTATTCACATTTGCACATGAGCACAGGGAGACAGGAGCGCTTTAAAATAAATTGTATTGAACAACATCCCTTGTGATAGCATGAGCCATGACAGGTCCCCATTATGGTGAGATCTGGGGTCTATTAGACCCTAGATATCACTTTTACACTCCCACACCAAGTTGGGTTTGATTGGCTGGTTTAGTAGCTGTTAATGGCCAATAAACAAAAGACGGAAACCAAAAGTGACAAAATCCTCATCACTTCCAGTTTCGTACAGCATAGAGACGATTGGAGATTGTTCCAACTTTTTACTTAAAAAGTCCATTGCTGGAGCTACATAATGATATATATATATATATGGATGATGACTGTAGGTGCAGCGATCATCCAGATATCAGCACCAGTTCCCAAGGATGCACATATGCGTACATTGGTCGGGAAGTGGTTAAAGGGGAACTGGCTGATTTTTTTTTTTTTGCTCTGGAGGTGTCATTTTAAACCTTGCTTTACTACTTAGAAAGGCACGGATCTTAAACAAGCATGTGTATAATAGGTATCCAAAACCTGATGTGAGCAGGCTTGTTCCAGGTCAGTAACCCACCAACGAAGGATCAGAGTGGAAGCGCTGGAGCATGGGCTTAATAAAAATAAAAATAATAAGTCAGCATTAGTCAATAATTCTCCCCTGCCAGGTTAATAGGGTTTACTATATACACAAAAAGAAACCTAAATCTATCCTGCTGCAAATTTCTGGGGTCTTCCAATATGGAAGTTTGACCAAGTGTTTAAGCAGAGCTGTTAACCAACTACAAGGCTATCCCCACTTTGTGCTGGTTGGATTTCTTTATTTAAAAAAGAACATAATTCTTTAAACTAGTCAGCAGTGATGTCACAAGTATGGTAGAATCTCTCAGCGTTTTACTTGTTATCTTAAAAGAAGCAACATGGTAACATGTTTGTCATTTTGGGGGACAGAAGTATGCATTAAAATGTATTGTACTGGACCAATATTGATTTTTATT
This sequence comes from Glandirana rugosa, assembly GCA_018402905.1. NCBI lineage: Eukaryota > Metazoa > Chordata > Amphibia > Anura > Ranidae > Glandirana > Glandirana rugosa. Next base: position 1,390,479 of record BLSH010139134.1, read on the forward strand.
ATGGAACAGTAGTCATTTTTTATTTCTGAAAATGTATATTACTGTTTTAGGTTGGTCATGACTAGTAGAATTTTTTCCAAATTTTTAGTTTTGAGAAAATGTGAAGCATTAAGCTCCAAGGGCCAGAGCGAAACACGTTGCGGGCATGGCCTGGTTGGAGTTGGGGCTGAGGCTGCCATTCATCTCACTTCATGCACATGGGTCGGCTTCATGATGTGTGGCTTATGGATCTTTTCCTTTGTCATTGCAGCAGAATGGAAAATGTCCCTAAACAAATTTCTAACACTATATTTTGTTGGGAAAAGTCCATGTATTTCAAAATGGAATGTTAAAAGCATGTTAAATTTTGAAGTACTTTCAAGTAACTATCAAGTTATTGGATGTACTAATCTAGATCCCATACTTGATTTATATGAGGTGTTACATTAGAATGAAGCAACCACAAAATTGTCTGAAATACTGTATATCTGAAGCTTAAAGTGGTTCTAAAGGCTTAAAGTTTTTTCCCAACTTAATGCATTCTCTGAATTAAGGTAACAAACATTTTGTGATCACCCCCCCTCCCCTTTATGCTGATCTGAGCCCAATCTCAATACAGGGCTGTGCCCAAGAGCAGTAGCTCTCTCCACTCCTCACAGGATAGAGAGGCAGCAGCAGGAGCCATTGGGATTGGACAAGCCACTTGCTATGCGGGCACTCGCAGAAGAGGAGGAGCCAGGAGTGCTGACAGGGAACTCCAGAAGAACAGGAGGTTTGGAGCTGCTCTGTGCACAGAGGAGATAAATATGACATGTTGATTATTAATAATTAAAAAAAAGGTTTAGAATGACTTTAAATCCAGGCCAAAAAGCTAGTTCAAATATAAATGTTATACGGTTGTACCCGTTTAAAAATTATAATGTTGCCACCCTTGTGATTCAATTACCTTGCCAGGCAGTACAGTCCCTGACCCCCATGCAGTCAACCATTTAGCTAAGAAATACAGCCTGGTTCAGGACCTTCTCATGCCTATGACTGGACAATGAGGAGCCAGCAGAATATTGAGGGATTCCTGTGTTCTTTCCTGCTATAAGCATGTTTGTGAAAAGCAACTGCACCCCATGTTTCTCTCTCTCTCACTTTAAGTGCTGTTGTTCTGGGAAATACAAATAGGCAAGGCTCCTACATGCATAGAAAACATACATGATCACTGTGATGTGTTCTTGGGGGAACAGTTGACATGGTAAGTTAGAATAAATGTCTTAATTGCCACCGTTTACCCCTGCAATATGTGGTGGTGGCAGCCAGCGTCATTCTTCTGTTCTGTCCTCCCATCTATATAGCGTCAAAATTGCATGAATGAAGCACTTGAGTGTATTACCAAAGGGAACTGCTGCTTAACCTTCCTGGCGGTATGATTTCGTCAGATTTTTGCGTCTCAAAGCGGTACATATTTTCGCATAGAAATTTGGCGTTTTATATTGGAGGCCTGTAATTCTTAGGAATAACTCACTTAAGAGTCTAGTAGACATCCCGGGTACGATAAAGTTTGAAATAATGAAAATTATAATATAATACATAACTATAAATAATTATCAAAAATAATAAAAAAAAGATTCAATAATGTAATCTAGTCAAAAACACTGAAATTTGCTCTGTTGCAGAATTGTCGCTGTCCTCACTTTCAGTGACTGATGATAAATTTCCCCAAAAATCAGTATCACTCAATTCTGCAAATAATTCTTATTTACTATCGCTGTTTTCTAGCTGATCAGAAAACGCTTTTGACGTAAAGAGACGCTTTTTGTATGCCATGGACATTGTCAAGTTTCCAGGCAGAAAGAATGACATATATAATATAAAAGTGCATGCAGGGTACTGGGCAAAGCACTAGGGACAAAGGGGATGTGAAATGATTTGATACAGTAATGTAATCTTACAGATTACAGTGTACTGTATGTTTACTGTGTGTTTCACTTTTTGAATTTCCCGCCAGGCTCCGCCCCCGTGCAACAAGATGCTCGCAGGGAACAGAGCCCGGCACACAGAGGCATCGGGCGGAGGACACAGCCCGCAGACACAGCGGGGGGACATCGATGGATCCAGGGGACAAGGTAAGTAACCCAGCCTTGGATCCAGCGATGCAATCCCAAGTGTGTCTTGGGGGTTACCGCTATTTGCAATGAAAACATAGCCACACTCGGGAATACCGTCAAGGAGGCTACAGCAACAACTTGTTTGTTCAGAATCTAAAAGTACTAGGATTTTGCATGCACATCTGGCCGCCCTTACATGTCTATGGGAAGCCAAACTTGTAATTACTGTGGCACTTGTTCGTCAACACCTTTTGTATATAACTAGTAAGCGTACTTATTTTGTATACCTGTATGTATTTCTGTAAAATTAATAAGAATAGTTATTTTACTAAACGGAAATGCAACATAAACAATATCTGCAAAATGAAATGCTGATATGAAACCTTTTAGACATTAACATACATAGAAGGAAAGGGAGGATGAATACATACATAATCTTCTCCCCATTCCTAGAAAGTGTTACATTCTGTCAAAACTGCTTTTGTAAGGACTTTTGTTACCACTTCAGCCCCGGAAGGATTTACCCCCTAATGACCAGGCCATTTTTTGCAATATGGCGTTGCATTACTTTTAAGCGGAGTTCCACCCACATTCAGGTGTCACATTTGGCACCTTTCGGGGGGGGAGCGTACACCTGTCTCTTTCCAGATTACATCAGCAGCCCAGTCCCCTCCTCCTCCCCTGCCGCTGGGCCAGTGAAGGACCGCAGCACACTTCACGCATGTGCAGTAGGGGCCTGGCCATGAAGCCGAAAGGCTACTCTGTCGGAATTTTCTTAACCGTGATGGCCGTGGCAGCACCCGACCAGCCGATATGAAGATTGGCGGCGGTGCCGACATCGCTGGACTCCAGGACAGGTGAGTGTCCTAATGTTAAAAGTCAGCAGCTATTGCATGTGTAGCTGCTGACTTTTAATTTTTAAAGAGGCAGCGGGCCTCCGCTTTAACTGACAATTGCATGGATGTGCCGACACTGTACCCAAATAAAATTGATGTCCTTTTTTTCCCACAAATAGAGCTTTCTTCTGGTGGTATTTGATCATCTTTTGGGATTTTACTTTTTGCACTATAAACAAAAAAGTCTGACAATTTTGAAAAAAAAAACAATATTTGGGCTTTGGTTCCCCCTCTGTGCAGGTATGTTGTTTCACATAATAGAGCCGCTCTGCCACAGTATATATGTGGTGGGCGGTCTCTAAGTGGTTAATGGAGAAGAGGGGGAGCAGGAGAGTATACACACCCCCTGCCAAAATTGATGCAATGTTAGGCCTGAAGATATTGACCCATGCAGCTACAAATGCAACACTGTGAAAAGGACAGGGCATCAGTGGAAAGTGGAACAGAAACCATCAGCCTGCAGGATGTGAGAGATAGGGGTTGCTTTACTAAAGGCAAATAGTCTGTGCACTTGGCAAAGTGCAGTTGCTCAAGATCTCAGTAAATGAGGCAAAGCTTCACTTTGCAAAGAATACCCAATCACATGCAAGGAAAATAAAAAAACAGCATTTTTGCTTGCACGTGATTGGATGATGGAAATCAGCAGAGCTTCTGCTCATTTAATAATCTCTGGAGCAACTGAACTTGCAGACTGCAACTGCAGAGTGCACAGTCTATTTCCCTTTAGTACATCGACCCCATAGTTCATTACAGGTGAGTTATGTGACTGCAGCTGCAGTAAAAAAAAAATAATAATAATAATAACTGAACCTCAGCTTTCAAAAAATGTAAAAAAGTACATTTTATTAATGGATATTTTTTTCATTAATAACACAACACACCAATCTGAAATTTTAAGAAGAAATCCGTTGTCTAGCCACGAAGGACAAATTTGGAGGAGACTAGAAAAAGGCCAGAAATAGGTGACGCATGTCCCATTATTCACAGGGCCGTTCATATGACAAAGGGCCTGCGCTACATCAACATTACATCATCAGTGAGCAGTCTCCTTTTAAAAGACTCGGAACTGGGTGATTTCTTGTGATGTGTCAAATGAAAGAATATGCAATCATCATAGCACATACTTGAAGAAAGAAGCATTTAAAAGCCCAGGACCATAGAACTCCCATCTGTCTAATTTATCTATTGCATTGGCGGATAATTTCAGCTGAATACGGAATAGGAAAGACTGTTTATTTTACTTGATTAGAGTGTTTGTCTTCTGCTGCTGGGGTCTGTTTTTCCTCCAATATTCTGCCTTTTATCTCTATTTATTTTTCTCCGAGGACCTCTTGCCGCTGCCGGCCTTTGTCAAGAATATGGCTGATGTGTAGGTATACAGAAAGATGGAACAACTACAGCGCCATAAGATAGGCCTGTTTGGTGCCTGATGTATACCTAAAGTTTATTTTCACATTTGTCTTCAAATGTATAGGAAATCATATGAGAAATTTGATTCTCGCTGGAGAATTTTAGTTATATTGTCTGCGTTATTTTAAATTATAAATGTAAATGACAGCCGTTGTAAAGAGGACTCATTAAGATGTAGCAGGAATAAAGTTGTGCGCGTTGAGTAGGGAATAGCAGGTATTTCTCTTTGTATATTTTGAAAGTGTCAATTTTAAGTCCCATTTCCTTCCGGTATGCATGCTACCATGGCAATACTAGCAGCCAAGATTATAAATTCAAAAGCTTGAGAAGGTATATCTCTATCTAGGAGCCCCTCAGTTTAATTAGGCTACAATCTTCACATCTATGGGAAGCAACAGGCACCCTTAGATGACTACTCTACCAGTTAGGCTTCTATTTTCAACCAAATGCTATGGTTTTCAACCTAAAAACGTATGGACAGAACTAATGCCGAGAGTGTTTAGCCATGACGCTGCATGTCTGACTACCATCGAAACAAGGAAAAGAACATCTGAAAATAAATCATAAGGATTTTATCATGCTTATTTATAGAAATACTTCAAATCACAATAAATAAGCTATCTACAGCTAGTGAAATTTGCTGCCAGACATCCAAGGAACACGAGAGATCATTTATACACCACATCCCTGAAAAACTTGAAATGTCTGCTCCATGCTGCTGGCCTAGGCACGAGGTGAGACCTTCCCATAGTTTCACCATTTTTCTCATACCCCTATAAACCTTAGTATCAGAAATTCAGAACTTTCTACATGCTATGCTATCTATAAAACTTCCAAGAGACATTGACTTAACATTCAAACAAAAATACCCCATTTTAACTTTAAATATTCACCACATAGTTACTGTTTTGAACAATCACTGACAACACATTCACAGGTATAAATATGGTGTATTTATGGTGACTCTATTGTGAATGACAGTAAATGCATTATGGTGAATGCGTCTGGATTCCCCAGAGATTTATAAATATGCCCCTTGGGAACTGTGAAAGTTTACTGAAATAGAAAGCAGAGGATTGGGTGAAAGCCATTACTGTTAAAGCAAACACCAGCTGTTTACATGCCTCCGGGGCTGCCTTGCAAGATCCAATGGCCAGAGTTCCAAGTCTGTTTCCTACAGCCATTACTGAACAAAATTGTCAAGTTCTCCCCACTGACTTCTCCAGATCATTTCATTATCTGTGACTGTGGGAGACTATAAAAATCAAATTCAAACTAAAGTCCATGTGCATAACATCCAGGTGCTCTGGGGGTTTTAAGAGGTCACATCTTGTCACGGAATTCCCAAAGGCATGTAAGCATTCAGTGTGTACTTTAGTATGCTTGCCTCCATTCCAGCGCTGAAATTTTAAATATGGGCCTATTTAACCATTAGAATTCACCAGAATTACATACCAGAAGCCACCATTTTGAAGTTAAAATTACCATGTAAAAAGTAATATATCACTTTAGGCAAAATCCATAACAGAGATGTGACCCATAAAATGTACTGCTTTACACATTACTACTTTAGATAAATTTTACTCACAGCTTCTGTTCAATGTACTGTAAACATCCAGAGAATGATAAAGTCCTAGAACTATAACCCTACACGTGTATTATAAACATTCATTGTATACGAAGACTATGTGGTTTACTGAACATGCACAGAGACATCACAAAATGATACAGCTTGATAGATGACTAATTTAATTTGTGAAAATAAGTTTGAAAGTGTCTGATTTCCTGCCAAGCAATGAGGAAGGGTTAGTGTAAACTTGTAGCCAAGCAGGGCGGGAAGAAATCAACAAATATCCATTGTCGGGGCTGGACCGAACTGGGAGTTAAAGCATAATTCAGCCTCTGAGTAAGATTTCCGAAACAAACTCAACAGAGCCAAAATATCAATTTCACCTTCATAACTGTATCTAATTTTTGTACTTTGGCCAAGACTATTGAACAACTCTCTCTCCAAGCCTTCCTTTGGCTCAAAAAAATAATATTTTTGTACTTACCTTAAAATCTTTTTCTTGAAGTCCATTGAGGGACACAGAAATTCAGAAACAGTCAGGTTATACTGCTGCCAACAAGAGGCTGGAACACTCGCAAACACAAACATTGGAAGCCAGCCCCTGTAGAACCTTATCTCTACCCAGCATGCCTCTGTTTTGCAAGCACGCAGTACATAGAGTCAATAACACAAAGTGGGAGACGTTTGTCTTCTTGGATATCAGAAAAAAAATTTACCAGTAAGAACAAAATAGTAATTCAGTCATTATAAAGCACTTGAGACATGAAGAAACAGCCTACCTGAGGGGTGTGCGACAGACACTGAGAGGTCCAATTGAAAGAGGTATCATCCTACAGCAGAGTATCCGCAGGAAACAAAGCCTGACTCAAAACTAGATGAAGAGAAGGCCATACAAAAATAAAAGGCCCTAGGATGGACATAAGAACCAGTACTGAGGTCAGGTCCTTACCAAAAAAAAAAATGTAGGAACCCTGTCAACCTTGTAGGTAAATAGTTCCTTCAGGAAAGGGATAGGCTGGAGAGTTTCAAGCACCACCATGGGCATAAGCACATCTGAAAAGAGAAAAGAACTGCCTTGTGAGAAGAAGTGTGAGTCAGAGCAGAATATTGTTTTTAAGGTTAGGTTCCTGCCAAGGAAGGAATCAGAGGTCTCAGGATCTAAGGAATCCAGAGAAACAAAAGAAGATGCACAATGGGGTGCAGTAAAGCCAAGAGGGTTAAAAGAGGCATTTGAAGGAGATGGCCGATTTAAGGGTCTAGGTTAGAGGATACAAAGGGTAACTTGATTACCCAAATGCCAGGGGGGCAATCTACCCAGGGAACCAGCAAGACAAACAAACAAACCCTCTAATGGGGTCACGCATTCATTCAGAAAGCTGGGTTAAAGGACGTGGTGGTATGTGTGGTAGTTATGAATGAACTGTCAGGGCGCTGATGAGTGCCCTTGTAGTTCATTCACAAGCCCTGCAGCATTGTAATTGACAGCCTGTATGGAGGTATGGGCTGAAAGCTGCAGGGCTTGCCTGCTGAAGCCTGACATTGCACCACATGATCTACTGATCACAGGTGCAATGTCAGGCTTCTGCAGAAGAAAAAATAAATGCACATTTTTTTTTCTGCAAAAATATGTGCAATTTTTATTTTTTCTACAAAGGTGAACTTATCCTATAATACAACAGTAAATCATACAGTACTTTAAAACTAATCTGGCTTGTTTTATTGTAAACTTATGTAGACTTAATGAGACAATTCTCATATGTATATGATCCCCTTGGACTTTGTAGGCAGAAAGAGTGTATAGACACGAAGAGTAATAGTATAAAAGTAATTTAGGTTTTATTAATATATTGAGATAAAAGATATATATATCCACATGTATCAGTCACACAACTTGGGGGCAGATCATGTGTAAAAGTACAAGCATAAAAAAACAATTTACAAAAACATTTGACAAAAAGGAAAAGGTGCCACAATAAAGTACAGTACTGGTAATATATAACTCAATGCATGGGAGTTGCACACCTAAGCAACCACATTGAAGTGGGATCCAGGGGCAAATTCCATAATCATCCCAACATGTTTTGGAGTTTACAATCCTTCTTTAGGGGGTATTTGCATTGAATGAAACAAAATACATAATCTGTAGGTAGCGCATGGTCAGTACTGTACTCTATTGTGGCGCCTTTTTCTTTTTGTTAAATGTTTTTGTAAATTGTTTTTTATGCTTGTACTTTTACACATGATCTGCCCAAAAGTTGTGTGACTGATACATGTGGATATATATATCTTTTATCTCAATATATTAATAAAACCTAAATTAATTTTATACTATTACTCTTTTTGTCTATACACTCTTTCTGCCTACAAAGTCCAAGGGGATCCTATACATATGAGAATTGTCTCATTAAGTCTACATTTGTTTTCTGGACGTTGCAGTTTTCATGTCCTTGGGTCCCTGTGATACCATTTTTTTATTGTAAACTTACATTTACAGAAATACATGGACTGTTACTACTGACCTCACCTTAAAAGGGGAAAAGGGGAAGTTCTGCTCTTCCTCCTCCTCTGTCACATTTGGATTACATTTTTCTGGGGCGGGGAGTAGGTACCTAGTATTGACAGATACCCGCTCCCACTTCCGCTTGGATCACCTAAGAGATCGTGAAGAAGTTCTCCCCCCCACCCGCAGCCTTCTGGGACATATCACAGGTTCCAGAAGACCATGAGACCATTCACAAAGCGCTGCACAGCTCCAGCATGTGCAGTGGGAAGCTGGCTGACATGCCACAGGGAGTCAAAGCCGGCTGTCCAAAGTTAAGATCCGGCACTGGGGACCGGACACCAGTGAGGAAACCGGTTCGGGTGAGGACAGCGCTGGATCCCTGGACAGGTGAGTGTCTGTTTATTTAAAGTCAGCAGCTACAGTTTTTGTAGTTGCTGACTTTTAATTTTCACACATATAGCTGAAGCTCCTCTTTAACCTCAAGCAACTAAAGCCTCTGTTTTCTGCTCACTTTTTCCCAAAGACAAAAAAATTTCTATAACGAGACGAGTTTTTTTTATTAATAAGCACAGTCTGCTATTACTGCCTGCGGATGTGGACACAATACAAGAAAGTACGTGCGTGTGTCTGCAATGCTCACGAACAGTACGGCTCCTGACTCTCCATGTGGCGTTGAAAACCTTGGAGAACATTTGTCACACATGTGGAAATCTGCTTTTCCCAAAGACGGTTTCTATTAGACCAACATGCCAATTGCCACTTTTCAGTTATTCTTAAAATGAATCTTAGAACAACTGCTTTCTTTCTCTTAATTCCTCCATCTCAATGTGTAACTCGTTCTTTCATTACATCATTTGACCAAAGGGTACATCCCAAGCCTGTTTTTTATAAACGTTCGATGATATGATGATTTTAATTAAAAATAAAGAAAAAAACTGGCCTACGGTCAAAGTAGATAGACACAAAGATATTTGTATAGTAGAAGTTTGCTAGAGTCTTTATGTAAAGTGTATGCATAGGCACACAAAGATTTGTTTTCATTTTGGACAGACCTCCTGTCACGTTTTTATTGCTGTCTTTGTTCTTGCTGGGGAGATTCAACCATAGATCTGCCCTGGTGACCGCTGTCATTAAGGTAGCTAGTGAGAGACATGTGATGTGGACAAATGCTCTGGTCACATGTGTATGAGATGGGAATTTCCTTCACTTTGGTGAGATTGCCTATCATTTTCTGTTTTGTAACAGGACAAGAAGTGATGGTATACATCCCCAGCAGGACTCAAACAACAAATAATGACTTATTAAGGGTTTTTAACCCTACTTTACTAGGTCCATACTAAAAAGTTTTAAAAGGAAAGGATGGGAGTTAACCTGATTTGAAAGGTGCAGGCTCCAAGGGTCCTACTGCTGGCTTGACCACTTGGGGAGGCATTGAGATATCTGATGCACATTATTATTGTATGTCAGTGACCAGGGCTGGTGCAAGGATTTTTGACACCCTAGGAAAAACCTAATTTTGCCCCCTCCCCCCATTGCATTACATTACATTACATTCTTTCCCGACCTTGATGACTGGGGAAACTGTCAATGTAGCTTCCAGTTCAGGAAAAAGAAGGGGAGGAGAGCGGACGTGTGTCCGCTCTTCTCGCTCCCCTCTACCAGGCGGCAATCGCTATGGGCAGATAAGCAAGTGTCGTTCGGGATACACTTGGGGGCACTTTACTGGGGTGCAGTGTTGCCAACCCCCCGAAGTGAAATTTACTGAGAGGGCATCCACATTTTTTATGGACACTTCAAAAACGTAAATAAAATGTCCGATTTCCGTGCAAAACAGTGCAAATATCAATATATAGGCTATATATTGTGCAAGTAGCACATGTAACCAGTGTGATTAGCAATGTGTTTGAGGTATAACAAAAGACAAAAAACATATTTCTCCATTTATATGAAGGTCAGGTTAACATAACCAAACACAGGGTTTTCCTTTACAGTGTAAGTGGGAACGTTACGGACCCTGATGTAAAGGAGAACTCTAAGGACTCGGATGTAGGAGGTGATGCTGCGGACTCTGGTGTAAAGGGAAACTCTGATGAAGGGGAGTCTCTGGTCACCATAGCCCCCTCCTTACACAAGAGTCTATAGAGCTCCCCCTTACATAACAGTCCACAGAGACTGCCAGAGACTGCGGACTTGGCACAAGAGACAATCTGAGACTGCATACATGGCATAAGAGATGATCAGAGACTGCACACATTGCACAAAAGATGATCAGAGACTGCATACATGGAACAAGAGATTGTCAGAAGCTGCATACATGGCACAAGAGATGGTCAGAGACTGCATACATGGCACAAGGGACAGTCAGAGACTGCGGACATGGCACAAGGGACAGTCAGAGTCTCCATACATAGCACAAGAGACGATCAGAGCCTGCGGATATGGCACAACAGATGATTAAAAACCGCGGACATGGAACAAGAGACAATCAGGGACTCCATACATGGCAGAAGAGGCGATCAGAGACTGCGGACATGGCAGAAGAGACGATCAGAGACGGCATACATGGCACAAGAGTTGATCAGAGACTGCATACATGGCACAAGAGATGATCAGAGACTGAATACATGGCACAAGAAACAATCAGAGACTGCAGACATGGCACAAGAGATGATCAGAGCCTGTGGACATGGCACAAGAGATGGTCAGAGACTGAAGGCATGGCACAAGAGATGGTCAGAGACTGGGGACATGGCACAAGGGATGGTCAGAGACTGCAGGCATGGCACAAAAGATGGTCAGAGACTGGGGACATGGCACAAGAGATGGTCAGACTACGGACATGGCACAAGAGAAGGTCAGAGACTGCGGACATGACATTAGAGATTGTCAGACTGCAGACATAGCGCAAGAGATGATCAGAGACTGCGGACATGGCATAAGAGATCGTCAGAGATGGCACAAGAGATGATCAGAGCCTGTGGACATGGCACAAGAGATGGTCAGAGACTGCAGGCATGGCACAAGAGATGGTCAGAGACTGGGGACATGGCACAAGAGATGGTCAGACTGCGGACATGGCACAAGAGAAGGTCAGAGACTGCGGACATGACATTAGAGATTGTCAGACTGCAGACATGGAACAAGAGATGATCAGAGACCGCGGACATGGCATAAGAGATTGTCAGAGACTGTGGACATGGCACAAGGCATGATCAGAGACTGCATACATGGCACAAGAGATTGTCAGAAACTGCATACATGGCACAAGAGATGGTCAGAGATTGCATACATGGCAGAAGAGATGGTCAGAGATTGCATACATGGCACAAGAGATGGTCAGAGATTGCATACATGGCACAAGAGATGGTCAGAGACTGCATACATGGTACAAGGGACAGTCGGAGACTGCGGACATGGCACAAGGGACAGTCAGAGTCTCCATACATAGCACAAGAGACGATCAGAGCCTGCGGATATGGTACAACAGATGATTAAAAACCGCGGACATGGAACAAGA
>BLSH010139134.1:1420263-1450484 GCA_018402905.1 Glandirana rugosa
TAAACCCCGTCTACCTGAAAAGATGTTGACGGGGATAAAAGGGGTATGTACAGATGCGTTTACGTTTTTGTAGAACATCCTCTAGTCAACGTCCACGATCCGCGTACGATTACTTAAGTCTTACTAGGACCCTCATAGAGTATGACTAAAGTTTTCGTTCTACTCAAACAGGTTCATGAGTTCAGACTTCGGACAACCGTGTCCGGGAATCCGGAGTATGTGTGCCCGCAAAAAACTGCGGCCGCAGAGGACTGCAAAAAATCGACGAGGGGTACAATCAGTTACCGGTGTATTTTTTGCAGCCGCAAAAACTCGACATCTACCGCAGCCGCAAAGTGCTCAAAAACGCCGACGTTTTTTATGTGGCCATTGACTAACATGGGGAGCAGCTAAAAAACGTCAGGAGACGCCGGCGTCAAAAAACGCCCGTGTGTATGAGGCCTAAGGGCCTGTGCCAACAGGCTTCAGACTTGAGTACTTGGACAAACTCATCTTGCTTTTGAAATCAGTATGAGATACTCCCAGGATCATTCTGAATTCATTAGCATGCGCCTAGCACCTGCAACTGATCTCCTACAAGATGTTTTTGCATTTGCGTAGACATGTATGGGGAAAATAGGGGCAGTTGTAGAAAAGTCCATCTGCCCCAAATCTAATTTCTTGTTATGGGTAGAACGATTTGCTTCATGTTTCATAATTCTTGCCGGCCGATGCTTCTTAGAAGGTTATTCGCCTTGTCTTGTGTTCTGTTTGAATTACCAATGGCAGCATTAGAAAAGGTGACATTCGCCTATAAACATTTCTACACATTTTCATCCATCCGAAGCAGGCTGCTTGTGTAGGCCCCTGGTCCTAAATTGGGGCTATAATGTAAATTTCGTTTTTGGCTGGGCTGTAGACTGATTGTACAGTTTATCTGGTCTTTCCCTAATCTCAATTAGGTTGTGCATTTCTCACTGTCGCCAGTAGGTGTCACTGTTACCACAGGCTAGGATGAGAAATACAACTAGGTTGAGCTATGAATATTTATTCTTCTTCCAGACTGCCCAGTAGGAGGTTCTTAGCCGTTGGTGCATTCTGGGAAGGATACTTATTTTGGCTGGGCCATGTGCTAGCGCTCTCTTGCCTCTGTCCCTCCTGGCTTAAGGAGGTGCTGCTGAAGTGAGCTCTGTAAGTAGGCCCAGAAGCCTGTCTGGGACCTACTAATCTTGAGCTGGTCCTCAGATGGTCTTGCCGAGCGCTGAAGAAGCCAAGCCAAGCTGAGAAGATCCAGGGGAGGACCCTTAATAGAGAGAGCCAGGATGAAGGCTGGTCCCTCAGGAGGGAATGGTGACTCGTTTGGAGGACACATCCACATCTAAAATGTGCTTACAGTGTTGCTGGGTTGGCTTAAAAGTTCTGACACTGTGAAGCTGAATCTTGTTCGACATCTGAAAATGTATTTGCAGTATCGCTGGATTGGCTTAAAGGTTCAAGTACTGTGAAGCTGTACTTTTTCTGGATCCAAGGAGTCTGTAAGTGATCTGTTACTGGTATCTGAGACCCCTAACCTTCTCTCCTACTACCTCCTTTCAAGCTTTGCATTAAAGCTTTGAAAATATCAAAAGTGACTGGCGCCCAATTTCACTTCCAGCTCCCCTTTATAGCCATGAACTCAGCCCTGGGGTAAATGCTAGCTCGTCCCCTGCCTCTGGAGGTCACTCCCTGCCTTCAGTAGACCCAGGGGGGCTCTACACATGTATGAATATAGCCCTGTGATCTCATAAAAACCAACTGACTATGTGACCAGCAAGGAATTTCAAGAGATGTGCAACACTGGAAATCTCCAGCAACCTGTCATCTCTGCCCATGTGCATATGACAGCCTATTCCTTATAAAGGTACCTGTCCTCTAAAGCTGTGAGCAGTTTTGAGGAATGCCATAGGCTTGCCTTGAGGTTACACAAAGAAAACTACAGCAGGATAAGCATAGCCAACACACTGAAAACAATGTAGTGTGCATAACAGTAACTGAGGATCTCTTTTATTAGGAAATAAGGAGTTCTCAGGCTTCAATCAGCATCAGACCTAGTAGCCTTGAATTTGGAATCAGATTGGTCACTATTGGAAAATAGCATTATTTCTTAGTATTGATACAGTGGGGATCGAAAGTTTGGGCACCCCAGGTAAAAATTTGTATTAATGTGCATAAAGAAGCCAAGGAATGATGGAAAAATCTCCAAAAGGCATCAAATTACAGATTAGACATTCTTATAATATGTCAACAAAAGTTAGATTTTATTTCCATCATTTACACTTTCAAAATAACAGAAAACAAAAAAATGGCGTCTGCGAAAGTTAGGGCACCCTGCAGAGTTAATATCTTGTACTGCCCCCTTTGCCAAGTATCACAGCTTGTAAACGCTTTTTGTAGCCAGCCAAGGGTCTTTCAATTTTGGTTTGAGGTATCTTTGCCCATTCTTCCTTACAAAAGTCTTCCCGTTCTTTGAGATTTCTGGGCTGTCTGTCACGCACTGCTCTTTTAAGGTCTATATCCATAGATTTTCAATTATGTTGAGGTCAGGAGATTGTGAAGGCCATGGCAAAACCTTCAGTTTACGCCTCTTGATGTAATCCCCCGTGGATTTCGAGGTGTGTTTAGGATCATTATCCATTTGTAGAAGCCATCCTCTCTTTAACTTCAGCTTTTTCACAGATGGCATCAAGTTACCATCCAAAATTTGCTGAAATTTTATTGAATCTATTTTTCCTTCTACTCGTGAGATGTTCCCTGTGCCACTGGCTGCAATACAACCCCAAAGCATGAATGATCCACCCCCATGCTTAACAGTTGGACAGAGGTTATTTTCATTAAATTCTGTGCCCCTTCTTCTCCAAACGTACCTTTGCTCATTCCGGCCAAAAAGTTCAATTTTAACCTCATCGGTCCACAGAACTTGTTTCCAAAATGCATCAGGCTTGTCTATATGTTCATTTGCAAAGTTCAAACGCTGATTTTTGTGGTGAGGATGTAGAAGAGGTTTTCTTCTGATGACTCTTCCATGACGACCATATTTGTACAAGTATCTCTTTATAGTGGAATAGTGTACCACAACTCCAGTGTCTGCCAGATCTTTCTGGAGGGATCGTGCAGTCAAACGTGGGTTTTGAATTGTTTTTCTCACAATCCTGCAAGCTGTTCTGTCTGATATTTTTCTTGGTCTTCCAGATCTTGCTTTAACTTCCACTGTTCCTGATGACTGCCATTTCTTAATTACATTCCGAACAGACGATATTGACATCTGAAAACGCTTTGCTATCTTCTTATAGCCTTCTTCAGCTTTGTGAGCGTCAACTATTTTCAGTTTCAGGTTTCTAGACAACTGCTTAGAAGATCCCATGGTGCTGATTGTTGGGGCAAGGTCAGATGAGTCTGGGCATTTAAAACCTTTGAGATTGACATCACCTGGTCTTCCCAGACAATGATTGAGAACAATCCATGACACTGGCAGGTCTCAGCCTTGCAAAGGGGGCAGTGCATGCTATAAATTCTGCAGGGTGCCCAAACTTTTGAAGACACCATTTTTTTGTTTTTTGTAATTTTAAAAGTGTCAATGATGGAAATAAAATCTAACTTTTGTTGACATATTATAAGAATGTCTAATCTGTAATTTGATGCCTTTTGGAGATTTTTCCATCTTTCCTTGGCTTCTTTATGCACATTAATACAAATTTTTACCTGGGGCGCCCAAACTTTCGATCCCCACTGTACATAAGGCCACTAAGAGTATCAGTTTTAGCTCTTGACCTGTTATAAAACATCAATCCTCTATTTTCTTCCCTCTCTCATTGCAGCAGTCAGTATAGGCAATCTAATCATCTACCGGATTCGAAAATGTCAGCAGGTGTGTAAAGAACAATGGGAATTTATAGAAATCTATTATTATTATTATATTAGAAAAAAGTTATAAACATTATTCCCACTACACTCAATACATAACTGAAGGCAAACTTTTTTTTTTTAGTTTTTGGAGTGGAGAAGGATTAGAACACCTGTCAGGTTTCTTGCTGTCTGTGACCCTGTTAGGGAGATGCACCTCTCGATTTGTCCTAGTGGCCATTATCACAGAAAGTAAAAGAAAAACACACATTTTGAGTGGTTATCAGAACAGGAAAAAAAGGGGAAATCTCCCAGTGGGGAGTACTAGCTCTAGTTCCCCTCACTTCCTTTAGTGGCTATTGGACAAAGTGAAGAGAAATCCCACCAATGGTACACAGATGGCAAAGACTTAACAGGGATTGTAGCCCTCCCTAGCCATAGTAATGTCCAACACAGGAAAAAGTTTTACCTTCAGTACTACTTTAAAGTGGCGCTCCAGTCTTTTTCTGTGTTTATTAAAAGTGTAGCCACTGACTTTTAATAAACGCTCACTCGCTTGTCCCAGGATCTAGCGACGTGGTCACCGGAACCGTCACTTTTCTCCCTCTCCTCTCCCCGGCACCCGGTTGTTTGAGCTTGCAGCAGCACTGCACATGCGCGAGTCACGCTGCATCCGCTGAATGGCCTGGCAGCCTTCTGGGACCTGAGACGTGTCCCAGAAAACTGCAGGGAGGGAGGTAGAGAGGAGAATTGGGAGCGGGTACCTGTCAAAGCTTGGTATCCTCCCCCCCCCCAAAAAAATGACATGCCAAATGTGGCAGGGGAGGGGGGGGAAAGAGTGCTTAAAGCGGAACTTCCCCTTTTGGGTGGAGCTCTGCTTTAATACAATGGCATTCCAGAGCTGCTTGTGGTGATGTCTGGCCTCCATATTTCCTTCATTATGTGTGTAGGAATGTGCTATGGAACAATCTCAGACTATCATAGACCGTACTTCTTGATTCTTGAACAGGTAAATTATTGACAATTATTTAATTATTGACATATTGCATCACACGCCTAGCGGGCCAGGAACTATGAGTCAGTCAAAGAGATTGACAGAAAGCTTTGCCCAGTACACATAAGCAGCATATAATGTTTTACACCCAAATATAGGTTGTTGCGTGTGCAGGGGGTATGCCTGGGCACACCCTAATCAGCCCATGCGGTGCAGATTCCCCCTTCGGATATTTCACCAAAGCCCCCCAACGGGGCACCTAAAAAATGTAAAAATAAAATAATAAAAATAAAAAACAACTGAGACCATCCACTGCCCTACCGACACCAAACTCTGCCCTACTGACAAGTCCACTGCTCTACTAATACCGTCCATGTTTTAATACATTTGGGGTGCACACCCTAATGCAATAGGCTGCGCACAACTATGGTTGTTCACATCTAAATATAAGTTACATTTTCAAAGATTTCATTTATTTTACACAGTTTACGAAGGAATATAGGTTATAATGTTATTTTATTATTCACAGAAAGTCTGATGTAAATTGGATCTTGCATTATGTTCACACTGAAAAAGAAACAATCAGTAAAAGAAATCCCACTGCAAATTTATATAAATGTATGCCACATTTGCCTAGACATTAGGGAAAAAGACAGTATTTAAAGGCGTGCCACCGTCCTATACTAGTGAAAGCCAATACTATGGGGTACCCCCATGTGAATAAAGATGGACTTTATGGGCACACACAAGACCAATGGGATTTATAAAACATAAAATGTATTGTGTTTAATACAATTCAATATATACAAAATAGATAAAAACAAACTCCAACATACAATGGAGCATATATATGCCCCCAATTGATAGGGGACCTATACAAAATTGTCTGCAAGTTTAGATATACTGCATAATGCAAAAAAGGTGATACATAGTACCAAGACTCAGAGCATCTGAGCGAGGCTGGAATAGTCAACCCTTTTCACAGTGAGCTTCCTCTGGACTATTCTCTTGCAGGCTCTACGCAAAAGGTATATACATATTAGGAGATATTATAACATACATTTCATCAAAAATACATACATTGCCAGTTTTATCCAGATTGCCCCTACATATTGCATGCTTACTTGTGGTGGCCAAGGTTCCTACAGCCATGGGAGTTCTTTTGTGAATCAGGGGGGTGGACACAGGGGATATGTCTCTAGCCTGACACAGTGCGAAATGTGTGGATATCTAAGATTAATAATAACAATAACAATAATAGATTAAATTTGGCACATGTATGGCCCTTTTGGATTGTATGGGTTACAGAAATGGTCAGTACCTGTATCACTATTGTTTCCGAGGTGTTAGTTAGCCACCCAGATCTGTGATTCCATTTATATGGTGGATGTTCTATTATATAACATGACCAGTATTAGCATATGAAGCATCAATATGGAGGGATTAAAGAAGATACTAATAAAGTACCCACCAAGGAACCCTCCCGTTTGTGACCAATCAGCCGTGAATCCAGATTGGGGGTATATAAATTGGTGGTGCCGTTCAAATCTGAAAATGACCATTAATTCTAGCATTAGACACCATAACAGGAAAACATCCTATGTATGTGTAAGTAGACATGTTATATCAAGGAATGGGCACATACCTAAGGTCTTATGGTCAGGACATATGACTCCGTCCCGAAGCAGTGGTACCGCCAAGGGGCTGATAGAGTCTAAAGCAAAGGTGGTAATAGAAATTTTAATGCCATATACTCAAAGTAGTTTGTAGTGCCAATCGGGAAAATGTGAAGGTGTTTACCTGATAGCTGTACAACCTTGTCTTCCTGTGTCTGTATCCGAACGCCTGGACCACTTTTATCTATTTTGTATATGTTGAATTGTATTAAACACAATAAATGCTATGTTTTATAAATGCCATTGGTCTTGTGTGTGCCCATAAAGTCCATCTTTAGTCACATGGGGTTACCCCATAGTATTGGCTTTGCCTAGACATTAGATTTCAGTGCCAAGTGATTGAGTCTGTCCATTTTCAAAATAGAGCTCCTGCTACAGAAATTGATACTTTACCCTAAGGTTCTTCTCACACTAATTCTCCTGGCAATCTTAAAGTAGAACTAAAGGGAAAACTTTTTTCTTTAGTATTGGATAGAGTAGAGAGGAAATAGAACCCATGTCAGTTTCTATAGCTGTCTGTGCCCTCCTTAAGGAGATTCATTCTCTCTATTTGTCTTGTTTACCATTGTCATTGTAAGTGAAAGTAAAAGAAAATCTCACTATTTGAGTTGTCCCCAGAAAAGTAATAGTGTAGAAATCTTCCAATGGGGATAGTTTTGGTGACCTGGGGTGTCCCCAAGGAATCCCCCTAATTTGCAGGGATTTGCTCTCACTTCCTATTTGGCTATGGGACAGGGAGTGAAGGAAAATCTCTGCAATGGGACACAGATGGCGAAGAACAATCTGACAGGAGTTATAACCCTCCTATGCTTTATCCAAAATGAAAAAAAAAGTTTGCCTATAGTTCTACTTTAACACT
Source organism: Glandirana rugosa (assembly GCA_018402905.1). Classification (NCBI taxonomy): domain Eukaryota; kingdom Metazoa; phylum Chordata; class Amphibia; order Anura; family Ranidae; genus Glandirana; species Glandirana rugosa. Next base: position 1,427,651 of record BLSH010139134.1, read on the forward strand.
AACCTTGTATCTAAACTGAACCCTAGGCCTCCCTATTTGTGTACTAACCTCTCCTTTGGCACCGAAGACCAAACCTTCCTGGACCAAAAGATACCCGCACCAAGCCTCAAAGCAAATTTGCTGTTAGATTTTCAAATTTGCTATTGCCACTGTCTGGTCCACTTTACCTCCGCTAAGTGTATTGTGGAGCTATTATATCTAAGCCTCCAACTTCACAATGAGAGATTGCTTTCTTCTTCCTCAGCCTCCAGAGGAATCAAGTGCTCAAAACGATGCATGCAGTCAGGACTAGGGACAAGAGGTATCACATGACAAACATACAAAAAGGTTTCTGAATTACATTCTTGGGATCCAAATCTACAGCCTGGGCTCTGTATACCAAAAACCACCAATCTCTATAAAGCTGCAGTTAAACATTTTCCCCAAAGTAGTTTTTTTTTAATGCTAAGTCTACTGTAATACAAAAATGGATTACTGGTACTTATAAATAGCATGCTTAAAAAATAAGCAGTACATGTTCAATGTATAGGCCCTCCTTAACTAATATTTCATTAGAAATTCTTGAGTGAACAGTATGACCTATGACTCTAAATTGAGAAGTTAAATGTCCATATTGCTGTCTGCTCTTAAAACACATTCCTGCCCTGCCATTCCCTTCGCAAAAACAGCTCTACGACAGGTATTTTATATCAGCTGCCAATTTCCTTTTATGACCAATCAGCTTTTAATGAAAATGGCCTTTTGTGCATTCACTGGGAACATGCCCTGCATTTAGCCATAAAGTGAAAAATACAAGTGAAGGTTTCAAAACAAGCTGAATATTCTTGGATAACATTCAAGCTTCAGCCATTTCCATACCCTGGTCACTTACACCTACAGGACACCAGATAAGGCTTTCAAAATTACAGAGCCAAATATGTCATCTCTTCCCAAGCTAAATAAAACTAGTTACATTTCTATTAGAGTTACAAAAACAACCCCCTTAGCTCTGTTTCTGTATATTAGAACCCTTCTACCTCAATAAGGGGGAGGTATTCTCCAACTGATACATATGTGTTTTATTTTCCAATGTTACTTTGGTGAACTTTCTCCAAGTCAGCTGTTTAAAGGGATATCACTGAGTACTTTATATAAATATTCTTTGTGTTCTGCTAAAGGGAATCGGTACCATGAGTTATACCAGGACCAAGAAGTGTAATGAAATAATTTTACTTGAAACACTGCCTAATGGAGAAATCTGGTATTACACAGCAGTGGCTTACAGTTTTACACCACAGTAGGCCAAATAATGTACACAACAACGTGACAGTGTTCCTGTTTACAAACAATCTAAAACAATGTATCACTATACACTACATAGTGCTCTTGGTGAGATAAGAAATTTCCATTTTTTAAATCTACTTTAGGCAGATATATAAGTTGTTATCATTGACTAGTTTTTAGAGATTAAAACCGACATGCCACCTGTACAGCCCTGTTTAGCATGATTGAAAGCAGCTCAGACAGACTTACTACATATCCAGCACTGGCTAGATGCTGCGGTCATGACTCCACCCCATGCCCTTGTCCAGAACTATCGGCCAGGACATTTTGTGGTCATGTGGCTGTTGAAATTAAATATTTTAAAAATATTTAAAATACTTTTGTAACCTTAATCTGGTTGGAAATTAAAAGGCAGTGGGTGTGGCGCTGCTCTTGCTAAATATTATATATATATATATATATATATATATATATATATGTATATATATATATATATAAGCGTGTGATTCCCTTTAAATAATGTGTGGAATCAGATGACTTCTAAAAAAGTACCTAGTACTCTGTGGTTAAAATTAAATATATACACAATACATGTAAACTGCACATTATTGTACCGAAGAAATACTTAACAAGTGAAAAAGTGATTCATTGGTGTGCTATGTAACCAATCACATTTAGTTGAATGTAATTTTAAAGTGGCAGGTGCTCTTTAAACCACAAAATAAATATAACCAGTTAATAACACGTGTAACAGTCTTTGAATGATATAATAAGTCCATGCATAGCTAAGAAATAAAGTGGCAGGTGCTCTTTAAAACCGTGCATATCACAAATTCATGCTAGTGCTGATATTTCAGTTCACTACTGCCCTCACCAGAGAGCTCTCCCCTCAAGGGGGTATCTCGCTTTCACATAGTTACATAGTTAGTCAGGTTGAAAAAGAAACAAGTCCATCTAGTTCAACCAATAAAAAAAAGAAAAAAAGAAAAAAAAAAAAAAAAGGTTTCTATGGCAAGGAGACCAGATATTGTAGCTACACAAAGAAACTAAGACCAAACAAACAAGTATATACCTAAATGTGAGATTTATTAACAGTGAACACAGCAATAAGCAAACACAGAAAACAGTGAACATCAACAACCCCAGCAAACAAGAACCAAATCCCCACTGACAAAATCACTAAACAACTACACTATAGACTAAAGCCTCGCGGTGATTATCGTACAACCGCATGACCAACTTTTGTCCAAATCGGGTGTTGTCGGTTTTGCCTAGTGTACTGACGGTAGTCAAGTAATCGTCCAAAAAAGCCGAACGTAGTGACGTGTTAGGAGCTTATAAAGAGGAAGTTCAGGTGAATGTGATTTGTGAATTAGGAACACAGGTTTACACAACCAAACAATTCCTGGATTCCGAGCACGCGTGTTTAAACTTCCAACTTTTGTTGCCCAACTTCTGTACACACGAACCAACAATCGGCCAACGCCTTGTTGGCCAACAAAAGTTTTCCAGTCTTGTCAGCCAACATCTGTTGGACGACAGTTGGAAATTGGCTGTGGAATCATGCGTACTAACGGTCGGATTATCGGCCAACAGGCTGTTGGACAACCGTTGTTAGCCAACAATTGGACAGTGTGTACGGGCCTTAAGACTAACTGTATACAAGGTAGGGACAATGGTACAAGGGATGCAAGGTAGCAAGGGATCAAGGCTGGGTAGTAGGGCAGAAAGCAGGAGCAAGGCAAATGGGTACAGGAAGGTTCAGGATATCAGGGGACACAAGCACAAGGATCTGACAGCAAGGAGGCAGCAGAGTCAAAATTGTGATATGCTAGGGAGAAGGAGGAACAGCCTTAAATAGCCACCTAGTGGCTGAACGCAGGTGTGGCTGATTCTCACAGCTTGCTGGCTCTTGGGAGACACCTGCATGTGGACACTGGAGCTGCAGCAGACAGCCCAGAACAGTACGGTGACCCCAGCAGGTGAGCTCCATCCCAACAACCATGCAATCCCTTACACACAATCCTTCATCCACAGTTGATCCAGAGCAAAGCAAAAAACCCCAGTAAAGCATGATCCAATTTGCTATAGCAGGGGTAAAAATCCTTCCTGATCCCCAGAGATTTTCTTTGGATCAACTGTACCAATAAATGTCAATACCCAGTTATATTATGTACAATAAGGAAAGAATCCAGGCCATTTTTAAAGCAATCAACTGTGCTAGCCAGAACCACCAACCAAAATGTCTATTCCACATTTTCACAGCTCTAACTGTGAAGAAACCTTTCCGTATTTGAAGATTACCGTATATACTCGGGTATAAGCCGAGTTTTTCAGCACATTTTTTGTGCTGAAAAAGCCCCCCCTCGGCTTATACCTGAGTCAGTGTCTGTGGGTGATCAGTAGTTTCACATTAAACAGAGCCGTGCTGCTTCTAAGAGCCGTTGTGTACTTGTAACTGTGACTAAACACATTGGAATGTAGAGAATGCTGAGAGAGGTGTCAGATTTTCAGCTTGATGTCGGCAGGTGGGCGGGACAAGCTGATGTTAGCTGTTCAGTCCCGCCCACCTCCTGATCTCAGTGAAGAGCTGCAGCTCTCTCACAGCATTCTCTGCATTCCAATGTGATTAGTCACACTTACAAGCACAGAACGGCTCTTAGAAGCAGCACAGCTCTGTTTAATGTGAAACTACCTTACTCATCCCTTATGTGTTCTGGCTACAGTCTCTGTGTCCTGGCTAAAATCCCTGTGTCCTGGCTAATATCCCTGTGTCCTGGCTAATATCCCTGTGTCCTGGCTAAAATCCCTGTGTTCTGGCTCCCTGTCCCTGTGTTCTGGCTGCTGCATTTCCCACCCTAGGCTTATACGCGGGTCAATACATTTTCCCATATTTTTTGGGCAAAAGTAGGGGGTTGGCTTATACACGGGTCGACTCATACACGAATATATACAGTAAATATTTTTTTCCCGTAGATGTAAAGAGTGCCCCCTTGTCCTCTGCGATGACCTTAAAGTGAATAACTCAACACCAAGTTCTATATAGTGGTACTATATGGACCACCTATGTATTTGTACATGTTAATCATATCCCCCTTAATCTCATCTTCTCCAGTTCCCCAATATCCTTTTTGAGAACTGGTGCCCAAAACCGAACTGCATATTCCAGATGAGGTGTTACTAATGATTTGTACAGGGGCAAAATTATCTCTCTCTCTGGAGTTCATACCTTTCTTAACCACTTCAGCCCCGTAAGGATTTCACACTTTAGGACCAGAGCACTTTTTGCGATTCGGCACTGCGTCGCTTTAACTGACAATTGTGCGGTTGTGCGGCATTGTACCCAAACGAAATTTACGTCCTTTTTTTCCCCACAAATAGAGCTTTCTTTTGGTGGTATTTGATCACTGCTGCGTCATTTCTGATCGCCACTATATACAAAAGAAGAGCGACAATTTTGCACAAAAAAAAAACAAATTTCTTACTTTTTGCTAAAATACAAATCCAAAAAAAAATATAAAAAAACTTTTTTTTTCAACGGTTTTGGCCGATTTTATATTCTTCCTCATATTTGTGATAAAAAAAATCGCAATCGGCGTTTATTGATTGGTTTGCGCAAAAGTTGTCTCATTTACGGATGATGAGAATTCATTTTTGGGTTTTTTTTTTTTTTTTTTTACTAGCAATGGCGGCGATCTGCGATTTTTAGCAGTACTGCGATATTGCGGCAAACATGTCGGACCATTTTGACACTTTTTTTGGGACCATTGGCATTTATACAGCGATCAGTGCTATAAAAATGCACTGATTACTGTGTAAATGCCATTGGCAGTGAAGAGGTTAACCGTGTTCTAACAGTGTGTGGGCTACCCTAGCAGGGGAAGGGGAGTGATCACAGCTTCCATATAGAGGAAGTCTGTGATCACCGCCCTTCCCCATCTCACAGAACGGAGATCTGTGTTTTCATACACGGACCTCCGTTCTTTCACTCCAGGGGGGGGGGGGGGTGCATCACGGGTAGCCGGTCGGCAAGTGGTTAATAAAACAAAGGATTTTGCTTGCTTTGGAAACCGCAGTTTGGCATTGTAAAAGTTCAACAAGCAAGCAATGCTGATCTGAAACCACCACCAATCCCCAAATTTTAGGTAATAAAAGAATGACCCCTATTGGTGGGACTTTAGAGGTGGTGGAGCAGAAAAAATCAATACCACATATTCCTATAAAGATTCTTCATTTATTGCACATGAATACAGATAAAAAATGTATAATGGGAAATAGACTTGTTCATATGTACATAAATGTCACATTCTGTTAAAACCATGAAAAATGTTCAGCCAGTAGGCCCACACCAATTTCGAGTATATGTTCTTTACACCATTCCACAGTCCTACACAAAAGGAGAAGAGCCCGACCCGTTTCAGCTTCAAGCCTTTCGTCAGGGGTTTATTGCAGAATGTATTTGCGTACCTAGACTCGCTTTATCTATTGGTGACACTTGAGAGGTCTTCCCAATCGACGTGTACAACAAGAGATAACTTCAAAAAATGAACAGGAGTCAAAATGTTGCTGCAAGAGTGGTTCGGGTTCCAGCCTTAGTATGTGTGCTGATACCTTTGCAATATACTCAGGGTCACATATTCAAAGGCAATCGTTCCCGCAAACTTGTGTAGGTGTAATGGGGGTGAGGAAGAGAGGAGGGATGCACCAATATTTCCAAACTTCTTCGTATCAAAGTGTTTTGCTTTAAGTTGTGCTTTGTAATATTTTAACACTTCGGTACACATGGACAGCAATGTCAGTGTATATTCCCAAACAAACGACGGGATCTGCCCTCATGTGCTGATTGGGAGATGCCTCCGTCTCCGGTCCCTCCTTTCTCCACAAGTGTGATGCTGGTCAGGTCAGTTTGGCATTGCATGAAATTATTAAGCTTATGATCTACCAAAACCCCCAGCTCCTTCTCCACTATGGATTCCCCCAGTTGTACTCCCCTTAGTATGTATGAGGCAAGCATATTCTTAGTCCCCAAGTGCATAACTTTACATTTATCTACATCTATCTAAACCTCATCTGCCACATAGTCGCCCAATTAAACAGTGCATTGAGGTCGGCTTGTATGTTGGAGACATCCTGTAAGGACGTTATTCCACTGCATAGCTTGGTGTCATCTGCAAAGACTGAAATTATACTTTTAATTCCAGACCCTTTATCATGATATTAAAAAGTAAGGGTCCCAACACTGAACCTCGGGGTACACCACTGATAACCTTAGATCATTCAGAATAAGAATCATTAACCCCTACTCTTTGAATTCTGTCTTTTAGCCAGTTTTCTATCCATTTACAAACTGATCTTTCCAAGCCTGTAGACTTTGCCTTAAACATTAACCTGTGTGGGGACGCTTTTGCAAAATCCAAGTATATCACGTCCACATCCCCCCTCTGTCTAAGGTTTTACTTACCTCCTCATAAAAAGAAATCAGGTTTGTTTGACATCTGTCTTTCATAAATCCATGCTGTCTGTTGCTTTAAATATATTTTCCAACAATAGCTCATCTATGTGGTCTTTTATTAAACTCTCCAGTATCTTCCCAACTATAGAAGTTAAACTAACAGGTCTATAGTTACTTGGTAACACACCAATACACCGCTGTATAGTAGGACCCAGATCCACGTTTATATATATCTTTTTTCTTCTTCTTCCTTCAAATCGTCAGCCCCTTCATCTCATCCACATAGAGAAACAGTAAATTCCATAGCACGATACCATTTTTACTTTACTTACTTTTTTTATTTCCATTCAAGCAGCCTGAAGTGCACTTACAATTTATCTGCATTCAAAAGGCATTGGGATAAGGAAGTTAGTGACGCTATGTGTTCCATGGACCCGACAGGAAGTGACGCAATGCCGCTGGAAGCTCCACTCTATGCGTTTCATCAGTAAGACGTCATCAGGAGCAGTAACATCTTGCTACACTTCCTGAGATTATATATTAGGTGGTAACCTAGCAACCTCATGCCGCATAATTGACGGCCATTTTTGGTTGGACCATTTCCAATACAAGTATACAAGATCGATGGTCATGTTTGGTTTGTCCAATTGCAAACTTCCGATATGTTTTGGCGTTTATCCTTAACTTGTAAGATTAAAGATAGAATACTTCACTTAATGGTATTCAGGCCCCTTGGGTTATACTAGTGTTACATCTAATATGGCTCTTTGTTTACTGGATTTAATAGAACGTCTTGGCCATGTCGCGGGACCTGGGAGTTTTATGAATGTTCATATAGGGGACACCACGTAATATATATTCACAAAAATGTCAGAATTGCAACCTTAAAATTACATTTTAAATATGTTAAAACAATGAATGGAAAAAAATGGATAAGACCATCTAAAATATATACATGAATGATAAATAAAAATTCAAAAAATATGGAAAATCATAAAGATAAAAATGAAAGTAAAAAATTATGAAAGAAAAAAATGAAAATAAACTTTATTTGTGTAAAAAAAATATAAAAATGAAAATGAGTTGAGAAAATTAAGTTTATATGTGATTATTTTACTACAGGGTTTGTAGGGAACAGGGAGGTGCTCTTGGCAAGGAATCTCATCATAACTATTTTTATTGTGTGCTCGTTACACTTAGGTGGATAGATATTGGAAGGCCCCTGTGGTTGTGAATGCTACCCTTAACAGGGAACCTCATTGTGATTATTTTTATTATGAAAAGTGGGTACTTTTAAAAATTGGAAATTAAACAGTTGAGATCTATCTCTATGTTTGGGCCTTCTGGATGCTGTTTAACAAAAATATCCATTTTATTTATTCTGTGAAATTTTGATCTTTTTGTTATCCCCACTCCAATGTCCCTTGATTTTGTCTATTCCATAAAAGGTCATAACCGATGGGTCTCGTTGGTGTAATTCTCTGAAATGTCAGGATACGCTGAGTTCGGTGCATCCTTTCTTGATGTTGTTAATATGCTCCCAGATTCTGATATAAAGTGGCCTGGTTGTTCTTCCTATGTATTGAAGCTGCAACGGGCATTCAGTGACGTATGTTACGTGTGTGCTATTTAATTTAAAGAAGGAAGGAGAAAAAAGGTATATATATATAAACATGGATCTGGGTCCTGCTATACAGCCGTGTATGCTGTGAGATGCCCCCTTGAGGGGAGAGCTCTCTGGTGAGGGCAGTAGCAAAAGGGTAGCACTAACTGAAGCACCAGCACAAGTATTAATTTGTGATACGCACGGTTTTAAAGAGCACCTGTTACTTTATTTCTTAGCTATACATGGACTGATTAGATCACTCAAGATCTGTCGCACATGTTATAAGCTGGTTATATTTATTTTGTAGTTTAAAGAGCACCTGTCCCTTTAAAATTACAATCAACTAAATGTGAATTGGTTACATACTACACCAATTAAGCACTATTTCATTTGTTAAGTATTTCTTTGGAACACTAATATGCAGTTTACATGTATTGTGTATATTTTTAATTTTAAACGCAGAGCACTAGGCACTTTTCTAGAAGTCATCTGATTTCACACATTATTTAAAGGGAATCACATGCTTATATGTAAAATATATTTAGCAAGAGCAGCGCCACACACACTACGTTTTAATTTCCAACCTTAGACTCTACCTTGGTAGTTGTCCTAGTGGAGGCAGCAGCTCCCTTAGGGATTAACAACAGCCATAACGTGGAATCGCCCCAGTTTTCTTATAACCTTAATCTGGTGTTTTATGGTTTATATAAGAAGACTGAGATGATCCAGGAACCTTAACAAGTATCTCTAGGCAATATATTTTTTGTAGTTTTGGACAGAGTGGGAAAGGATTTAGACCCTTATTGCTATCTGTGTCCCGCTTGTAGAGATTCACCCCTCCATAAATACTGGTGACCAGTGTCATTGAGAAAGACAGTGTGGAGCAATCAAGAATTTTAGAGTTGACCCAGAACAAAAAGGTAAGGGGAAAATCTTCCAATGAAGACACCTGTTCTGAGGACAACCATCTAAGAGGGAAATTCCCCTCGCGTTGGGGATATTTCTAAAGCTCCCTGTTAGGTCTCTGGGATAGGCATTGAAGAAAAATTTCTTAATGATATAAATACAGCAAAAGTAACTCATCAGTGTTGTTAAAGCGGGTGTAAACCGTGGACGTTGCAAAAAAAAAAAAAACCCTACAAGACAATGGCGTAATGTGCTAGTATGTATCGGATACTAGCACATTATGAAATACTCACCTTGGAACGAAGCTCTCCAGCACTGTAATGTCACCGCTGAGAGGGCTGACATGTTCCCCGTCTTTCTTCCGGGTTCGCACACTCCAGCTATGTGATTGGCCGGAGCCGTGATGACACGGGAGACCTTGATTCCGTCACAAACCTCTGAAGTTTCGGCAAGGTATGTTGGACCTTCAGGGTGCACGTTTAGGAGATATTTATTTTACCTACAGGTAAGCCTTATTATAGGCTTACCTGTAGGTAAAAATAACAAAGCGGAGCTTATGACTGCTTTAACACCCCTCTATTCTATCCAAAACAAAGTTCTGGCTATACATACAGTATATACACATTACTTTCACAGATACTTTAATGCCATGCACATACAGATTAGTTGAAACAGTAGAAAGAAAAAGAAGTGTGAATTAGTGTTTACTGAAATAGTTTTAGAGACCCTTGGCTACAATGACAATTTATTTGGCTACATACATGGTCCTATAATACACTGGGCTCAGTGGTAACTGAACTGACCAATTTTAAGCTTGGATCAGAGGGTGGCCTAAGGTAGTCATTATCAATCAAAGGCATTCCTAGGACCAAGGCACTGTCAACCTGACAGTGGTCCTATGTAACATTAAAACCATTACCCTGCCCCTTCGAAAAGTAGCTTCTACCACAGGATTACTGCTCAGCTATGTCACTAGCCTGTGACATAAAGCAAACCATTACTATACTCCCCCAGACTGGCTGGGTGAGTACAGAACAGGTGCAAAGCACCAAGGGATAGCTGGATTACAGGTTTGTGAATGCAACATTTTTACCGTTGATCTTCTACAGATTTGTGAGTACGTATTTTTTAGGTAAAGACTTAATTTTAAAGAGTTATTTTACCTGGGTTAAAACAATATGCAATTGCAACGTTTCAGAATAAAATGTTATTACAAAATACTTCGCTGGGGTATATATATGCAGCGCCTAAAATCATAGAGAAAAGGCATTCATATGGTCTTTTACAGGCAAAGAGTTCATCTCGCTATATATATGATGACACAAAATTCATAAATCAGTATAGTAATCTTCAGAAATCCGCGATGTATAGGTAACGGGTGTAAGCTTACCAGATATTGGTAGTACATGCGCGGGGGTCAAATCCAAACCGGATGGTCACTCTCCTGGATAACTGATAGTGAAGAGAAGGGAAAATCCTATCCCAATATGGCGTATCCGTTTATGGTGTCGCTTGGGGGATCCCTCAATCCTAGTACAAAGTATCACATCAGAAGGTGTGGGGAGGAAGCACAGGAGGAAGCATCAGAAATCTCTCTACATCACTGGCTTCTGATCGGAGATATACATTGGATGACCCCCTGAGATGGAAACGTGAGGATTTGGAGCCATTCTCTTCCCCATCATTGCCCTCCCCTGGATAGAGTATTCCACCAGGATCCAGCACAACATAGGATTGAGGGATCCCCCAAGCGACACCATAAACGGATACGCCATATTGGGATAGGATTTCCCCTTCTCTTCACTATCAGTTATCCAGGAGAGTGACCATCCGGTTTGGATTTGACCCCCGCGCATGTACTACCAATATCTGGTAAGCTTACACCCGTTACCTATACATCGTGGATTTCTGAAGATTACTATACTGATTTATGAATTTTGTGTCACCATATAGCGAGATGAACTCTTTGCCTGTAAAAGACCATATGAATGCCATTTCTCTATGATTTTAGGCGCTGCATATATACCCCAGCGAACTTTCAGACATTATAGATCTATTGTTTTATGCGTGCTGCCACTTCTAAACCATATACATTTATCATCTTATTTTAATTCATATTTTTATTACCCTAAACTGTTTTAGAGTGAGCGCGGGTTTCTTGCCTTTTATATTACAAAATACTTGTCAGTTTCAATCTACATTCATATGTATAACTTACTAAATGCAAATGTTCCCTGTAACCATTGCAACTTGGAAATGTTGCATATACTGCATAAAACACCTCAGGAAAATATATTACTCTTACGTTCACTGACAGACGCAGCTCTTCTTATGACACGTGGGTTATGCTCATATCACTAGGAGTAGACTAGGCAAAAATAAAACAAAAGCATAGGTTGGCCCCTCCCAGGGGGCCGTCCTCACCTTAGCATATAATCCCCCTGCTCTGCATAGCACATCAGTTTTTATTGCCTAGTGCAAGGAGTAGACCTGGTTCCCTATGGGATCTGTGGTCTCCTGAAGGTTTTTCTGATGAAGACTGCTATCAAGAAGCCGGCTGGCGGTATAGAGGATATCTAGAATCCAAAAACTTTCCCCAGTCCAGCCAACGTCTATGCGAGCTACCCTTAGCGGGGGCACGCCGTGTAGCGCACCCGGTCCGTGCGGGCGGCCAGTGGCTAATCCCCCAAAAGACAAACAGGCGGCACTCCATGGATGTTGATTGCTTGCAGTTTATTTCAATATGGCATGTACAGGTACAGATGGATACAGGTAGACGCGTTTCACTCGGTACCTCCGAGCTTAGTCATTACTAATCCCACTAGAGCCCAGTGACTGGTTCTGTTCCTGTCCATGGGCCTGGCCAGCAGCATGCCTCTCCGTGGGGAGGTAAGTCTGCTCTGGGTGGCTACCCGCTGTGCCCGTCGGATCGGTGAGTAGACCCTCTTCCGTCTTAGGGCGTAGAGAGTGGGCACCTGGGCAGCTTCTAAGGTAGCCTGCCAGTGGGGGCCTATTAGTGGGGACGCATCTGGGGTGGTCATCTCCCGTTCCCCCCCCCCGACGCAGTACCGCACCCCACACTGACCATTCGGAGACTGCATTTGGCGGTTCGCCGCCATTCGGTGTGGATCACCGTTCGTTCGTCCGCCGACCGCGCCATTTTGAAGTAAGCTCGGCTTGTGTTGATGGCAGCAGCCATTGTTTGGTAGCCCATGCGGTTTTCAGCCTGTCCTCTGGCGGCCCCCAGTGGTCATTCTCGGTATTACAGGAAGTGATTAAAAACAGCAGAAGCACTTCCGTTTTTGCTTGGACAACGTGGCTGACAGACGGCGGTGCAGGCTCTTGAAGTGCAGTGGATTTTTTGGCATTGCTCATTCCGGTCACAGTGCTGAGGCATTTAAAACAGCAAGTATTTCTGGCTCTCCCTGGGTGCTGGTAGCGGTGGGTGCAATCCTCCCGGGTCTCCCTGGCTGATTGGTGGGGTAGAGGTGGTGGTCACACATTGGGGGTGCCGGAAGTCTGGGATGTCAGAGGCCGGAAGTGCTATGGCAGGGGTACCTGCGGAGCAACAATCCACCCCAGGAACCTTGGAACAGCTGAGGGCGGTATTTGGGGAGTTCTTTCCCCGGGCAGGGGACCAGATTCCGGGGGGCCCCAAAAAACACCCGCCCCCCACCGTCATTTTTCGGGGGAGGATTCGGAACCAGAGAGCGCCTCAGTGGTCACGGGAACCCCCGTGGACCTGTCAGAGGGTGAACTGATACCCTCAGACGGCGAAGGTGGTCAGGAGGCTCCATTTTCGCGCGACAAAGCGATAGTGGCCTCTTTGATCACTGATATCCGCGACTCCATGCGACTTGACCAAGCAGGGGAGTCGCTTGAGTCCACATATATTTGTGGATTGCTTAAGCCCTCTAGGTCCCCTAGGGCCTACCCTTATGATCAGGTGTTTGAACAGGCGGTGTTCAAGGAATGGCTACGGCCACAAAATTCCTTTGCTTTACCCAAAAGCTTTGCTGTTCGCTACCCCTTTGGAGGATAACTTTACTAAGAGATGGGCTTCCCCAGCAGTGGACCCACCGGTGGCCCATCTGAATAAGGCAACGACCATTCCCTTGGAGGGGTCTCCGTCTTTTAAAGAGGCGGCCGATCGCCGCATGTAAGCAGTGTCTAAGGCACTGTTCTTGTTGGCTGGGTCAGCCATGCGGCCAGCTCTGGCGGCGCAATCTCTTCACGAGCACGCTGCCACACTACACACCGGTTTAACTTGTGAGTGTGCACAGGCTGAGGTGCAACGTGCACAACACTTGGAAGAAGGTATCCGCTTCATATGCGATGCGGCCTTGGACCTGCTTCCCATACTGTCAAAAATGTCTGTTTTTGCAATTGTTATCAGGCGGGTGCTGTGGCTCCGCTCTTGGTCGGGCGACCAGGCTTTGAAGAAAGCTCTTACAGATCTTCCCTTTCAGGGAGGGCGTCTGTTTGGCCCACAGTTGGATGAAATAATTAAGGATTTCACGGGAGGGAAGAGTACTTTCCTTCCGGAGCCAAAACGGCGGGATTTTCGCCGTAGGCAGGGCCCTGTTTCTTCAGGTCAGAAGAAGTTTTTTCGTGTAAGGGCTTCAAGTCCGGTAAGGCTTCCACTGGGTCCAGTAAAAGGCCCTGGCAACATAAGTCAGAAAAAATGAAGGATAAGTCAAACTCTGCATGATGGGTTGCCCCCGCCCGACTCACGGGTGGGGGGCCGGTTGCTGGGGTTCGCAGACAGATGGGCTGCCCGCATCACCAATCGGTGGGTGCTGGAGGTGGTGTCCTCTGGGTACAGGATAGAGTTCATCTCTCTACCCCAGAAAGGTTCTTCCCTTCGAACTTAAAACTCCCTCAGGGGCGTCGGGATGGAGTCCATCCGCTTGGTCGTGGCCGCCCTGCACCAAGGGGAACTCATGGCGTCCCTAGATATCAGGGACGCGTATCTTCACGTTCCAGTTTGTCACAGTCACCAGCGTTTTCTACGCTTCGCAGTGGGAGATCTGCATTACCAGTTTGTGGCACTTCCCTTCAGGCTGGCTTCGTCTCCCCGAGTGTTCACCAAGGTGGTGGCCCCGATGCTGGCACTGTTGAGACAGAGAGGTATCGCGGTGGTGGCGTACCTCGACGATTTACTCCTGAGAGCAGAGTCAGCTGTGGCTCTGGAGGAGAACATGATAATCACGGTGTCCACATTAAAAGAATTCGGTTGGATGATCAACCTGCGGAAGTCATCACTGACTCCATCCTACCGCCTGGAATACCTGGGTCTGATTCTGGACACGGTGCAGGCAAGGGTGTTTTTACCGCCGAGCAAGCTCCTGACATTACAGGCAGCAGTGCGAACCCTGTTATCAAGCCAGTGGTCCTCCTTACGGTTCTGTATGCGAGTGTTGGGGCTCATGGTGTTGGCTTTCGAAGCGATACCTTACGCCCAGAGTCACACTCGGCTCCTGCAGAAGGCGTTTTTATCCGAATGGGACAAATCTTCCCTATCCCTAGACAGACTGATCAGGTTGGATCATCAGTCCCGGGGATCCTTGGTTTGGTGGATTCGGGCTCCAGCCCTAAAATTGGGAAAATGTTTTCTCCCCCTCAATTGGTCGATAGTAATGACGGACGCCAGCCTGTCGGGCTGGGGAGGGGTCCTGGGGCAGTTCTCTGCCCAGGGTCGTTGGTCAGTTCAGGAAGCTTGCCTTCCGATAAATGTACTGGAACTGAGAGCGATCAGGCTTTGTCTGTCCCATTGGTCGGCGAGGCTGCGAGGCCTCCCTGTCTGGGTTCAGTTGGACAATGCTACGGCTGTGGCATATGTGAACCATCAGGGCGGAGCAAGAAGCTCGGTAGCAGCCGCTAAGGCGGCTCTGATCCGTCGGTGGGCAGAGCTTCACGTGCCAGCTCTCTCTGCAATCTACATTCCAGGCGTGGAAAACTGGCAGGCGGACATTCTCAGCCGCCGGACTCTGGATTAGGGGGAGTGGTCCCTACATCCAGAAGTGTTCCGCCAGATTTGCCTCAAGTGGGGCACACCAGAGGTGGACCACATGGCCTCCAGGTTCAATCACAAGGTACAGACCTTTGTGTGCAGAACAAGAGATCCGTTGGCGGTCGCCTGGGACGCACTGGTAGCACCCTGGGGTCGGTATCGGCTACTGCACATCTTTCCTCCCCTAAAGCTTCTACCGCGGGTTCTGCACAGGATAGAAGCAGAGGGAATCCTGACAATCCTGATAGCTCCGGATTGGCCTCGGTGTCCTTGGTACGCCAACGTGGTGCGGATGGGGACAGATGTTCCGTGGCGTCTTCCGCTTCGAGGAGACCTACTGTCTCAGGGGTCCATCTTGCACCCTGCTTTACCCTTGCTGGCTTTGACGGCTTGGCTATTGAGTCCCAGGTGTTGAGGGATAGGGGTGTCTCAGACTCCGTGATCCCTACTATGATTGGAGCACGTAAAGGTACTTCACGTAAGATTTATCATAGGACCTGGAAGGCCTATATTGCCTGGTGGGAGACAGGGGGTTGGAACCCCCGCTCTTATACAGTGTCCAGAGTACTGACTTTTTTACAGCAGGGACTGGACAAGAACCTGGCGTTAAGTACGCTTAAGGGTCAGATTTCGGCCCTGGCGGTTCTTTTTCAGCGGCCCTTGGTGTCACATTCGTTGATCCGTACATTTGTACAGGGTGTACGTCATGTGGCTTCTCAGATACGGTCGCCTCTGGCACCGTGGGATTTGAATCTGGTTCTTTCTGTGCTGCAGAAGCCACCATATAAAAAGATCAGGGACATTCCCTTGCGCCTTTCTGGTGGCTGTTACATCCGCTAGGCGGGTGTCCGAGTTGGCAGCATTATCCTGCAAGCCACTTTACTTGGTCCTTCATAAGGACAAAGCGGTTTTGCGACCTTCCCCTTCGTTTCTTCCGAAGGTGGTTTTGTCTTTTCATTTGAATGAGGATATTGTTCTTCCCTCATTGTGCCGGCACCCGTCGCATCCCAAAGAAGTTGAACTGCATTCTTTGGATGTGGTGAGGGCTTTGCTGGTGTATTTGATTTCTACAGCTTTTCGGAAGTCTGATTCTTTATTTGTGCTGACGGAAGGGTCGCGCAAAGGCATGGCGGCCTCGTCCGCTACCATTTCTCGTTGGATCAGGAAGACCGTGACTCATGCATATGAGGTTCGGGGCAAGGTTCCCCCGTTTCCAGTCACGGTTCATTCCACCAGGGCAGTTAGTACTTCCTTGGCGTTTAGACACCAGGCTTCGGTGTCTCAGGTGTGCAAAGCGGCTACTTGGGCCTCAGTGCACACATTTACTAAGTTTTATAAGATTGATGTCTCAGCATCTTCGGATGCTGCCTTTGGCCGCAAAGTATTACAAGCGGCAGTTTAGGCACGGATGGCGCCATCTGAGAGGGCTTTTTTGTTGGGTACTGTTGTTATAGTTTGCCCACCCCTCTTGATTGGCACAGCTTTGGGACATCCCCATGTGTCATAAGAAGAGCTGCGTCTGTCAGTGAACGTAAGAGTAAAAGAGATTTTATTATAACTTACCGTAAAATCCTTTTCTCTGAGTTCACTGACAGACGCAGCACCCACCCCTCTGTGGAGTTTGTACGGCTTGTTACGAACTTATGTGCTATGCAGAGCAGGGGGATTATATGCTAAGGCGAGGACGGCCCCCTGGGAGGGGCCAACCTATGCTTTTGTTTTATTTTTGCCTAGTCTACTCCTAGTGATATGAGCATAACCCCATGTGTCATAAGAAGAGCTGCGTCTGTCAGTGAACTCAGAGAAAAGGATTTTACGGTAAGTTATAATAAAATCCCTTTTTTCTCTTCATTGGCTTACTGCTTTTAACATCACTAAAGCACACTAGTTGGAAGCAGGCCACGTGTATTCATCAGCCAACAAATGATTGTGCAACAATGTAAGTATTGTACTTAAAGTATATAACCAATGGCAAGTTTTACATTTGTATAGATTGGTGAGGGGATAGTAACACTGTTTACATTGCTGTCTATATCCCTTTTAGAGAAATTCACACTCTATAATTGTCCTGGTGACCAAAATCACCGGGCATGAAAGTGAGGGTAAATCCAAAATTGGGAATTGCCACAAGAACATTAGAAGGAAAATTTTCCAATATGGACACTTGTTCCAGTGACTAGTGTCTAAGAGGGGCTTTCCCTCACAGTGGTAAGATATCCCCTCACTTCCTGTTGAGACTACAGGACAGGAGGTGAAGAGAAATTTTCATCATGAGAAAAAGATGTAAAAAAAAACTAACCACCATTTTTAACCCCCCACTACTTTGTTTAAAATGAAAAAAAAAAAGTTATGGCGTGTCCGCGACCTTTGGTCTAATGTCTTCCAGCTGTTAACTACAATGTTCAGCACAGCTTTAACCCCAGATCCTACAGTGGCGCTTTTGAATAGCAAACCCCCGTCCCTAACCCATCGTCAATTTAAGCTCTTACTTTTTATCACTATAGCGACCAAACAGTCCATAGCCAAGGCTTTGAAATCTCCTTCCCTATCTTTGGTCCCAATCAAACATAGAATCACCCATGCATTTATACATGCCAAAACTGAAGCCATCTATCTTGATAAACCAAATTCGAAAGACTCTGGAATCCTTGGATTACTCATTGCCTCCCCCCGGGCTTTGACCACACCCTCATTACCGACTATGGGTGAGATAACCTTCCCTAACCAACATTCGCTTCCACCCCTTCTGAACACATACACCCCCCCTCTGGAGATACTCCTCTCCTCTATTTTCCTCCTATCCATCACCCCCCCTCCCAGCGGGCTATCGTTGTCTGTATACACAACCCTTCATTTTTCTTACTGCCCTCCCTCTCTACAGTTCACTCATGGGACACAAGAGGTCTCCACCTCCTGAGAATTCCTGGGCCACAGAGCCAGATCCCAGCTTGGGTGGTGGACCCTCTATCTATCTCAATCCTTTGGATTATACAAAACCCGACATCTACATCTATATAACACCCCTCTTACCTCTTCTCCCATCCCATTCCTAATGAAAACTTTCGGACTTCCTCCTCCTTTGTGGCTTCTCTTACACCCCGTACTTTAACTAAAACCAATCCTGAGGTACAATACCTAAAATTTGCCCAGGTATATATATCCATTATAAAACTAGGTCATTGTCTATACGATTTCAGTTGCATACTATTGTTTCACTTCTATTGTTCTTATTGAATGATATAGCTTATCCAAAATGTGAAAATTGTACAATGCTGTGTATGCTCTTTTTTTCCCACAAATAAATCTGTTTGAAACGAAAAAAGTTATGGTTTTATATACACTTTCAGGACAAAGGACCCTACAGAGATCCCTCGTCTCTCTGGGGAGTAATAAAACAGCAGTCAGACTACAGGGTGGGCCATTTATATGGATACACCTTAATAAAATGGGAATAGTTGGTGATATTAACTTCCTGTTTATGGCACATTAGTATATGTGAGGGGGGAAACTTTTCAAGATGGGTGGTGACCATGGTGGCCATTTTGAAGTCGGCCATTTTGAATCCAACTTTTGTTTTTTCAATAGGAAGAGGGTCATGTGACACATCAAACTTATTGGGAATTTCACAAGAAAAACAATAGTGTGCTTGGTTTTAATGTACCTTTATTCTTTCATGAGTTATTTACAAGTTTCTCTTTGTTTACAGCCATTGACATGTCGCTGAGGTTAACACGTGCGGAGCGGATAGAAATTGTGTTGATGTCTGGTGAACGCAGTAACTGGGTCATTGCAGCAGATTTCAATGCAAGACAGCCTACGAGACCACCCATCTCCCATGCTACAGTTAGCAAACTGCTTGCTAAGTTTTGTGAAACTGGTTCAGTGTTGGATTTGCCAAAATGTGGACGCATGAAATCTGTCACTAATGAAGAAACATCAGTGGCTGTCCTAGCTTCATTCAGCAAGAGCCCACAGCGCAGCACTCGCCGCATGTCACTGGAGAGTGGCATTAGTCGAACACCCCTTCGGCGGATATTAGCTACTCACAAATGGCACCCTTACAAACTCCAGCTACTGCAGCATCTCAACGAGGATGACCCAGATCGGTGCACTGAATTTGCAGAATGGGCAAAACAAAAATTGGAACAGGATCCTCAGTCTATGCAGAAGATTTTGTTCAGTGATGAGGCAAACTTTTATGTGAATGGTGAAGTTAACAAACAAAACCACCGCTATTGGTCTGACACTAACCCACATTAGATAGATCCCTCCAAGACTGTTGGAACCAAAAAATTTATGGTATGGTGTGGTATATGGGGTACAAAGATAGTGGGGCCATTCTTCATCAATGGAAACCTCAAGGCCACTGGATATGCGAAATTGCTACATGATGATGTGTTTCCCTCTTTATGAACTGAAGCTGGCACATTCCCTGAGTTTTTCCGGCAAGATGGTGCACCACCACATTATGGGTGTCAGGTCCGAGCATTCCTAGATGAACAGTTTCCTGGAAAGTGGATTGGTCGTCGTGGGCCAGTTGAATGGCCCCCAAGGTCTCCCGATCTGACCTCCTTAAACTTTTATCTTTGGGGTCATCTGAAGGCAATTGTCTATGCTGTGAAGATACGAGATGTGAAACTACGGATACTGGAAGCCTGTGCTAGCATTTCTCCTGCGGTGTTGCTATCAGTGTGCGAAGAGTGGGAGAAGAGGGTTGCATTGACAATCCAACACAATGTGCAGCACATTGAACACATTTTATAAGTGGTCAGAAACTTGTAAATAACTCATGAAATAATAAAGTTACGTTAAAATCAAACACACCATTGTTTTTCTTGTGAAATTCCCAATAAGTTTGATGTGCCACATGACCCTCTTCCTATTGAAAAAAACAAAAGTTGGATTCAAAATGGCCGACTTCAAAATGGCCGCCATGGTCACCACTCATCTTGAAAAGTTTCCCCCCTCACATATACTAATGTGCCACAAACAGGAAGTTAATATCACCAACCATTCCCATTTTATTAAGGTGTATCCATATAAATGGCCCACCCTGTAGTTCAAAATGCCCAGTCTCCTCTTATGGTTATGGTTAGATTGGGTGAAAATTCTGTTTTGTCTGTAGGAACTTTAATTATCTAAAGTCTAAAATGATAATACAGTAAGGTGTTATGTTGAACCTTACAGATATTTCTGCTTAGTCCTCCATTCTCGGGACACAAAGGCAACATTAAAACAAAAGTAAGGGCCTTCCTTAAGTACCAAATTTGACAAAATATACATGTATTTTATGGAATTTATTAAAAAAGCAATACTAAAAAAATAATTTTCCACCAAACATACCCAGTCAATGGTCTACTAAGAAATGTAGCAGTGAAGCCTACAGAAAGGTAGATCAGTACAGAGCAATGTTTTTTTCCCAGCATGCCCTGCTCACATGTCACTACAGTCTGACCGCAGCTTCTCCTATTTCCTATTCATTTCATTACAGCTCTTACTGCAGATCATGTATCTGTAAAAACTGAACACAAGTGTGGCTGATAAATATATTTGGACATACAATAAATATGGGTGACATTGTGTCTCTTGCACCAGATCATATGCCTTAGTGGCTTGTAGGTTTGAAATTGTCTGCTTTTTCTATATTCGTGGTGCACCTGTGATTTCTAATAGCAGTTAAAAATAAATAGGGAAGGGATTTGTAAACCCAGGTGCTGTGAAATCTGATGTCTTATGCTAAAAATGTCAGTGATGTCAGCAGTCTCCAAATGCTGTATCTACTGCATGTATGACAATGTAGGTCTAAGTATACCACTACTGTGCCACAGTGTATTATTTTTTTGTGGTGATTTTTAAAGTTTTACTACCTTAATTTTTGTACTGTAGTTTTTAGCTATGTTGGACATAAACATAGTTTGGACACCAAAATGTATTTCACACTGGGAGTTGTAGTGCAAATTAATTTTGATGTTGTAAGTTTCAAACAATTTGGCTTCTGCAATTTTGTTACTGTTGTAATATAAAGGCTGCACCGAAAGTAATGGAAAAGTAGGCATAACTTTTTTATTAACTAACATAGGTCATTCAAATTCCACATGTTGGTAGAGTAATTCTTCCTCCTATAGTAACTCTTATTCTTCTTTTTCATTACATGTAAATAATGGATTCCAAGCAGAAGCAACATGTGGTCACTGAGTTCTTGATGAAGGAGGGGTGCAGGCTGTCCGAAATCCACAGAATTTTTACAAAGATGAAACCACTGACAAGAGTCACTAAGGACAAGACATAGCTTTTTGTCAATGGTGTCATCTCTATAAACATGCTCTAGCCTTCTGGGAATGTTGGACAGCCTGCAACCCTTCTTCGTGAAAAACTCAATGACAGTACCTTGCTTCTGCATAGAGTCCATTATTTACCTGCAATGAAAAACAAGAAGCGTTACTATTGTCCAACATCCACAGAAGGCTACAGAATATTAACAGAGATGACACCATTGACAAAAGCAATGATTTGTTCTGTGTCAAACAGCCTGCACCCCTCCTTCGTCAAGAACTCAGTGACAGCACATTGCTTCTGCTTGGAATACATCATTTAATTGCAATGAAAAAGAAGAGATACTATACAGGAAGAGTTACGCCACCATGTGAAAGTTGAATGACCTATGTAATAAATAAGTTATGCCCACTTTTGCACTACTTTCGATATAGACCTTGTATTATAATAGAATCAATATTCTAGGAGTAATTACTCTCCACACTTTTATGTTATTATTTTTTTTAGAGGAAATTTGTGTGGAAACACTATGGATCCCTAGTGTGAGAGTAGTGCTTACAGTACACCAGGACAGTCCGAGTTCCACAACAGAATGTTGGTTGTTTTTTCAGCATGGGGCATCATGCTGAAGAATGTCAATCTACAGGTTGTGGTCAGGAAAAATATAATTTTGGAGTTTATATCCCACCCCCCCCCCCCCTACAATCTTATCTGTTTTTTTTAATACTCATATATTTTTTTTAATATAGCGTATACAATTATTTGATCCCCTGCAGATTTTGTAAGCTTGCCCACTTACAAAGAAATGAAGGGTCTATCATTTTTATCATAGGTGTATTTAAAATGATAGACAAAGAATATCAACCAAAAATCCAGAAAAAAACACATAAAACAAATGCTATAAATTAGGTTGCAGTTCAGTGAGAGAAATAAGTACCGTATATACTCGTGTATAAGTCGACCCGTGTATAAGCCGACCCCCCTACTTTTGCCCAAAAAATATGGGAAAACTTATTGACTCACGTATAAGCCTAAGTGGCTTATGTTTATTTTTTGTACATTTAAAACTACCATATTTCTGTATGTACCAAAAAGACATTACGGTACTTTTTTAATGACAGGTCCTCTTTAGAAGAGATTTGGGGTCTAAAAGACCCCAAATCCGTCTAGGGACCCTAACATAGGAAGTGGCCATGTAATCGGGAGTGTGTGTGTGTATGTACAACTGTTTATTTTTTACAGTACAGTATACTTACTTCCTATGTATTGAATAAGGCTGCTGTGTTCTTCACATATGTCAAATGCAAAGAAAAAAAAAACA
>BLSH010139134.1:1471162-1484026 GCA_018402905.1 Glandirana rugosa
AAGGAAAAATGTAGAAGACTCCCAGAACCTTAAGTTCCTGTAGTAAGCAGAAAAAGGCAGTCCATAAAGGGGGGTCCAAATGTTGTGAGTAGAATCACCTCTGACTGGCAGCTCCTTAAGGTAGGGACCCTCAGAACATGAAAAAAGGAAGAAGGGAACCAGGCCAGTGAAAGATTAACACACCACAACGTTTATTAGTAGTAACTTACATAACAACTTCTCCAACAAGTAAGAGGTGCAACACCCAGAATGTACAATCCTAGAAATTATATAATAGAGAGGATATATGCAAGTCCACATATGTACAGTCCATATACAAAGTCCATAAGCAATAATCTTCATGTATAATAGTCCATATCAGAACAGTGAATAGGGCAAAAATTAGAAAAATCAGGAAAGGAAAATCAAACTGAAGCATAAGACACCGGAAGCTGCCATCCACGATGAGCAAACCCCAACTCACAGAACCTGGAAAAAACAGAGAGGAGGCGCTTCTAAGTGCAATATGCCAGTACCACTTTATTAAAAAAGGTTAAAAACACTCACAAGATCAATGTGTAAAAGGCACTTCCAACATCCAATTACAAGGGGGAACCGAACGCTCGTCCCATCCGACCGGGTGGTCCTCCAAGAATGATGGTCATCCAAAACGATAGTTCGTCCTGCATGCTGTATGGTGGAAAGAGCCCCCACATCCGCCCTTGATTGCCTGATGAAGTGGCGCAGCCTCCCACATCATTGGAGTCTGCCAGCCAATGAAACGCGTCGCATTCTAGTGACGCCATCTCGCCTGTGCCAGGTGTTTGCGCTCCTAGCCTCCCTTTGACCTACAAGCCATGAGCCGGCTCTTTCCACCATACAGCGCGCAGGACGAACGATCGTTTTGGATGACCATCGTTCTTGGAGGACCACCCGGTCGGATGGGACGAGCGTTCGGTTCCCCCTTGTAATTGGATGTTGGATGTGCCTTTTACACATTGATCTTGTGAGTGTTTTTAACCTTTTTTAATAAAGTGGTACTGGCATATTGCACTTAGAAGCGCCTCCTCTCTTCTGTTTTTACATAACAACTTCTTGTCAGCAGCATGTTAGGACCAGCGTGAATCCACCAGCTCTGAGCAGACATAGAGGGCCCCACGGGGTTGGGCGAATGGTGAGAGACCCAGAAGCAGTATGTAACCGTTCCACAGGGAGACACGGCCAGCTGATGGGAAAATCCTGGTGGTAGGAGGACTGGTACTGGGATGTTCCACGGCGGTGTGCTGACCAGCCGCGACTTCCGGGTAACCAGCCGTCACTAGAGCGAAGTCACATGATCAGCTATGGTGGGAGAGAGAGGACAAACCAACTATCTGGAGGAGGTCTGTGAGAAGCTGTGTGAGAAGCTAGACTGGTCTCAGCAACGTTTCAGAGGCTTCCTCCCCTTCTTCAGGGCCTATTGACAAATAACGGCCAGACGGTGGCTTTGTTATCTTGAATGGGCATCTATTGATGTCCTCAGGATAACCCCCGATCGCACGCCCGCGGCGGCACGCATCGTGGTGATCAGTGGTGCCGTGGGTTAGTCTGACCCACCGAATTACCGGGCAAGATAAAATGTGATCAGCCATGACCAATCACGGCCGGTCACAGTGTAAACAGGAAGAGACGGTTATCGGCTTTTCCTCTACTTCCTTTACTCTACTCAGGTCTGCAGGGTAGTGGAGAGCCGATCCGATGCTTTCCTGACAGGGGGGTGTGCACTGAACATTTATAAGTGCAGCCCCCCTCAGGATCGCCACACTGTACCACCAGGGAGCCTGCCCAGTACCACCAGGGAGCCCCCCCGGGACACCAGGGAGACGATCTGGAGGCCACCCAGGGACCACCAGGGAGCCCACAATAGACCACCAGGTAAGAGGTATACAGTGCACTGTAGGGATGTCACTGTGCCCATATGTGATGCCTGCCAGTGCCATCCCTAACAGTGCTGTATACAGTGCCATGTACCAGTGCCACCTATCAGTGCCCACCAGTGCCACCTATTAGTGCCACCCATCCGTGCAACCTATCAGTGCCCATCAGTGCTACTTATCAGTGCCCATCAGTGCCACCTATAAGTGCCCATTAGTGCCCAGTGCCACCTATCAGTGCACATCAGTGCCACCTATGAGAGCCCATCAGTGTCGCATATCAGTGTCACCTATCAATGCTGCTTATCAGTGCCGCCCATCAGCACTACATCTATGTGCCTCATCATCAGTGCCACCTTATCAGTGCCACCTCATCAGTACCAATCTGTACTGCCTCATCAGTGCCCGTCAGTGTAGCCTCATCAGTGCCCATCAGTGTAGCCACATCAGTGCCCCTCAGTGAAGGAGAAAATGTACTTATATACAAAATTTTGTGACAGAAACAAAGAAAAACTTATTTTTTTCAAAATTTTCGGTCTTTATTTGAAGCCCAAAAAATAAAAATGATCAAATACCACCAAAAGAAAGCTCTATTTGTGGGAACAAAATCACAAAAATCTTGTTTGCGTACAGCGTCGCACGACCGCGCAATTGTCATTCAAAATGCAACAGCGCTGAAAATTGAAAATTGGTCTTGGAGGGAAAGGTGGTAAGTGCCTGGCATTGAAGTGGTTAAACATATTTATCAACCAATGTGAATTTCCCATACTATGAAATCCTGACATTTTGTACCAAAGCCAAACATCTGGATCATAAAGAGAACAATAGTAATGGTTGTACGATTACCTAATACATAAGGAGGTATATTCTTTGTTAGGCTTTTCATCTAGTCCACTCAACTTCTGTGCAGCTACTGATAGGTTATTCAATTGCATATGTGCAAATTATCAAAAGTTTGGTTCAAGATCAACTATTCAGGGCATGTAAAGAAAATCCTAAAGTTGAGTATACGAATATTAAAAAAGCCTGCCCAACCGCCCTCAATATACTAAACTGTGCCACCTCCACCAGCCCCCCTCTCACCACAGGTCCTTACTTCTCTCCTCTGATGGCTGAAGCCTATGTACAGCCTGGTCAATAAATATTTAGTGCCAGGGTGCCCACTAAAATCACAAAGACCTAAATAGGACGTTTCCGTACTACAGGAACAACAGTCTATTCAAGTCTATAGCACGTTAATGCACAGGCATGGGCAGTCGAGCACTAGGTTTTTACCATCTAAATGTAGAAAATGCGAAAGGCATCAGCTCAGTGCATTACGGAGACAGGTTGGAGGCTGGATTTTTTATATATATTTTAATTAACTTGTCCTTTAAAATTAACCTGTGGCCAGACTATGGACATTACTCCATTGTGATGGCTGCTATTCTGGTAGGCACAGGACAAATGAAAACTTCTGGAAACTATTTTCAAACAGCCATAGCTGCAGTTATTGAGTTACTTCCAAGTAAGCAACAGTCAGGATTTCGGTATAAAATACAATATATAGCCAAAAGTTTGTGCACATCTTTACAAATGCCCAAAAGTATATGGACACCCATCTAAATGACTGAGTTTACTAGGACATTTTAAGCAATTGTGCACTTCCAACCCTATGGCAGTTTTGGAAAGTTTATTTTCTGTTCTAGCATGACAAAACCCCTGTCCACAAAGCGCTGCTCTATAAAGACATGGTATGGTGAATTTAGTATGGAGGAACTACTTACTTACATGAATACTAATGGCATGAATTGAAATGCAGATTGTGTGCTGTGTCATTATGTTGTGCACGATGGCATCATCACATTGTTTCCCGCCCCGTCATGAGAGTTTCCGTGGAGCAGCCCCTTAAGAAGCTATGGAGGGAACACACAGTGAGCTATTTCTGATGCAACCAGTCAGATTGTGGCATTTAGACCCCACCCCACCACCTGTTCCCAAGGGAACTTTTCTAGGTTGCAAAAAGTATATTCACATCTACAAATACTCTATGAATTTGGTTACAAATATATCATGCTTTGGTGTACATACATTCATTACATATGACCAACAGCCATCTTTAGGCTCTGTAAACTGCATCCACATCCATACATGGACTGAAATTCAGCCAATTCAGCAGGGACTGGCCAAATTTCCATCCATTTATGGGCTCCCCAGTTGTACAGAAGTTGATCTATCTGTATAACCACCATGCAGTTGCTATAGCCAGCAACAATGATCATTGTGTTCTGACAGCAGGGAAGGCACAATGTGAACACAATAGCACTGTGGAAGCGATTCCCCCATGCACATCGAATGTGTGGATGGGGGGAATCGGCACATTTATTTTTGTTCAACCCACTGGCTGAATGAAAAAAAATGTAAAATGTATGGCCGCCTTACTCTACTCTGGATTGCTCCAACACTGAGGTTCTTAGAATATTATAGTGGATGCAAAGTGAAGAGAAGGATATCTACCTGTATCTTATTATACACTGGATGACTTGTATATTAAGCCAAGCTTTGCTTTGATTCTTATACACAAATGTTCAGGCGTACAATGCATATTATTTTGGATTCATTTGAAAGAAATATACTCAACATAGAGATACAAAAGGACAATTGTGAGTGAATCAGCTCACATGGATATATAGCAATAAGTGACAGGCTAACGCATTCATGTGCATCAATATGTGGTTTCCTCACACAATTGAGATTAGTATGATTTGTACCAATATGAGAGCAGATTATGGGGAGGTGTTTTAAATATCTTGGCCAAGTTTTTATGCTTACACAATGCCTGTGCCATATATTGTATAACACCATGCTATAAGCAGTGTTTTTTTTTGGTACATTTTGGCATTTGATATAAATATAGTGGGTGACTGTGTCCCAATCAGGTATTTCACTATTTTAGTTGGTTAATAATTATAATGCTTATTGATATTAGGAAGATTTTTTTTCTTTTGCTGTGGTTTCTTAAAGCGGAGTTCCACCCAAAAGTGGAACTTCCGATAGTTGGATTCCTCCCCCCCTCAGGTGTCACATTTGGCACCTTTCGGGGGATGTTTTCCACACATCCTGGAGCTCTGGCCAGCCGCCGCTGACGTCAGCAGCCTGTCTCCCTCCTCCCTCTGCTACTGGCCGCCTGGCCAATAGCAGAGCGCGGCGGAGCCTCGCGCATGCGCAGTAAGGTGCCCGGCGTGAAGCTGTAATTCTACACATCCGGGTTCCCTTACCTGCAATGTAGGCGGCTGCACCTGTCCCCCGATCCGAAGATCGGCGGCGGGTGCAGACATCGCTGGACTCCAGGACAGGTAAGTGTCCTATTATTAAAAGTCAGCAGCTACTGTGTGTGTAGCTGCTGACTTTTAATTTTTTTTTTTCCCTGGCGGACCTCCGCTTTAACTATATATGACAACATTTTTATTATTTTCTTTCAACTATTTTGTTCCTAGCTATCTCTACGTTAACCACTTGCTTACTGGGCACTAGGTAACCGCTTCCTGCCCAGGCCAATTTTCAGCTTTCAGCACTGCTGCACTTCAAATGACAATTGCACAGTCATGCAACACTTTACCCAAATTACATTCTTATAATTTTGAGATAGATAAAGCTTTATTTTGGTGGTATTTAATATCTAATGTTTTTTTTTTTTTTTTGCTAGACAAACAAAAAGACCGAAAATTTTGAAAAAAAAAAAAAAAAATCTTATTTCCTGTTATACATTTTTATCAAGCAATTTTTCTCCTTCACTGATGTGCGCTGATTAGGGTTCACTGATATGCACTGATGAGGCGTCAGCGATGGGCACGGATTGGGCGGCACCGATGGGCTCTGATGAGGAGGCACTGAACAGGCTGCACTGACAAGCACTGATAGGCAGCGCTGACGGGCACTGATAGGCAGCACTTATGGGCATGGATAGGCGGCAATGATAGGCATCACTGATAGGCACTGACTGGCTGTACTGGTGGGCACTGTTGGGGCTGCACTGATTATCAGCATAGATGTCCACTATGTGGATTTACCGGTTATCAACTCTCCTCTCCTCACAAGCTGTCAGGAGAGGAATGCTGATAACCGGTAAATCCTGTTTACACTGTGATCAGCTGTGATTGGACACCGCTGATCACATGGTAAAGAGCCACTGTGATTGGCTCTTTACCATGATCTGTGATCAGCTGTATCCCAAGGACACAGCGATCACAAATGCTTGCAGATGCGTGCCACAGGGGGCACGTGAGAAGCGCGATCATGGGCGGACATCATATAACGCCCTCTCAGCAGTGTGGTCGTGAAGAGGTTAAACTATACTTTAAATATGAAAGTTATACTGGTACCAATGGGATTGGTGATGAAGGTGATTTATTAAAATTCAGCTGTATATTTATTGCTATTACCGTAACCTACCACCAAAGAACAACTCAAAAATAAATTCTTCCTCACCTGATGATTGCAACAATACCACATATTGTGGGAGATTAGCTCCTGTGGATCACCTTTCCTGGGAAGAAGGCAGCTTGTAGGCAAACTTTCTTAAAATCTGGTGGGTTGCCAGTTTTGTTTGGTAAAGGTTGCAGGTAATAAAAAAAACAAAAATAGCAAAAACAAAACATTGCCTTTCGGCGTTAAACTAATACAGACAGAATACCTCTCTATACAATGCCGGGCTTGTCCCTGACACCTTCAAACAAAGCAAACCTTTTGCCTTTTGCAGTCCTTAGAGCAACCAACAACTCAAGGTCTTAGCTCTTTCAGTGTCAGCATACTGAGTCCCATGGTGAGCTTCACTGAGAACTCTGCCACGGTGGCTGGCAAAACCCGGGTCGGACTCTCACCAGTCCACTCCAAGTGAACATGCGCGACTATCCACTATCGCACCTCGCATAACGTCACAATATGTATATGTTGTTTGTTGTTTGTCCCCGTTATTTGTTTGTTGTGTGTCTGTAGATACATCAGAGTGCATTTTGTTTTTTTATCCTACTTAAAACACACTGACACAGATACTATTTTTTTTTAAGTCTTACCTCAAATATACTGACACTGACCTTTGACCCTAACCTTGAACCTAACCCTGACCTAGATAAAACCCTAACCTTGCTATTATATTTTTATCTTTCTCCTCTACTTTTTTCTACTTTTTACACACTTTTCTTTGCTAACAATGTATTTTTTTCTCCATTCAAGAGGAGAAAACACCACAAGGGTGGGCTGTACAGTGACTAATCACTGGGATAGCCAATCAAAGGCTATCACAGCGATCGAGTGATCAGGAACCTGGCTTCCCAGTTCTTGATTGACAGTACAAGACCCGGAGCTCTTGGTCTCCGTGCTGGGAGAGGAGTAACATATATTGTCTCACAAAAGTGAGTGCACCCCTCACATTTTTGTAAATATTTTATTATACCTTTTCATGTGACAACATGCTGTGTAGCATGCTATGTAGTGTGTTTTTTTTTAGGTGAATGGATAGGGGTACAATGTACCCCATACTAATTCACATAGGGTGGAGGGCCGGGATCTGGGGGCCCCCTTGTGAAAGGGGGCTTCCAGATTCTGATAAGCCCCCCGCCCACAGACCCCGACAACCAATGGCCAGGTTTGTCGGGAAGAAGCACCCAATCCCCCCATGTTGAGGGCATTCGGCCTGGTATGGTCCGGGGGGCGCTTGCTTGTCCCCACTCCCTTTCCTGGCCTACCAGGCTATGTGTTTGGATAAGGGTTTGGTATAGATCTTGGGGGGAACCCTATGCAGTTTTTTCGGCATGGGGGTTCCCCTTAAAATCCATACCAGACCGAAGGGCCTGGTACCTCTTGGGGGGGAACCCCACGCAATTTTTTTTTTTTTTTTTTTGCGGGGGGTCCCCCTTCAAGATCCTCAGCACACAAGTCGCACCTCAAGTCGGATCAACGTGATCCGACTTCTGGTGCGACTTCTATTCAAATCTATGGGCTCCCATAGGGAACCATTGATTTTAAATAGAGGCAGAGAAACGCCTGATGAGGCTTAACACGTTGTATACAACGTTAAGCCACGTTCTGGAGCGTTTGGCAGGCTCAGCATTAAAACAGCTCTAGCGCCGCAGCTTCCAAACACGCTGGTCCTGCGTTCTTAAGCCACTTACAGCTCAAAAACTCAGCATGTGTATGAGGCCATTGAATAACATTGTAAAAACAAGCAAAAACACGGTGTTAATAACGCCCGTATGTATGAGGCCTTAGTGTGTACCAGGCTTTAATCTCTTATTATTGGACCTGTAATGTACATGGGTAATGCAGATACCTTCTGTTTTAAGAAGGCTCCACTGTGTTTAGATAATCTGTACAAATGCAAGGAAAGAAAGACAATGGCTGTACCCCTACAGACTGTCTTTCTGGACTAAATCTCATTTCTCTAGTTCAATATAATATGCCTTGCTTTCTAAACACACAAAAGCTTAATAAAAGGCGACATGAAATAAAAATGGCAACTTAAAACAAACATGTGCTAAACACTTTAAAAGAGCTGTCTCTTTCTGATTTATGTCTGTTCTCTTGTGTATCAGTCTGTTGATATTTACTGTGCGTGCCAATCCAGACTAGGCAATAAAAGTCATTGAGTGAGTAATTACAGGCAGGAAAACTAGTATCTTGTGATGGGTTAGCTGAAGTGTCCATCGCTTCTCATAGTTTAGCCTTGTTAGAATAGAAATTCTTTTAAAAATAAATGAAGAAATCATGTACTGCAAAATATCTGATATTTTTTTAAGTATGCTTGATAAGCATGCTTTACAATATTCTCAAAATTGTTCTAAAAACTAAATAATAATAATGCTCCGAAATTGAGTGCTGAAGGTCCTCCATACAGGAAATTTTCTCATGTGTCCAAAAAATGTGGAATTCTGTTTAGCTACTTATCTATTCTGGACACCCCTGTCAAACACTATACAAAGTCCTGGTAATTTCACTTTCTCTATTGTCATCAAAGCAATACAGTTGCCAAGGCTGTGACTGGACTAACTTAAAGTGTTACTAAACCCACAACAGTAAAATCAGTCTGTATATGCAGCATAGCATGCTTGTTATACTCACTGTGGAACTTAAGGGGTTAATCCTCTGCATTGTTTAAAAAGGGCTGTTTTATCCTGTACAGTATGCATTGATTCTTCCCTCCTGCACTGTCAATCTGAGCAAGTCCATATAATACACAGCAGGGTGGTAAAGCTGCATGTGCTCAGTTTGGTCTCTTATGCTGGATGAAACATTTCCTGTTTCTGTTGAACTGTTCATCTGACTTTTTATACAAACACGCTAATTACAAGCAAACAGATCACAGGTGAGGATGGTTACCTTTAATAGCCATTCAAACCCCTTTGTGTCAACTTCTGTGCATGTTATCAGGCCAAAATCACCAGGGTATGTAAATGTTTGATCAGGGTCATTTGGGTAGTTTCTGTTGTCATTATGATTTAAAAAGAGTAAACACAGTTGATTGATAATAAACGGCTTCAGTCAAACACTAACCATGAGTGAAAGGAATGTTTTTGTGTTATCATTCATATTCTCTGAAAAATGGCCAAGAAATCATAAATTCTGCCAGGGTATGTAAACTTATGAGCACAACTGTAGCAACATGCTAGACCCGTAGACCCCTTTCACACTGAGGAGCTTCTAAACTGCCAGTAAAACACTGAGCGCTTTTGAAGAGCTTTTAGGCGCTTTTGAAGAGCTTTCCATTCATTTCAATGGAGAGATGGGATTTTTCACCGCCCTGCCAGCGCACTGCCCCAGTGTGAAAGCATTCATTGATTTTAATGGAAATAGGTTTTTGTGAGCTTTAGAGGCAAATTTTTTTAGCATGAAAGCGCATGAAAAGTGCCTCAGTGTGAAAGAGGTTGTACTAAAGCGGCAGACCCTATGATCACCCATGCTTCTTCTCCACTCCTTAATCAAACATTGCTTCATCCACAATTATGCAAATAGCAATAAAATTATGGCACTTACAGAAAGGAAATTACAACTTATATCCTTCACCACTAGCTGTTTATTGTTCACAACTTGTTCCACAAACATCCCAGTAATGCAATAGTCAGTTCAGCTAATGCCCCAAATAATCACCAACCCTTGACATAAACTCTTCCATTTGCAGCAATGAGATTACAACTTATATGCATTATCTACCACCAGCAATATAATGCTCATATGTAGCAGGATCCAAGTAGTGTATATGGCCAATGCAGCTAATACGCCTAATATTCGCTCCTCCTTCCCATAAACTTAGTTCCCCCAGAAATCTTACTAGAACATACGGTACAGCTCCGTCCATTCCTCGGCTCTACTGCGATCCTAATGTTCCTTTCCAGTCCACTAACTGTGCTGCATTGCTTCAATGTTACACTCAATGTACGTCTGCCCTTACTAGAAGGTTTCCAGCATTCCTTCTGGAAACAGATAGTCTTTTTTGCCACTGCTTTCACCCGATGGTCAGTAACAAACCCATTGGTGGCCTGTGTTTTCTTTTTGACTGCCCGCTCTAGGTTGGTCGGTCAGCACAGCGGGCAGCGCTCCGGCTTCAACGGGTGGTGGCTCCTGTGTCTTCTCCTCTTCTGCATCATGGCGGCTTCCTCCTCCTAGGCGTCCAATAGGATCGCCTGTCCTTTCAGCCAACCCACTGACGGGTTTCAAGACCCGCTTCCTGGTTGTCCGAGAGGAGGATCAGTGTGGCAATAGCAAATACTCATTCACTAATGTCGCACAACTGGGTGGGCTTGGAACGCAGTGCTTTGCACCCCAAGTACACCCTTTTTTGAAGCCAATTAGAGCCTCTGGCTAAAATCATGTGCTTAAAAAAAAAAAAAAAAAATACCCCCCTTTGGAATCTGTGGTCCAGCTCCCTGCATGTAGATCAGGGGGCCAGATGCATAGATGGATGGGGGGGGGGGGGGGCGGCGCCCGTGTACCCCTAATGGACAGGCCACTGCTGAACAAACCTCATGTATCATCCTGCCTACACTCTGAATTAAGGAGCAAGAGGGGACACCTTTGCACAGCAGTATTCTTAATCTAATTGTTAAGCCAAACTTCATCTAGAACTTTTTAAGTTACAGCAACAGTATTCTTTGTTCTTTTAGGGATAAAGGTTATACATATATGAATAAAATCTTGCCATTGTAAACACCCCTTTAGTGTTGAATGGCTTGCCTCAACCTTCTAACGGGTACATCTGCAGGGCAGCTTGTTCTGTGGAAAAACACTTACATCACCAGGTGAAAAAAAAACCCAGAAAGAAAGCCTAAAAAAGGAAAAGGAATGCAGCCACCAAATTTAAGAATTGGTAAGCTGCAGTATAATAAAATGTTTGCTTTTGGGTTTAATACCGCTTTAATTAAAACCAAATACTACTCATAAAAGATAGAGCATCAATAAGACAGTCTCCCAACTGGTAGTTAACAGGATAACCAGTTGGCAAGCACCCTATAGCACTTCAACTGCTACAGGGTGGCCGGGTTGCGCAGGATCACGTATACAGTTATATGCAAAAGTTTAGGAACCCCTGACAATTTCCATGATTGTCATTTATAAATATTTGGGTGTTTGGATCAGCAATTTCATTTTGATCTATCGAATAACTGAAGGACACAGTAATATTTCAGTAGTGAAATGAGATTTATTGGATTAACAGAAAATGCGCAATATGCATCAAAACAAAATTAGACAGGTGCATAAATTTGAGCACCCTTGTCATTTTGTTGATTTGAATACCTGTAACTACTAAGCACTGATTAATTGGAACACACAATTGGTTTGTTGAGCTCATTAAGCCTTGAACTTCATAGACAGGTGCATCCATTCATGAGAAAAGGTATTTAAGGTGGCCAATTGCAAGCTGTTGTTCTCTTTGACTCTCCTCTGAAGAGTGGCAACATGGGGGCCTCAAAACAACTCTCAAATGACCTGAAAACAAAGATTGTTCTACATTATGGTTTAGGGGAAGACTACAAAAAGTTATCGCAGAGATATAAGCGGTCAGTGCCCACTGTGAGGAACATATTGAGGAAATGGAAGACCACAGGCACAGTTCTTGTTAAGGCCAGAAGTGGCAGCCACATAAAATATTGGAGAGGTAAAGGCGAAGGATGGTGAGAACGGTCAAAAACAGCCCACAGACCACCTCCAAAGACCTACAACATCAACTTGCTGCAGATGGTGTCGCTGTGCATCGTTCAACAATTTAGCGCACGTTGCACAAGGAGAAGCTGTATGGGAGAGTGATGGGAAAGAATCCTTTTCTGCACACACGCCACAAATGGAGTCGCTTGAGGTATGCAAACGCACATTTGGACAAAGATTGAGTTATTTGGTCATAACTAGGGGCGTTATGCATGGCGGCAAAAGAACACAGCATTCCAAGAAAAACACTTGCTACCCACAGTAAAATTTGGTGGAGGTTCCATCATGCTGTGGGGCTGTGTGGCCAGTGCCAGTACTGGGAATCTGGTTAAAGTTGAGGGTGATTCCACTCAATATCAGCAGATTCTTGAGAATAATGTTGAGTAGTGTTGAGCGAACCCGGACTGTAACGTTCGGGTCCGTACCGAACTTTCGGGTGTCCGTGGCACGGACCCGGACCCGGACATTTCAAAAATCGTTCGGGTTCGGTCCGGGGTTCTGCTATTTTACTCCACGTGTTGAGAAGCTGCAGGGCAGCCAATCAACAAGCGTTTCACTGGTTTGCCCTTAGAAGCCATCACAGCCATGCCTACTAATGGCATGGCTGTGATTGGCCGGTGCATCATGTGACCCAGCCTCTTTATAAGCTGGAGTCACAGTGCTGCAGTCACATGCTCCTTGGGTTAGTATAGGGAAAGGTAGCTGACGGCGTGAGGGACAGATTTTAGCCATTTTAAGACCTGATCCTGCATCCTGAGATAGATTACTTTACTACTGCTGTCTGTGCTGTTGCTCTGAG
>BLSH010139134.1:1485746-1507325 GCA_018402905.1 Glandirana rugosa
CCTAAGACCTACTTACATAAAACCTGGTAAGAAGGAATGTTTTGTAGAGGTCAAATAAATCCAAACTACCAAAGGCTCGTACCTGTCGGGCGAAGTTTAGTGGGGTGTCTACAAGTTACTATAAGTCCAGACCCCTGACCCTACCGGTAAGGTCTTGTAACATGAACAAGGAGACGTATTTACGGGCACATCTAAAACTCATCACAAAACCCAGCATCAGAACAACTTTATAGGTCGGGGCCGCATTGAAGTTGAGACACTGACTAAGGAGTTGTAATCTCAACTCGTTTGTGGACCTTCAAGCCCAAGACGACCAGGCAGGTCCGTGCGATCGTTCGGGTTCCGTCCGGACCCGGACCCGGACTTTGTCCCGAAGTTCGGACGGACCAGCAGAACCCGAACTTCCAGGTGTTTGCTCAACTCTAATGTTGAGGAATCAGTCACAGAGTTGAAGTTACGCCGGGGCTGGATATTTCAACAAGACTACGACCCAAAACACTACTCAAAATCTACACGGGCATTTATGCAGAGGAACAAGTACAATGTTCTGGAATGGCCATCCCAGTCCCCAGACCTGAATATCATTGAACATCTGTGGGGTGATTTGAAGCGGGCTGTCCATGCTCGGAAACCATCAAACCTAAATAAACTGGAGATGTTTTGTAAGGAAGAATGGTCCAAAATACATTCATCCAGAATCCAGACACTCATTACAGGTTATAGGAAGCATCTAGAGGCTGCTATTTCTGCTAAAGGAGGCTCTACTAAATATTGATGTGATTTTTCTGTTGGGGTGCCCAAATTTACGCACCTGTCCAATTTCATTTGATGCATATTGCGCATTTTCTGTTAATCCAATAAACTTCATTTCACTACTGAAATATTACTGTGCCCTTCAGTTATTTGATAGATCATAATGAAATTGCTGATCCAAACACCCAAATATTTATAAATGAGAATCATGGAAATTGTCAGGGGTTCCTAAACTTTTGCATACAACTGTATATACTTGATCCTGCACTTCCGGGTATTGGGCGCAGCTGATTCTAGCGTGAGCTGATCAGTGGATCCTGTTGACCCCATGACCGCCAGCACCCACTGATCATTCTGTATATCGCAAGAAGGGCGATCTGCCTATGTAAACAAAATAGATCGCCATTCGGTCAGCAAGGAAGGCATTGATCCTGTGTTCCTGTAAAGCAGAGACACGGATCTATGCCTTCCTCTAGTCAAAGCACCTCCCCCACAGTAGTAAAACACCAGCTAGGCACACAGTTAACCCTTTGTTTGCCCCCGATGCTAACCCCTTCCCAGTCAGTGTCATTAGTACTGTGACAGTGCATGTTTTTAGCACTGATCACTGTAATATTGTCACTGGTCCCCAAAAAAGTGTCAAAAGTGTGAGTTAATGTCCAATTTGTCTGCCACAATATCGCAGTCCCGCTAGAAGTTGCTGATTGCGGCATTAGTAGAAAAAAATAAATAGAAATTTAAATCTATCCCATATTTTGTAGACACTATACTTTTTGTGCAAACCAATCAATATACGCTTATTGGGGGTTTTTTTTACCAAAAATATGTAGCAGAATACATATTGGCCTAAACTGATGAAGAAATTTGATTTTTTTTTTATTGGATGTGTTTTATAGCAGAAAGTAAAAAATATTGTTTTTTTTTTCAAAATTGTCATTCAATTTTTGTTTATAGTGCAAAAAATAAAAACCACAAAGGTGATCAAATACCACCAAAAGAAAGCACGACCATTGCATGACCACGCAATTGTCAGTTAAAGTAATGCAGTGCAGTATCGCAAAAAATGGCCTGGTCAGGAAGGGGGGCATTCTCCATGGAAATCAATTGCTTAACGGTCCTGAGTGTTGATACAATCACTATCCAACTCCCACAGTCCTAATCCCTAATGCGTTGGTTCTCAGGAGAGGTCCCATCAAGGCCCTGTTTTCAATGGAATGTGGGGACTCTATTCAGGGCAGAAGATCTTTCAGTTAATTATGTATTGAAGTTTTCCACAAAAAATCTTGAAATTCATTATTTTGTGAACCTTGTATTCTTGAGATGGATCAGTTGAGGAAGTAGCTAGAGATGAAAGATGAGAGGATCTTTTTGGGACCAGAGATTTGAGCAGTGGAATATGAAAATAATTTGGTAACCTGAGATACAGAGGCAGACAAAGTTTGAATCTAACTGGAATAATCTTTGCCTTAATTACATAAGGCTCAATTAAAGTGTTCCTAAACTCACAACAGTAAAAAAATCTGTCTGTATATACAGAACAGCATGCTTGTAATACTCATTGAGGAACTTAAGGGGTTAATCCTCTGCATGTGTAAAAAGGCTATTTTATCCTGTATGAACAGATCCTCACCCTTCTACAAGGTCTCACTTGGCAAGGCCAGATAAGACGCAGTCAGAGTAGTAAAGTGCACATGCTCAGTTTGGTCTCTATTGCTTGAGAGAATACAGATCCTAAATGACAGCCCAGTCCCTCCCTCCTCCTTCATGCCCAGTAACTAAAAAAAGAACACAGTGGGTGGGATGTCACATCTTGATTGATGGATGCTTCACCACCCATAACAGCATGAGGACACAGGCTACAGTGGAAATCTCCTCCTCAGAGACGTAACTAGAACCTTCAGGGCTCCAGTGCAAGAAACCATGATAGGCCCCCCTGACCCCCGCCCCCTTCTATCCGACCCCCGAGCTTCCAATTTTGGGAGGGTGTCCATGGATATCCTCCCAGAACTTTGCCCCCCTGTATGCCCCCTGAGATGTGCTTCCAGAGCAATCAAAGTGGCCCTTTACCATGTGATTAGCTGATCACATGTAAACAGACTTGCTGGGTATCGGCAGCCCTTTCCTCCCACGCTGTATCTGTGTAAGGATAGGAGAGCCGTTGACTGCCAAGAATGTCAGTAAATTGTTTACACAGATAATCAGTGCCACCTATCAATGCTCATCAGTGCCACCTATTAGTGTCCATCAATGCTGCCTATCAGTGCCACCGATCAGTGCTGCCTATCATTGCTCATCAATGCTGCCCATCAGTACCACCTATCAGTGCCCATCAATGTTGCCTATCAGTGCCCATCAGTGCCACCTATCAGTGCATATCAGTGCCGTCTATCAGTGCTCATCAATGCTGCCTATCAGTGCCCATCATTGCAGCCTATGAGTGCTGCCTATCAGTGCTCATTAATGCCCATCAGTGCTGCCTATCAGTGACACCTATCATTGCTCATTAATGCCGCCTATCAGTGCCCATCAGTGCCACCTCTCAGTGCTCATTAATGCTGCCTATCAGTGCTAATCAATGCCCAACAGTGCCGCACTGCCTATCCGCGCCACAGACCATTGCTCATCAATGCCACCTATCAGTGCTGCGTATCAGTGCTGCCTATCAGTGCAGCCTATCAGTGCCCATCAGTGCCCCCTATCAGTGCTCATCAGTGCCACCTATCAGTGCCCATCAGTGCCACCTACCTGTGCTCATCAATGCTGCCTATCTGTGCTCATCAATACTGCCTATCAGTGCTCATCAATGCCCATCAGTGCCACACCGCCTATCCGTGCCACATATCATTGCTCACCAATGCCACCTATCAGTGCTGCGTATCAGTACCCATCAATGTCTTCTATCAGCACTGCCTATCAGCGCAGCCAATCAGTGTTAATTAAAGCTGCCTGCCTCTTCAGCACAGCTCTGAGCAGAGAATGTCTCTCATACAGCTCAGAGCTGACAGTTCTCCCTGCTCCCCCCTCCATCCTCTCTCCTTCCTCTCTTGCACGGGATGACACAGCCGATCTGCTCCTTCTCCCCCCACTGCTCTCCTGTATGTGTACCGTGGGAGGTGTGAGCGCGTTAGCTTCACACTTGACTTCCCTCAAAGCACACACAGGAGAGGGGAGGGGGGAGAAGGAGCAGATTGGCTGTGTCATCCCGTGCCAGAGAGGAAGGTGGGAGGACGGAGGGAGGGGGGAGCAGGGAGGACTGTCAGCTTGAGCTGTATGAGAGGCGCTCTCTGCTCAGAGCCGTGGGACTAGCAACCCCGCTGGGGCCCCGACAGTGGTTGAATGCCAGTGTCCGGTCGTAAGTGCGACTGCTGCAACCCTAGTAGTTCCGCTACTGCTCCTCCTACCTGAACCCTCAGCACTTGGGCAAACTCTGCTGTATATCATGTGACCATATATAGTGGCAGTATTTTAACCGGTTCAGCCACAGCGCCGTAAATAGGCGGCGGCTGGTTTTGAGCGGCTGTACCGAGACATAGCCTGCAGCTGCAGGCTATATCCCGGTATCATTTTTTAGAGCGGACGGTCAGCTCGGGAGCCGCTCAGTCGTTATCCCACGGGGTGGGAGGGGACATCCCCCCTCCCGCCGCTGTTCTCGGGCCTCCCGTCCCACCTGGAGACCGGAGCGACGATCCGCCGCCTCCGCCGGCTAGAAGGAGACCTGAGAGAAGCCGTAATCGGCTCCGATCAGGTCTCCTTCGGCAAATTCCGGAAGTGATGTCATAACCTGACTTCCGGTTTACTCGGCGGCTAACGGCACCAATTTAAAAAAAATGACAGTGTTCAGAATCACCGTTTTTGGCAATCTGAATACTGTGAAGAGCAAAGGAGGGATGGGGGGTCTTTTAGATCCCCCAGCCCTCCAAAAAGTGTACCTGCCACCTTATATTACT
Organism: Glandirana rugosa; assembly: GCA_018402905.1. Taxonomy (NCBI): domain Eukaryota; kingdom Metazoa; phylum Chordata; class Amphibia; order Anura; family Ranidae; genus Glandirana; species Glandirana rugosa. Next base: position 1,490,447 of record BLSH010139134.1, read on the forward strand.
ATCACAAGGGATGTTTACATTCCTTGTGATAGCAATAAAAGTGATCAGAATTTTTTTTTAAAGGAACATTGTTAAAAATAAATAAATAAAATGAAAAAAAAAAAATGTAAAGCGCCACCGTCCCCTCGAGCTCGCGCATACGTAAGTCGCGCCCGCATATGGAAACGGTGTTCAAACCACACATGTGAGGTATCGCCGCGATCGCCAGAGTGTGAGCAATAATTCTAGCAAAATACCTCCTCTGCAGTTCTAACCTGGTAACCAATAAAAAATTTTAAAGTGTCGCCTATGGAAATTTTTAAGTACCGGACTTTGTCGCCATTCCGCAGTGCGCACAATTTTCAACCGTGTCATGTATGGTATCTATTTACTCGGCGTAACATCCTCTTTCACAATATACAAAAAATTGGGCTAACTTTACTGTTGTCTTATTTTTTAACTCAAAAAAGTGAAATTTTTCAAAAAAAAAAATCACGCTTGAAAGACCGCTGCGCAAATACCGTGTGACAAAAAGTATTGCAACGATCACCATTTTATTCTCTAGGGTGTTTGAAAAAATATATATATAATGTTTGGGGGTTATAAGTAATTTTCTAGCAAAAAAAAACTGTTTTTTGCTTGTAACCAACAAATGTAAAAGAGGGGCCCGGTTGGTAAGTGGTTAATGTAAAAAGAAGATTTATAAGCTGTGGGCACTGGGGGGGGGGGGGGTGAGCTCTTTTCATATTACTGAGCTGGCCCAAACAAACTGTGTCCCTCACTAACATGTGAGGCCGCTGGATGTGCTGTATAAACTGCTGAGGCTACATACAGCACTGTGTTTTGGGTGTGAGCCAAGACCTTACTGTCTCACATCTAAAACACAACAATCTGAACATGAATCAAGCCATTCATAGGAAACATCTATATATATATATATATATATATATATATATATGTATATATATATATATATATATATATATATATATATATATATATATATATATATATATATATATATATATATATATTCCCCGGATTGGCAGAGTAAGAGAGGCGGGTTGATGATGCCACAACCTCAGACTCATCTAAGAAATTTTCTCCAATCCCAGAAGAAGACAGTTTTGTGGAAATGCGTCGGATGGAGAGCACATGTGACGCCATTATGGCCGATTAGATGGGTGACACCATGGCCGGATTTTTTCATGCTTGATTTTACTGTTTTCTCGTAAGTGTACATCTGTTCATGTTTTAATAGTTTTTATGGATTCACACCGAGGCTTCTACCTATTTCATGTTTGGCCATATTGTGAGCATATTCCATCTGATGCAAGCTGTGGATATTTTGGTTTATTGACATCAGCACCCAAGAGACTTGTTTTGCAGGCTTCTTTTGATCTCTGTAATTGGGATCAATACAATGTGGTAAGACCCCATACACACTATTCAACTTTTGTTGTCAGATTTCCTTCAGATTTACCAAAACCATGTAGTGCAAGGGTCTGTCTGATTGCATACAAATTGAAGCTCCTAAGGTTTGACCTCATATTATATGTTTTGGCAAATCTGAAGGAAAAAATCTACAGAAAATTGGATATTGTGTATCCAGCTTTAGAGACCATCCACTCTCAATTAGGAGCACCTCACAGTTGTGCACCTGTGGAGTTTTTGCATTGTGGAGCAAAAAGTACTCTTCAATTGGCACTTTTAGTGGACTATATATTTTGTGTGTATGTTTTTCATGTTTATTTATTTTTCAAAGTTATTCATTTGCACCCAATAACATATACACTTTGTTGTGGTTTACATTGACACTTTTCAGTGGATTGTATGTTTTTGTGCACATTTTGTGCATTTTTACTTTTCACATTATGGTATTTACATTCAGTTATATTTTGCACTTTATTGTGATTTACACTGGTAATTAGCACTAAATGACACATGTGCAGTTGAGTACTGCAGCATTTAAAGGAACATTTTATTCACATTGCATTTATTTCTATCACAAGATTTTTAGGAACAGCGCACCATTTTTGTACATATTATTTATTATCCCACTTCCAGGATTTGGGTTGCAGCAGTTCCCCTAAAAGGTCAGCGCATATTGAATATTGTTTAAATGCAAGCACAATCCCTTATCACTGTTACACCACAGACACCAGCCTACATAAAACATGGCCTTTTTTAGCATGTGCACTGGTGTAAAGGAGAGGTAGAATGAAGTAGATATAAATCCTAACTGAATGCCATTTAGCCTGCTAAAGTAGTGGGGTTGATTTAGTAAAACTGAAGAGTGCAAAAGTTGGTGCAGCTCTGCACAGAAAGCAATAAGCTTCCAGTTTTTATTGTCAAAGCTTAATTAAACAAGCTGAATTGGCTACCATTCACAGATGCACCAAATTTTGCACGCTCTAGTTTAAGTAAATCAACCCCACTGTGTCAAAAGAAATTGCCCATTCTTTAATATAACATAGCTGTTTACACCTTCTTTCATCTTTTGTTTCATCTTAGTGCTGTGGATCTTTTGCAGATGCTTTTCTGCCATATCCGGTCTACATGCAATCTAGTGATCACTACATGGCATTTCTCAGAGTAGTTTCCTGATGGTGACAGCAGTGGACCATGCCTTCATAGTGCATGGTTTCTTGTAGTCTCCATCAATAGCCTGTTTGACAGGGTGACAATGCAGGAACACAATTGAAAGACGGAATAGAACATTGCCACTGTATAACAGAAGGTGACTAAAGCTGGATACACAATATCCAATTTTCTGTAGATTGTTTTCCTTCAGATTTACCAAAACCATATAATATGAGATCAAACCTAAACACTTTCAATTTGTATGCAATCAGGCAGACCATTGCAATACATGGTTTTGGTAAAACTGAAGGAAATGTGACAACAAAAGTTGGATAGTGTGTAAGGGGTCTTAGAGTAGAAGTAAACCATCATCACTGAATTTTACCTATAGGTAAACCTCTAATCAATTATTATATAAAACTAAGGGCGCTACCATAAAATATTCATAAACATAAACCGTGTATGTGTATATCTGAAAACCAGTGATTATGCTCTACCAATAATACATTAATTCATAACATACATTCATAAAAAATCTCCTAAACATACACAACCTTCAGGAGATATTTACTGCATGCAGCTGGTGACATCACTGGCACATGTGCTCTTAAGGAACGGCCACTGGGTTGTTCCTTCAGAGACCTGTGCTGTATACGGCAGCTCCCGCACGCATGATTGACGTCATTGTGGCTCTTACCAATCACGGAGCTAGAACCTGCAGCCTGGAAGCAAGACGGCTGACATCTCGCCGCTGGAAAGGCTTCGTTTTCAGGTAAGTTTAACATAATGGGGTTGATTTACTAAAGGGAAAAAGACTGTGCACTTTGCAAATTGCAGTTGCACTCTGCAAGAGCAGTTGCTCCAAAGCTTAGTAAATGAGCAGAAGCTCTGCTGACTTCCATCATCCAATCATGTGCAAGCAAAAATTTTGTTTTTTTATTTTCCTTGCATGTGATTGGGTATTCTTTGCAAAGTGAAGCCTTACCTCATTTACAAAACTCTGGAGCAACTGCACTTGCAGAGGGTAAGTAAACCGTCCATTTGCCTTTAGTAAATCAATCCCAACGAGCTAGCTACTAGCACATTATAACTTTACCTTGCAAGGTACAAAAAAAAAAGAGCCCAGCGGTTTACGACCGCTTCAACAAGGACCAGGTATTATTTTAATTAAAGCTGCAGATTTAAAAATATTGAAAATTACTTTTGAAATTACACTGATTTACATACAATATGCTTTAAAGTATATCACACTTATGAGAAACAAAACAGAGAACTGCTTCTGGTCAGGGAAATATACCTTCAGTTTAGGCATACTTTAAAAAAAATAGTAAAAAAAAAAAAAAAGTTAAAAAAAAAACCCAGAGAGAGAAACGCATCTTATCAGTATATAAATAAATCAGATTCATTAAGAAACCACAATTTGTCTTGCTACATGGCCCCTGTGAGTGGGAGGCCTGGGAGCCCCATACTTACATCATACAGAAATGTCTAACTCAATCTGTCAACCTGGTCTTCATGAGATGATATCCATTTTCTGTCCATTTAAAACTCATTCACCTACAGGAATTGGCAGTAATTATTCATAGAAGCCTCCCCGGGGTCACAGTGATAGCAGTGTTTAATGATTTGGACTAATCAAGCAAGCTTTTCATTGAATTATCTTATCACTAGTGATTACTGAATGCAAACAGAAGAATAAGTTGAATATGACATTGGACACTCATGGATAATCCCCTGTACTGGGAATATTCCCAGTTATAACTACTGTGGAGATCCGATGAGAGAGTTTATCCATACATATAGCTAAATACACTATGAAAACTTAGTGCAATTCAACTATTTAAAATCTAAAACAAACAGTGCTACTATGGAATGACTGGAAAAATGATCATGATATGATTGCTTCTGAAATGAGCAATGGAGCTTTCTATACAGAAATGCTTAAACTGTTTATATGTTGGGGGATTGAAGCATCAATACACTTTTAGGGACTGAAGACGTAACAGCCCATCTCTGTTTTGGGGCTCTAAAAACAATAGAGTTGAAAATATCACCTCACATTTAAAAAATGTTATGAAATAGGAGAGGAGAGAAGACAACTGCTTGATTCTGGCATTGATAAAAATTTGAGTGTAATTTGGACCGGTTTTGGTCAAACAGTGTAACTAAAAGGCTTTCCAACAAACCAGAAGGGCAAAGCACAATAGGACCTTCTTTTAAACAAAGTATATTCTTTATTTTTAAAAAATGTAATTTATATTATGCATTTATTAAAAATAGTTACACTTTCTTTTTAAATACAGCAAGCTTTTATTGGTTGAACTGGATGGATTTGTGTCTTTTTGAGCCTGACTGACTATGTAGCTTTGTAACCTACTAAACATACCTTAAAGTGGTTGTAAAGGCAGAAGGTTTTTTATCTGAATGCATTCTATGCATTCAGATAAACAACCTTCTGTGTGTAGCAGCCTCCTTAATACTTACCTGAGCCCTATCTAGATCCAGCAATTTGCAAGAGTGCCCTGGCCATCCGGGACTCTCCCTCCTGATTGGCTGAGACACAGCAGCGGCGCCATTGGCTCCTGCCAATCAAAGTCAGTTAGCCAATGAGGAGAGAGAGGGGGCAGGGCCGAACCGCGGTTCCACATCTGAATGGTCACACAGAGCTGCGGCTCAGTTCGGGTGCCCCCATAGCAAGCTGCTTGCTGTGGGGGCACTCGGCAGGAGGGGGGGGGGGGGCAGAAGCTCCGGCAAGGCACCTGAGAAAAGGAGGATCCAGGCTTCTCTGTGCAAAACCACTGCACAGAGCAGGTAAGTATAACATGTTATAGAGTTTAATATCACTTTAACATCAGCCTCTGGTAACCCTTTACACCACAAAGTTGGAAGAGTAATGATCAACCCTAGGAACCACTTAAGCTTGCCATAGATGATTTGAAATTCAGCGACATCAGCAAGGTCTAGACACGTTTCAATCCATCTATGGCAGTTGCTGCTCAACAGAAGTCAATCTTGGATTTTTTTTTTTATGCAAACAGAGGATGCAACCAATTGGTTCCAAAGGCTGACGTCCTTGTTATCAGAAAACAACAGCAAAGTGGGGAGGATTCCTCCATCCACTTCGCTTGTGTGGATGTGGGAATCTGTTTTCTTTTTTTCATTCAGCGTACTATGGGCAGCTTTAACCACTTCTCGCCGGTAGGCCGCCATATGACGTCCTGGACTTTGAGTGGGAATATCTGAATGATGCCTGCAGCTACAGGCATCATTCAGATATCTTCTTTTCCGGCCAGCCCTTCTCTGCACCGTAAGAACGATCACATTGGCAATTTAGCAGCTTGATCGTTCTTACAGGCAGCAGGAGGGGACGTCTCCCCCTCCTGCCACCCTCTGGTGCTTCTCCGGGTTCGCCTGTACGATCGGCGAGCCGAAGAATGAATCCGTCGCTGCCGGAAGTTGATCAGAGAGATTTCTGGTGACCAGATGGTCCCCAGTCATCTTTATGATCCTCAAGGTTAAGTCCCGTACACACAATCAGAAAATCGTACAAAAAATACCACTTTCGAAGTGATCGTACAATAATCTGATCGTTAGTACACAGCTTTCATCCAAAATTATCTGAAGGAACAAACACAAAAATTTTTCTTGTATAATACCAGATCATACAATTTTTGTTTAATCAGTACAGTTTTCGTCCAAAAATACAATACAATAATTTACTTCCAAATTTTTATTCTGTTGTATGAGAATTTTTATACTTTAGTAACCTCTTCATTTTTGATATGAAGACTAGCATGCAATACAAAATGGACGATCATTCATCTGATAATCTCAACATGTGTGCTAGGCTTTAGTCTCTGTTAACACTATGAATATGCACAGAAGGGAAGAGCTAAGGGATAACATCCCTAAGCTTTTGTTCCTTCACTGTCCACAGCTTTATTGCAGTATGGGTAACCTGGATCATAAGACTACCTGAATTTACATTTGAACCATACCAGTGCTTTGTCAGAGTTATTCATTAACAGTTGAAAAAAAAAATATCCTGCCACAAATCCAGTGAGCTAAAAGATTCATGTGCTCTTTGCCTCTGCTAAACTGCTGTCATGGTGCAAGGATTTTTGACACCCTAGGCGAAACCTCATTTTGCACCCCCCCCCCCGGCTCCACCCCCTTTCCCCTGCCCAGCCTGATCAACCCCAATCAAACCAGCCTGATCATTGCCAATCAAATGCAGCATAACCCGTGCCCATCAAATACAGCTTCACCAGCGCCAATCAATACAGCCTTACCTGTGGCCATCAAACACAGCTTCACCTGTGCCCATCAAATACAGCCTCATGGGGGGGGGGGGGTGGGGCGGAGGGTGGGGTATTTGGCAAATCAGTCACTATTTCTATATACATTTGCAAATGGCATGTGATAATACAATCTCGTTATCTCAGTCAGACAGTGTCAGTTTTTACATGAATCAATGCAGAACAGCCAGTGACAGATCAACAGTGGGCAGGCGCCCCAGGCGGCCGACTACTCCGCCTATTGGTAGAGCCGGCCCTGGTCATGGTTTGCCAGGTGAAAACAAAGAGACAAAAACATGAAAAAATGCTGTCACCATATTAAAGCTGGCTATAGTTAGAACGTTTCTTTTTTGACAGTGGGATTCTCTGCTCACAGAATACACTAATCAGCAGCTACAGACACTGATCGAGAACATTTTTCCAACAAGACTGTTGAAAAGAAATTGGTGGTTACATCAACTTCTGTTGAGTACGAATGGCCATGCATGGATTGACATGCAGCTAATCTCTACTGAACAGGACACATTTCAATCTTTGGCAGAAAGCTGCAATATATTAGCATTTTGATCTTGGTTTTATAGACACTTTAAGACAATAGTAATGTAAACCTCATTAAGATCTAAGTGCTAAGAATTCACTATAGACATCAATAAATGACAAACAGTTTAGTCTCCATTGAAGCTAAAGCCATGTGAAATTTCGAACTTCAATGTAAAATACACAGCAAATTAAAAATAATTTCTTTTATTTAGGAATTGTTTGGGTAATTAGAATTAGCCTTCATATACAGAATGTACATGGGCAATCTACACAATCGTCCTATTCTAACTTCTTCAACAATACATCAAAGGTGTTCTCATGATGTGAATATTTGTACAGCGGGGAAACAAGCGTAAATATGACAGATTTTGTAAATTTATAGAAGGTTTATAATGGAAGTATTGCACAACAATCCCTTAGACGGCTGCAATCACTAGACGGTTCAGTGTACAGACGCGATAAATAAGCTTATCCATCTCTCTTCCAGATTGCTGTCAGGAGAGGTGTTTAATCAGACCAAGAATGCTTTCTGTACATAAACATAACTTTGATGTGACTTTAAATACAAAAGGACAAAAATAAATGTGAGAGTTGTACAGTGTAGACTGGTATCCTGTTTAATAGTTCCAGTTCAAAGCTAATTTAACGGCAGATTGCACATCTACACATTACATGCTATTAATTATTCCCAGGTAGAATTGAATTGCCCACCATGGGCTCCAAAACTATAAATAGCTGGCTTACACGTTCCAGGGTAATTCTTCTCTCGTAAAAACGTGTCAAGAACAATGTGCTGTCAAAGCTGATTCCCGTAATAAAGCAAAGGCAATGCTAAATATTTACATTAAAAGTACATGGCAGGGAGCACGCCGCACGCTTTAATTGTACAAAAGATGGATGATTTTGCTGTATCCACCTGTATACAGAATCCACGTATACACAAAGTTCTTCATTTCTGAAAGTTTTTTTACATTCATTGGGCACAGTGTGTTCTGTTAAATGACTTTAAAGCGTTTGTTAACCCAAAAAAAAATGGATCCTGCCCCTTTAAAGCATGTAATATGACACAGTGCCCCCTGTAACACTTAAAAAACCTGGCTGATCCTGCCTGGCTATACCCTTCCCCCTGTACTTAGACCACGATAGATCAGGGCAGCTGAGAACTGACACCGGAGTCATCTGTACGTGCCTCTGTCATCCGCAGCTATCTGCTCTCCTCTCTGCTCCTGTGTCCTCCTCCCCCTCTGCTCTCTGTTTGTGACAGTGGCACCCCTCTCCCCTCCTACTGCTTGCATAACACTAACCTGTATGCACCATCAGCACTGCCTCCCATTGCAGTGTCCCTCTCTGTGTATGAGCTATTAAAATAAATTCTACAAATACCTAATTGCAGTATTTATTTTATAAATCATACACAGAGGGGAACACTGCAATAGGAGGCAGTGCTGATGGTGTATACAGGTTAGAGTGGCTTAACAACCACTTTAAAGTGTATGGTAAGCCAACATTTTATATTGTTATGTGTCTGTTTTACCATGTGCTTGTATTCAAAAGTATCCTGTTCTCTTTGCATTGCTTCCTTCATGAGAAATATTTGGTGAACCTACCAGTCCCCCTTCTTTCCTATTCCAAACTAATAATACCAGGCATGGAAGCACATCCACCCCAGCTTGGTCAGGTTTTCCTTTCTATTCTCATTGGGAGCACAGCCTGCCTGCACTCCACTGGTCAGACTTGTGCTGACATACCCCTGTTGACAGCTAATCACTGGGAATCCATGTCCTGATGTTTCTCTGCCTCCAGCTGACACAATCCCCCCCCCCCCCCAATCTTGATTGAGAACAGAGGTCATGCACTCACTTATAAAAAAAGAGAAAATGCATTTATAATGTTATATATATATATATTTATATATATATATATATTGTGACAGCAGGCAGGTAAAATCACCTGGTGTTGGACAAGATGAATCTTGTTATGGCAGCGCTTGTCCCTACTCAAGTGTTTCAATAGTGTGCTGTTTGGACAAAATATGTGATTCTGTGCAGCTGCTGCTGTAGCCCAACTGCTATACAAAGATTTGCAAAGGGTATGGAAACGGTTACATAAACAACACTAGTTGCTGTTCCAGCAGCGCTTGCATAGGGTAGTATTATGTCTCCTATCCTAAAGTGCAAATGCCTGTGCAAATACCTTCTAAAGTGCCGATTAAACTTGTGCAAATTAACATATGTTCAATAATTTCAAAAAATTGTGTAATACACCTTTAAATTAAAACAACATATAACATTTTTTCATTATTTGAAAAGTGCTGGTGCCCTTAAAGCTTTACACAAAGTCTGTGTTAAAGTGCCAGTGACAGTTTGATTAAAGATGACTTTTTAACTTCTTTAGACCAATCAATGACTTCTTAATTTCTTTAAACAATAAAGTGCCCGTGCCGTGCTGGGTGCTCAAATGAAATAAATGGCTGAGGGTATAATACCCTGCTTACCAGATCCCTATGACTCTCCACCCGTACGGTATGGAGAAGTCATACGCGCTTTAGGTCTACAATCCGACCTATGGATATGGTGTCGTCTGCTTCCCTTGTCTCCTTCATCCGTCACCGTACCATTTGTAAATAAATGAAAGAAAATCTCATCGCGTACCTCTCTTTTTCAATATAGGTTTATTAGCCACTTTTCCACAGTACAATCTCCAACAAAAAACACTGTGATCGTTCCATGAGTACCGCTGCTGGATGCTAGTGGTCACTTCCGTTTCCGCCTACTTCTGCTTGCGTGTCACAGCTGTGTGCACCTTGCGTTCTACTTGACGCGTTTCGTCACTTCCTGTGACGTCTTCAGAGGTCCTTTTGCACAAGTTTAATCTGCACTTTAGAAGGTATTTGCACAGGCATTTGCACTTTAGGATAGGAGACATAATACTACCCTATGCAAGCGCTGCTGGAACAGCAACTAGTGTTGTTTATGTAACCAGGTAAAATCACCTGGTTGTATCCAGGATGGCAGCTATATTTGTCCCAGGTTTAGACTCTATGCTGATTTCTGCCACTAAGGGGAAGTGCTGAGAGTCTTGCAGGGGTAGAGGTAATGAGCCCAGCTGAGTTGAGCTGGCTCATTAAGACCTTTACATAAACTCCCAGCAGGCATGGGTGAGTGCTCGACCTTGGAACCAGTTTCTGTGTGAATAGACTGGGGAGCGTTACACAGATCCTCTGAGGTAAGAAGCCTGTGTGGTTGATTATAACAGCAGGGAGATAGGTGCTAGGTGTAGCACAAGGCTGCACCTAGCTGGCAGACATGGAAACCTACAAAGTTTAGTAAGTGGCCAAGTTGGCAAGGATTTATTTTGATGTTTGTTTTGCTGTTTTTCTACAATTGTACATTGAATAATAAACCACACTTGTGTTTTCATCTACAACTGCTGTTTCGCTGTGCCTGTTTTGTGTATTGAACCCTTCCAGGGGATCACACACACCCACTGCCGAGCTAACCCCTTTACAATATATATATATATATACAGTGATACCTCGGTTCCCAAACTTAATTTGTGAACTGACTCTGGTCACGAGCCAAGGCAAATTTTCCCATAGGGTTCAATGTAAATCTGGTTAATCCATTCTGACCTTTTTTTTTTCTTGTTTTTGAACCACAAAGCTATGAAAAAAGTACAGTACAGTACAGTATGAAGAGAGAGAACATTAACCTTGCACATTCTTGTCACCTACATTTGCACTCTGCATATTCTTGGCACTTGCATTACTGCTCCGCACTTTCTTCTTGCCACCATGCTTGCTCTGCATTTTCTTTGGAGCCATACTGGATGTACAGTACAGTATGTATGTGCTAAAAAGCACACCAAAAAGCTTCTCAATACTGTACTGTAAGGGTCTTCACAGTACAGTACACTTTCAGTGTCTCCCTGTGACCCACGATCTCACCAGAGCAGGGAAAATGGCCACAAATCGTGTTTGTGAACCGAAGCGGAGTTCACGTACCAAAGCACATTTTTGTGAACTCTTCTGTTCGTGAACCGAGTTGGTTGAAAACAGAAGCACATATATATATATTTACACATACAGTGTATTGCACAGGACATCAGGAGTTCGTCCTGGACAGCAGGTATATTTCCCTGATATTTAGGTTGCGATTGCCTTTAAGGGGGACAGTTGCGGAGACATTGTTGTGCTCAGTGGTTATTACTAAAGATGGGTTCAGGCGTGTTCAGATTGAAGCCGGCACTGCACACCGCCAACCATAGGCAATGTGTGTGTATGTGCAGCTGCCCACGGGAAATGCCTCACTGCCTATGATTGGCAGTGTGCAGTGATGGCTTCCTGGCGGGTTCGATCTAAACACGCCCGAGCCCATCACCTATGCAGGATGAGGTGTCTCGGGGGGTGTTTGGCTACAGAGAGAACTGATTTCCAGTACTCTCTAAGGCTTCATACACACGGACGTTTTTTGACGCCGGCGTTTTCTGGCGTTTTTTGCAGCTCTCCATGTTAGTCAATGGCCCCATAAAAACGCAGACGTTTTTGAGCTGTAGATGGCGTCGGCGTTAGTGAGCTGAAACTAGAACCCACAGCCATCGCGTTCTGAGGCTGTAACATTTTGGCATTTTTTGACGCCGACGCCACAATATGCCAACAGACGCCAACAAACGCCACCTATTATTATACCGGCGTTTTCTGGCGTTTTTTGACGCCAACGTTTTTAGGTTGAAAAAAAGCAGAGGGATGATTTTTTTAAAAAAACGCCTATTGACGCCGACGCTCACTAACGCTCAAAAACGCCGATGCATAACGCCGAAAAACGCCGACTTTTTTTCCTTGACGTCGGGCCCGACGTTTTGTTTATTTTTTTAGAAATGTCCGTGTGTATGAGGCCTAATAGTCCGTATTAGAGACTTGGAATATCGGACCTCAAAGAGATTTGGGCAGGAAGAAACTCCAAACCCTTATTACCTGGCCCCAAAGGGGTTAAGCCCCAGGCAGTTGAGGCTTAAAAAACAGCAGAAGAAGATCAGCACCTGTGTCACGGTAGTAGAATGGAGAAAGAGGCACAGGTTGTGAGTAAGCATGACCTCTTGAACAAGCTGAGATGCTGGTTGCTGACCCCCTTGTGGCCTGTCTGGCACCCCTGCCATGGAGGAGCACTAACCCCTGTGTGGGACCAACAGATTGGCAGTGAGCCTGCTATAGAGGTTGTTGTAACAGGACTTTTGACTATTAACTTGTTTTGGCCGAAGAAAGCTGTTTATATCTGTTTCTCAAATAAATTAACTGGATGCTTTTACCAGGCCGGCTGGCTGTCATTTCTGAGCTACTTCAGATATATATATATATACACATATGTATATATATACTGTATATACAGTATGTTCAAACGTTTTGCCTTGCATTTCTACTTTAAACATAATGGGTTGTTTTATAAGATAAAGGCTCACATATACTTTAAAGCAGAACTAGAAGCAAAACTTTTTTTTTTCATTTTGGATAGAGTAAAGTTTTTTTGTCCTTTGTCCCCTGGCCAAAACAGAAAGTGCCAGGAAACCCCCTCTGTATAACACCCCCAATTCTTGTTCTCTGTAGAAATCAATAAAAATGCCTGGATGTCACCAGGTTCAGCAGAACTAGTGCCTCCCATTGGAGTCTCTATTCCCGTTCTGGTGACAAAAAAGTGATTGATAGGATTCAGATATAAATAACAACTTTGACAAGTTGTAAACTTCCTTTTTCTAGCCAAAACTTTAGCCGAAAGTCAATTTCAAAGCTGAACCCCGGACAGATGAAGAAAAAAACAATTAATTTTAGCTTGTGTATGCTCCTGAATTTGCCTTGATATCACCCTCCCATAACCCCCCAATACAGCAGCAGTTGGATTGGGAGAGGACAGTGTGCACTAGTAGCCAATCAGGCTCTGTGACAGTGCATACGTGCTGACAGGCAACATGCTCACAGAGAAGTGAGCAGATTGAGCAGAGGAATGACCTAAACAGTTTATTGCTGCTCCTTCGTACTCCAACTAGCATTTAACATGCTAGTCTGGCAGGAATGGCTGAATTACAAAACTGGATGCACAAAATCACAAATCCTTTGGCAGGTACAACAATATATATATACTGTATGTATATATACACACACATGTAGATGTTTAATAAAATAAATAATTGGTTTTCAGTGGTCAACTGTCACATTTGTACCAAATGATGTAATCTCTCAGGCTGCAGTGAGTGGTTGCTTAGTGTGTAAATCTGTCTAAAGCTTACTGCCTCAACTTAAGAAACATCTCCAAAATACACCCCTTCCTCACCAATGACACCATCATGAATGCAGTTGCCAGACTCATCCACCTTACCACTCAGTGTCGGATACTCCACTCTGGCAACCCCTCCACTGGCTTCCGCTCACCCAATGAATTAAATTCAAAATACTAACAACAACTTAGCCATTCACAACTAGACCCAAAGCTACATCACCAACCTTGTCTCAAAATACCAGCCAAATAGTTCTTTGTTCCTCAGAATACCTCCTGCTCTCTTGCTCCCTTGTCACCTCCTCCCATGCCTGCCTTCAAGACTTCTCCTGAGCCTATCCCACCCTGTGAAACTTCCTACCCCAAACTTTCTGACTAATCTCCTATTATATCCACTTTTAGGCAATCCCTGAAAACCGTTCTCTTCAGAGAAGCCTATCCAGCCTCCACCGAACAACTGTATTTTATTTTCTCCTTCAGCTCATTCCCCACAGTTACTACCTTTTGTATCACTTGACCCTTCCTTTTAGATTGTAAGCTCTAACAAGCAGGGTCCTCTGATTCCTCTTGTATCGAATTGTATTGTAACTGTACTGTCTGCCCTCATGTTATAAAGCGCTGCACAAACCGTTAGCCCTATATAAATCCTGTATAATAATAACAATAATTTACTTGAAGCTTCTGAAATACTTTTAACCTACTGAAGTGTCTGAAAAAAATGTTCTTTTGTTTTCTATAGCAACCAATTCTTCCTTTTACTTTCCATACAACACAGAGATAGTGAAACTCGGGGTCATCTTAGTTCTACTGCCAAAGTAGAATGGAAGACTAGAAAAATGTTTCCACTAGAAGACAGATAACAGATAATGCCTGTTATGGCTCTTAGATAAAAAGTGTTCTTGCTAACCATGGAATTAATGATACTCCAACAATATTGGAACAATAACACAATTGTTTTTGTCAATAGGAAAGTTTCTGAAGACCATTTTTACAGCAGTAGTCACCACATGACAGTATATTACCATTGACAATGATGTAAAGGGGCCATACACATGCAGATAACTGGTAGAGGAGTACATTTTCTTTGCAAATAATCTGTCACCTATAGACAGTCTTTGACTTTTGAAGCTAAAAGATCCCAATAGATGTTAGCACATGGATAGCATTTGAAAATAGTCAGAGAGCTGAAACATTGCATGCTTATGTAGCTCAAGCATCTAATACTTTTGCCCTCAAACAATATGTGTGGTCCACACAGGCTAAACCACCCATATTTATCAGATCTAGCCATGCCAGCAGATGGGTAAATCTGCTGCAGAAATGGATACCCGCCTCTACTGAGAAGAGTCCTGATAGATGGTATGTGCACACAGACACGTTTAATCAGTTATAAAAAATAAATATTAAGCTTTTTCAGTGCACTCCTAAAATGAACTTGTAAAAACTGAAACATAGGGCCTGTAAATTTAGATGAGAGGGGTTAAAGATAAATTCCTGGTATATTTTTACATGGTTATATTGCTCCAGCTTGGACCAATGTATCTATGAATATGCCATACCTGGCCGCTGTAACAGTCCTGCCCTGGGCTAAGGCCTAGCTGTGTGCGTGGCAGCCATTTTGTGAGGGTTTCACTTCAGTCATGTTGGTATGTGAAGGGCATCTCACAGTAACCTTGCCTCCCACCTTTTTCTTGACAGGATTCCAATGTCTAATTTATCTAGGAGGAAGAAGCGGTACCAGTGGTTCCGCATATGATCTGACATAAGGGTGTCTGGACTTGAAACGTTACAAAGTATAAGAGGAAACTAAATATGTCCATATTATGGCCGTGCTATTATTATTTTGGAAGTTATAAAACATGCTGATGTTTTATAACTATTTCTGCTAACCTGTCTGCACTCTATGTGAATTGAGCTATGTACGACAGGTATCTGTTGGTTCTCTGGATTGGGATGGTGACAGCTTTATTAGGGTTTCCAGCCTTAAATTTTGGATTGGGTAATGGCAAGTCTGTGGGTCTGATCACTGAAGTGATAAGGACCTGGCCTCAGTCAACAGTTTGTGAATTGTATAACTGAAAGAAAAAAGGTGGGGGGCAAGGTCACTGTGAGATGCCTTTCACATACCAACATGGCCGGAGTGAAACACTCACAAAATGACTGCCATGCGCACAGCTAGGCCTTAGCCCAGGGCAGGACCATTACAGCCGCTATCCCTGGAAATCACTGAAATAGACACCACTACTCCAGTGATCTCCACTTGCTTCCAGGTCCCATGCAGAGCAGCTGCCCCTTTGTGAATGCTGGGCACAATTCAGAAAATGTTCTGCATTTCCTGAATAAATTCAAAGCATTCTCTGATAGAGAGGTGCAGTGGTAGCATCACAATCTCCACCTCATCCAATCAGAGAACACTTTGCATTAATTTAGAGATTGCAAAGCATTCCCTGAATGATTATAATGGACTTTGACACGGTATGTGCCGAGTACAATCTGTACACTTCCTGTCAAAGTTAGCCGCGCTAGTTTGCATTAATCGATGAGTAATTAAATGTACACCTATCACTGACAATACATAAAATCACACCATCCATATATACTCATATATATGTGCATATAAGAGTCTTTTTCGTGTATAGATATGAACGATTGATTAAGAAAGCAAGTGCCTGCTGTTTATAATAGATTGAAAAACAGACTTTGAAAAAGACTCTTATATGCACATATATATGAGTATATATGGATGGTGTGGTTTTATGTATTGTCAGTGATAGGTGTACATTTAATTACTCATCGATAGAGTTGAGCGAACCCGGACTGTAAAGTTCGGGTCCGTACCGAACTTTGGGGTGTCCGGGACCCGGACCCGGACTTTTCAAAAAAAGTCCGGGTTCGGGTCCGGGGTTCTGGTAATTTTAATGAAAAATTTTAAAAATGCTGTAAAAAAGCCCAGGAAGGTCCTAGAGGTCTGCAAAAAGAAGGAAAATGTGGGTAAGGGTGGGACAAGTGCCCTACAAAGAAATGGGGACAGTGAAATAACTTTAAATATTTAAAAAAAAATAAAAACATAAAAATGCAAAAATGGAGATCATCTTCAAAATGGGTCTGAAAAGTATTAATTAACATTAGAGGCCATAGAACTGTTCTAAAATCATCTTCAAACTATGCCCAAAAAGTATAAATAAGCCCAGAGTACCCATATCACTGTTCTGCAAA
>BLSH010139134.1:1509463-1533722 GCA_018402905.1 Glandirana rugosa
TAATTTCCCATTTAATCGATAAATGTGTATTTCCTTTACGTTATTTATTTGTTTATATTTTATTTTTATTGCCGACGTCGATATTGACCCATGCAATTAATATTACCTGAAACTGTGCCATACACGGCTCATGTTAGACATGTTAGACATGTGAAGGACAGTTTCAATCGGCGAGATCAAACGTAATTAGCTACTCATCTCAACTCGCTTGAAGATCTTCAGGCCCAAGACGACCAAGACGTCTTGAAGCCCTGTTTCAGGCCCAGGCCCAGGCCTGTCTTGGGCTTGAAACAGGGCTTGGGGTAACTTTAGTTACCTCTGGGGTTCGGGACAAAGTTCGGGTTCTGTCCGGACCCGGACCCGGACTTTGTCCCGAAGTTCTGCAGAACCAGCAGAACCCGGACTTCTAGAAGTTCGCTCAACTCTACTCATCGATTAATGCAAACTAGAGCGGCTAACTTTGACAGGAAGTGTACAGATTGTACAGATTGTACTCGGCACATACCGTGTCAAAGTCCATTATAATTAACGTACCCAGTTATAGCTGCAGCCGTTATTTTTATTTTATATTTGTTTATTTATTGCATTTCCTTTATGTGTAAATAGCTAATTTACCCTTTAATACTGTATATATCTATGTGATAGGCAGAGAAGCACATGAAAGGACTAATATCTAAAAACTTAAGGGATCATTTGCATCATTGATTAGGAGGTCTGGGTATAGAGTTAATTGATCAAATTACCTCTATTTAGACTATTCCCTGAATGATACCAATGCCAAGTGGGCGGCCTGTGTTCACAATGCCACAGGGCAGCCACTCAGCGCAGGACCTGGAAGCAAGTGAAGATCACTGGTGTCTACTTCAGTGACTTCCAGCTTTTAGAGCAATCTCACAGGTATGGTATATACATAGTTACATTGGTGCAAGCTGGACCAATGTAACTATGAAAAAAATATACTATGCCCGGAATTCTTCTTTAAAAACCATCATCAGAATTTAATTACTTTCTGACTCTCCTTTAGGCGATGCATGTCAAACAAAATAGAAAGTGAGAGGAAATATCTTCAATGGGGACCTGACAGAGATGCACAGACAACATTTAAAATTTGACAGAAGTTCCAACCCTTTGCAACTCTATCCAAAACTACAACTAAAGCTAGATTTGGGTTTTAAAGCTTTGGGCTCCAAGACTGAGAATTTTTTACTTCTATCCTGTATACCTATTACAGGTCAGTAACTCACTAGAGGTCAGGGTCAAATTGACCTTATCTATGCCAACACTTTAGCAATGGCAGGTCCCATCTTTCAATCCTCAGTGGTTCACAGTTACTTCTTTAATCCGTTTTAATCCCTCTTTAAAATCACGCCTGTGGTTTCATCAAATCTTCTTTCCATTTTAGCTCTTTTTGTAGTTTCCCTTTCACTAGTCACAGGACAATATAAACAAAAAAATAGATTAAAATGGATTTGAAAGTAGAATGAAAACGGACTCTGCATTTTTCATTAGATTTTAACTGACCCTGACATGAAAAGATAGAAACGAATGGAGTATAGAGCGGTGGCAGATTTGTCAAAGTTTAATAGCACACTAGTCGTCGTTCCCCCCGCCGCTGATATTAGAAGCAAAAGAACTAAAAATAGATGGAAAGCTTACATAAAAGCTGTCTGTGTGCACATACCCTAAGAGTACATCAAATAAGAACTTTAGACCTCATTTATCAAAGTGTGAAAGAGAACTATCATAGTCTGGTGCCAAAAGCAACCACTTCTTTTAGCTCTTCTATATTACACTGGGAAGAGGAAAGGGAATATATGATCGGCTGTTATGAGTATGGTACCTTTACCTTGAGGATCAAGGAGTCATTATTAAAGGGCCAGTTCGCCCAAAAATGTATAGGACTTGATTGGTTAGATTTCTGCTGTCAAGTCCCTGTGTCTGCACACCTATTGTAGTCATTATGAGATGAAGCACTCTCCTTGTAGGATTTTAGTATACTATACACAGTATTATAAAAAAAAGTACCAGGAGGAGCTGGAACATACAGAGCTGAGCAGGAATGCCAAAACACTTGGGTGGTCAGGAACAAAGTTGTGAATAATGGCAAAAGAAATCTCACTGCTGGAGTTTCCTATACATGAAAATCTAGGGCAGGAAGAAAAGGTGGTGGCGCATCCAAGAATAAAAGCAATTCCTTGATTGAATATCCTTTAAAAGGTACATCGAGACATACACATAGCTCAAAGCTGATCAGTAGACACTCCTGTGCTTACTCATTACTCATTCCCCTAGTGCAAGTACACCCCCACGAGTGATCTCAACAACTCCAACTGTGGTCCATCACGAGAACATCAATCCTGGGGGTGTATCATTATCTCATTGATTGATCAAACCTGTCAATTTTTGGTCATAAATGGGTACTTGCACTGGGGGAATCAGTAATGAGTAAGCACAGGAGAGTGAAACGCGTCTACTGATCGGCTGTGAGCTATGTGTATGTCTCACTGTACCCTTTAAAGGATATTCGATAAAGGAATTGCTTTTATTCTTGGATGTGCCACCACCTTTTCTTCCTGTGATGTACTCAGCTGGCTGCGGACCAAGCAAGCACCCAGGTTCTCCTTAGCAGTTTGGGATCTCGTAGGCTGACTTTTGAGCGGTGTGCACCCAACACACTTTTCTAATTAAAATCCAGGGGCTGACCCCCAACAACCTCCACCTATAACTAAAATATTTTTGGGTGGATTGAACCTTTAAGAATCATCTGTATTTCCTCACAGTTGCCAGATTCATACCAGTCCTGAAAATGGACTGATGGAATGTAAAAGTTGGAAGATGACTACAACAGGCCATGCTTATTACAATATGACTGTGAAACAACCTTCAGTTTCACCAACCACAATGTAGTGACTAAATAAAAATTACATGGACTATTTAGCCAGGGCCTTGGCATGCATAATTGGCGTTAAATATGAGATCATATAATCAAATGAAAACATATATGGTTGTAAGGCGATATTAAGACTTCTTAGCAGTAACACCTTGATGCACAAGGCCAGATGATGCCTAGATTGTGTTGCTCACTGCCATCAGTCAGATGTGAGCAGTTACATCCCATACTAATATACTAGTGTCTTTGGGTTATGCAGACAGTTCTCATGTAAGACACTTTCATAAATGTGGACCATGTGAAAAGAACCACTTTTTAGATACCTTTAACCATGGACCAGCCTCAGGCCCAGCTGTATGCGTCACCCTACATGCATCTTCGAAAAGGAAACTTAAAGAAACATTCCCTAGGTCACAAGCCCCAAAATGCCTTGCATTTCACCATAATACAGAACCTGCATAACATCTGGCTTAGAGAAATGAGTAATGAAAGTATTGCTTTGTGCCATGAGATCACAAATAAATAAAAGGTTGTGCACACCAAGGGAGGCACACTTTAATTTGCTTCAGGTATCCACATGAATGAGGCTGACATTTATAATGGAATTAATGGATAACCTGTGCAATGTATGTAGGTATACTGTATGTTAATATTAAAAAATGTTATGCATTGGGCTGTCTACATTGAATATAGCAACCAGCCCAATTCTCAGTTTCGTGTGTCATCGCCAGATTGGGAAACAAAAATAATCGAAATGGTTGTGGGTGCTTAAGGCAATTTTTTTTCTAAAATGTTAACTTACATGGCCTATTACAAATGCAGGCAAGATATATGTCTCAAAAATAAAGTTACTCACAAATACAAAATTTGAGATGGGTGTAAAAGCTGTAAAAGCTTATTTTGTCAACACCATGCTATTTGCTCATTTCGAGAAGAAAGGACAGGACTTAGCAAAAGTGAGTTTGGTTTCCATAAGTTGCCTTAAAATTGCCATTTTTATCACTTTAAATGCTAGGAGTTATAACGTGACAATAATAATTTCAATTTGAGGATAAAAATGCACAAAGTAATCTGTATCACGGTTGTTAGATGAAAATAGAAATGGCATCATGCTTTTTTGCATTCAGTATCTGTGTAGCGATTTCCCATGCGAGCAGTTACCAGAAGAAGACAGCAATCAATTTACTCACCCATAACTGAAAAATCCCCAAAAAATAGAAACATAAAAAGGGATAAATTAGACAGACACATTTACCTCATTGAATAGTATACGAGATAAACATTCTATAAACAGTTTTCTGCTTTACAAACCTTCCTGTCTACACAAAGAGGTCCTAAACAAAGCTTCACTGTTAAGTCTAAGTATGGAAATTCTCTTATAGTGTAGTTCTAGCCACTTTGGGAAGAGTATGGACAGTGTAAAACTCCTGTGAGGTTTGTCCTTTTGTCCCGTTGGGGCGATCTCTTACTTCCTGTCCACGTGACAATGTTGTTACTATGGCTGGAAGTAAAGGTCTATCTTCAAGGGGCACACAGCAATTAAAAAAAACTGTTCCCTATTCAGGAAAAAAACTTGTGAGTATTTGCTATTAAATGCAGGCACCTAAATGTTCTTGAATGAATACATTATTTATATACCTTCCAGAGTCCCACAGAAGCCCCAAAGTCCATTAATATTCTAACAGTAATTTAAAGTTGACCTTAATTACATACCTAAGAGCAATGTAAGCATGCATATCTCATTCCTGAAAGACCACTAAGGAAGCTGCCAATCACTGCAGTAGTTGGTACTTCCACGGGGGGTTGCTTGTTTTGCACAGCTGACATTTTTAACGAAGATAATGCATTTTCTGATTGGACAAGATAGAGATTGTGACGCCACCGGCCTTCTTTTCCACCTCGTCCAATCAAAGAACCTCTTATATTAATTGAAAAATAGTGATGGTGCAGAGCTGGCAACTCCCTGTGATCAGTATGCAGTGAAGCCGTTGTAAAGCACAAGATTTGGAAGATCTCAGCAATCACTGTTGTACTGCTGACTACCTAACAGAGTCTCTCGGCAACCCCAAAGTCCACCAATATTCCAACAGTAATTTAAGCTGAGCTCCAGATATGACCTTAATTGCATACCTAAGACCAATGTAAGCATGCATATCTCATACCTGAAGCACTGCTAAGAAAGCTGACAATCACTGTAATAGTCGGTACTTTCTTAGGGGGTTGTTCGTCTGGCACCGCCACCATTCACAGAGCACTTTATATATTTTTTTATAATAAAAACAAGGCATTGTTTGAGTAAACAAAGTAGAGATTGTGAGGCCACCACCCTTCCTCTCCACCTTGTCCAATCAGAGAACCTCTAACATTAATTGAAAAAAATAGTGTTCTGTGAATGGTGATGGTGTAGAGCAAGCACCTCCCTGTGGTCAGTATGCAGTGGACTAGCTGTTCAGCACAGGACCTGGAAGATCATGGCATGCACTCTAGTATCACCAACTACTACAGTGATTGTCAGATTCCACAACAGTTCAGTTCCTCAGGTATGAGATATACATACTTACATTGGACAAAGCTGGGCCCATTTGTAAAAAAAAAACAAAATATTAGCAGTGCTGTCCCATCAGCATACTAAAAAACAATATAGACAAGAAAACGATAACTGTTAAAAAAGCACTGGACACAATATTTAGAAATACAGCTGAAAAAAAAAAAACTTGAAAAACAAGCCTTGTTTTTATCACAAAACATAAGATGGAATTGAAAATGTTTTCTGTTTTAATAGTCCCTTGTAAGCATTGATACTGTATCACACATAAGGTTAGGAACTATCAAAATGCATCACGCTATTTGTTGAAGTTTGAACAACGTGTTGAGATTAGAAAGCAGGGGTTAGCCAAGTTTATTCTGCTCGCACATCATATCCTAAAGTGCTAAAATCACACCCGGTACACCTTCTGGGACAGTATTAGCGCTGTACTTCCCATTGACCTGAACTTCTCACCACTTAGGGAATTTCCATACTTCCACGTGAAAACTGAGCAGAAGTATTATCTTCAGGGGACAAAAAAAAGAAATGCAGACATTGAATACTTGAATGAGAATAAAAGCCTTTCTCTTCCACCAGCCAAAGCAGTCTGCAGGTTATTTTAAAGATAAAGGCGTATGGCCAATGGTATTAAGCAATGAAGGTATTTATTAACTTAACAACTGTAGCAATATAAGTATAAGGAAAAATAAGAATAATATAAACTAGGTTTTATGGAATTAAAATAGGACTGTCATTTAGTTTGACAACAATATATATATTTATTTTTTTAAACCTGTTTGTATTAAAATGTAGGAGATGCTAATGACAACTTGAAGGTGCACACGTTGGGCCATCCTGTTCGTGAATGTTTAACCATGTATCTGTATGAATGTTTAAAACTGGAAACTATACATATGATCCAATCTGACTCTACAGCATGTAATGTGCTAACAAGGAATATGCTTACAGGAGAGGAGAGCAGAGCGAGCAGAGCTGATGACATCAGTGGCTCATCACTGTTATTTCCCTCAAGGCAGCCAGAGTCTACAGCACCCAATGATACAAACATACAAATTTGCAGATTTGGAAAATTATCTCAATTAGAAAAATCTTTAGGTGCTGGATCCTGTGTGCACATAAGTCTCCCCTGGGACATAAACAACCAAACAGCAGTCATTCAGCATTCAGGAAACAATGGAAGAACACATTACCTTTCAAGCTCAGCTATTTGCTTGTCCTTATCATTCTTTTCGTTTTCAACCTCTTTAAGTATCTGCAGTAGCCTGTCCACCTCCGCCTGTGCTTTGCCGCACTCCTCCCTGTAGTAGCACATCTCTTTGTCCAGCTGTTTGACCCTGTCATTGAGCTCTGGGTTCATCCTGGCCTCCTCTTCTGCTTCATGGGCCTGGAAAGTACATAGAAGAATCACCTTTTGCCCATGAGTCATGAGTTTGTGAACACAATGAATGAACGGTGTGAGGAAAGCTTTTTATTTGTAACCTTATTGCTTAGGTCAATAAACAATTTTTAACAATATGATAATTTCCTAAAGGGGAGCTACTTAGCCCAGATACCATTTACATGGAGTTACAATTCAATTTTCTTCTATAGACATCTATTTATACTGTATGTCTGAATGTATTCACTATAATTTAAGCCAGATTTTTTTGGCCTAGGTTGCATGGAACCCTAGAGTTCTGGTTGAGGCTCCAAGGGGTTCCTTGAGCAGTGAGCAATGGTGAATTTATCTACTACCAATACTGACCAAATTATTATTCATTTAATTTCAGGATTATTGCTTAAAGTATAACAAAAGGCAAAAAACATTTTTTTTTTAGTTTTGGATAGAGTGGTGAGGGATTAGAAAGCTTGTCAATTATTATTGCTGTCTGTGCCCACGTTAAGGAGATTTACCCTCTCTATTTGTCCTGTTTTTCATTATCATTGAAAGTGAAAGTAAAAGAAAACACTAAATTTTGGGTTGTCCCCAGAGAAGTAATAAATGGGAAATCTTCCAATGGGGACACTAGTTCTGGTGACCTGGGGGTCCCCAAGAAATTCCCTTAATTTGCAGAGATTTCCTCCTACTTCCTGTTTGGCTATGGGACAGGAAGTGAAGATAAGTCTTCGCCAATGGAACAGAGATGGAGAAAAAAAAATCTGAGAGCAGTTATAACCGCATCTTGCTTTATCCAAAATTAAAAAGAAAGTTTTGACCATAGTTCTACTTTAAGGCTGGAATGCCATATTTATCAACACAGGGTTTGTTCAAAGATTTAAAAAAAAACTATGGGCCTTGTTGGCTGGACACCCCAGGCTGTCCCTGATTTATTTATGGGCAGGCTATTGCTATAGTGCAGTGGTCTCCAAACTCCAACTGGATGTGGCCCTCTGCTTGCCTTTATCCAGCCCTTGGGGCCCTTTTCCTCCCACTGATACCAACAATGGGACACTTCTCCTCCCCTAATGCTAAATATGGGTCACCATTCCTCCCATTGTAGCCAGGAGATTTTCTACTGTCCACAGTGTAACCCACCTAAGGTCTGAACAACAGTAAACTGGCCCTTTGTTTAGGAAGTCTGGAGATCCCTGCTAAATGGTATAAAATGTATCTGCCCAGGGTGTAAAATATGCTAGATATGTCATATTATTTATTCTTATAATTAAAATGTCTTAAGGTGTTAGTGATCATGCTAATGTATTGCAAACTGTAGGTAAAATCATTTTTAGTAGGGGCTCCCTGAGACCTGAGAAATATTTTATGGGTTCCTTCCAGGGTAAAAGAGCTAAGAAATGCTGATATCAATAAAGCTGGGCATACACGGATCAGTTTCTTTTGATCAGCCAGTGGGCTGGCCAAAAAAACTGAATGTATTCCCCCATTCCAACAGGTGAGGTGGATAGAGGAATTCTCCCTGCTGTGCTATTGTATTCTGACAGCTGGGATCCCTCTGCTGTCAGAATACACTGATTATCACCGCAGGTAATATTTTCCAACAAGCCAGCTTGTGAAGAGTTGATCTAATGATCTCACGAACAGGAATGGCCATAGGTCGAACGAAGGTCAGTTGGTGCCTGCTGAACTTGCCAAAAACTTGATCCATCTATGGCCAGCTTAAGATGCTTAAAGTTATATTAAAGTCTTGTTTTTTTTTTTTTTTTAAATTAAAAACATGTCATACTTACTTGCTCTGTGCAGTGGTTTTGCACAGAGCAGCCCAGATCCTCCTCTTCTTGGCGCTCCTGGCACCTCTCTCCTGCCCCCACAGCAAGCACAGACATGGACACGTACAGCAGCGGCTCGGCACAGCCCCCTCTCCTTCCTCATTGGCTCACTGAGTTTGATTGACAGCAGCAGGAGCCAATGGCGCTCGCTGCTGTCTCAGCCAATGAGGAGGGAGAGTCAGACCAGGCTCTCGGGCAACATCATTGGATCGAGATAGGGCTCAGGTAAGTGTTAGGGGGAGCTGAGGGGCTGTTGCACACAGAAGGTTGTTTTTGTATCTAAGAGCACAGAATACATTAAGATAAAAAAACCTTCTGCCTTTAGAACCCCTTTAAGATATTGTTAAGGAGATATCAACATCCTCAAATTATAGAAGTGTTAACAACCCCTTTATAGCCCCTGTACAGTACAGGCTCACTGTGCTTCAAGAAATTCTGCTATCTGGCAACATAAGAGTTTAGTGTAATAGCTCTTGTTGTGGTACTTTATACACAGGGACAGAATTTGGCAGATATTATGAAACATAAAACCAACTACAAGCTGTAGTATGGCCTTTACTCAAGCTACAATTTTATTGCTTGACTGTTTACCACTACATGATGGGCTCCATTTTCAATGATCTGATTTTAATGATTACGTAACAAATGTCTTTAGGGAACATTACAGTGTATCTTTATCTTTCACTACATTTCTGAAAAATCTTACATTTTAAGACTGATGAGTGAAATAATTTAACCTGAAAATTTACCTGTGGCTGTACACAGGTTGAATTCCACCTGCTTCCTTTTGAACAGGGCAAAATTCAATTCGGTGAGGTCCTGATGGCACTATTTGGTCGACAAACTTCAATCATAAAATCAAGGAAACCAGACAGAACATTGTTGGTGGAATAACGCAATCAATCAGCTGCAGCCACTTTGCATCACGGCTGTCAGAATAAAATAGGCCAGCAGGGTAAATTCATCCATCCGCACTGTTTAGCATGGATGGAGGAATGTGATTTCTTTTGTTCAGCCTGAAGTTGAATAAAGCTGAACAAATTAAATCTATTCAAGTATGGCCATTTTAATTCAGTTGGGTGGCTCAGATATTACGATATGTTCAAATTTTAATGCAAGGTATTGTAGCCGCCTACACCTGTGTACATTTATTTACAACTGTCAGGCTTGGCAAAAAGAATATTTGCATTATTAGTGTTGGGTTTTACTGCAAACTCAGACTTATTAGATGTAATGCTGCTGCCTATTTCTAAGGCTGCGTCTCCCCTATCACAAAGCTCCGAATTATCAAAGGGGACAGTTATTAAATGGGGACAATATTATTTAATACATAACGGCCTAATATCAACCTGTGCATAAAACTGACTTAACTTTCTTTCCTCACACATGAACAATGTACATATAACAATATAAAACAGATCACACACAAAAAGACATCTCATGCATAAAACAGACTCAATTGTCTCAGTGATGATGTAAAAAACGGACATTAGTCACGCACAGAGACAATATAATACAAGTTGTATAAGTACTCACATAACCACATAGCAATGATACCCCCTGCTTCTCATTACGCCCCACAGGTGTCTTCAAAAAGAGCAAGCAAAGAGAAGAAAACAAGGCAACAGCAAGCGATGACTAATCTAAAAGTCCCATAAACAACATGCACAGCAAAATAAACAAACTAAAGCAAAACGAGGAACAAAAAAAAATACCAAAACAGCCGTCAGAAGGTTTGAATTCTTTGCAGATTAAGAAAAAAAAAAAAAGAAATATACATTCATCAGCAGAAATTCTCTAAAATGTATTTATGTTGATCATCTATGACTTATTAATTTTAATTAATGTTAATAATTTATACTTAAATATGAGTAAGTCACAAATGATATCATAAACAGCTAGGCTAAACTGAGAATTATTTCAATACAGGACACAAAGGGGTCAATTTAATTATGAAAAAAGAATTAAGGAACAACAAAGATGCTGCCCTTTGCAATCAATATCTTCACTGGCCATAAATGCCTTGTTTTTTGAGGATTTCCCCATACACACATGCAAGGTGGTTGGAGGAATCCACTCTACTGTACCATTGTATTCTGAAACTGGGACTCCATGGTCAGAATACACTGATCAGCAGCAGTCACTAATCAACAAAAGTTCCTTTACAGTCCTGTGGAATGGGAACAGCCATAGATGGATCGAAATTTGACTGTCACTGTTGAACTAATCAAATTTCCATCCATCTGTGGGCAGCTTAAGCAAAAGGGTGCAGTATGTACACCTTAATTCCACTGTTTAAAAGATCCAATTAAGGCAAAAGGCAACTTCTTGGTCTTCACCTAAATGTCGACCAGGTCTGCAGAAGTCTATGGGGAAATCTCCGACATCTAGATGGGCTGAGGGCAGGAATGGAGTTAGGTGTCATTTGCTTACTAAATTTACCTATGCATGCTACACTATTGGAGTATTCACTGTAATAAAAAACTGTATTCTGATAACTGTAAAGTATTTTGGTTGTGAACCACTCAGCTATGATATGCAAGAAAAATTATTGGCGGTCTTATTTTCCCCACATGTTCGAGATTACCAAGGCATTTTTCACACCGGGAAGGCAGGCTCAACTACCCCTCTAAAAAGTGATCCGTGATGGATCCCTTTTTCAAAGTTGGTTTAGAGCTGGTCTACAGGCATTCATCAGGCAATACTGCCATCTCCGGAATGTGTGTTTTTCAATCCTAACAGGGATTTTACACTGCAATATCATCCCACAACCAAGTGTTTGGGATGCTATTGTAGTGTGGTCCCATTGACTTCTACCGTAAAGTGTTTGGCAAGCTACACCACTGGTCAAACTTGACATGCTGACTCAAAATTGCAGCACCATGAAGCAAAGCATCACAGTTACAGCAATGTGAACTGACTGAAGCTGTGGCAATGCCATATTCTAGGTGGGTGATCGGGGGAGGGGGTCTGTAAACAGGTCAACCCTCTAACTTTACTGCCCCCCCAGCTGTTTGTGTGAGCTCAACCTAAGGGCATAGAGCCCCATTAACAGCAGGAGTCTTTTTTTTTAACAAGCCTGCATTCATTCCCTAGAGCTTTGCCAGGGGAGTGTTGTGCACCAAGTTCAGATACAAATGATGCTTAGTAGAGTTCTACTTTAAAGTGGAGCTCCACCCAAAAGGGGAAGCTCCACTTGTTTGCTTCCTCCCCCCCTCTGCTGCCATATTTGACATCTTTCCGGGGGGTGGGTGGGAGCGGGTATGTTTTTGACAGGTACCCGTCCACACTTTCGGAGACCTCGCTGCGGCTCCTCCTTCTACCGCCACCAGGCCATTCAGAATGCGCAGTGTGCAAGAAATGGCAGCGGCAACACCCGAGAGCCGATTAAAAAATCGGCTGGGGTGAAGACATCATGGGATCCCTGGACAGGTAAGTCTCCTACTATTAAAAGTCAGCAACCACAGTATTTGTAGCTGCTAACTTTTAATTTATGGAGGGGCGGGGGAAGGGCTGGACCTCAGCTTTAAATATGATTAGTCAAAAATGACAATTAAGAAATTACATCTGCAATCTGATTGGTTGCTATGAGTATTATCAAACTTTTTTCATTTGTAGATATAAGTAAGCACTGGAACATGAATATCCTCCATTTTCTCCTTCCTGAAAATATGTTTTACTAATTCTGATTTTATAAATTTTTCATTGTTCAGTTGAGAACAATGAACAGGATGGATAAGCAAGGGTGAAACAAATCATGGAAAAAAATAGACAAATGACAAAAGGGGAGAGGTTAAGCTGTGCCACATACACTCATAGTTATACTGTGGAATGTTGCCTATTTATCAGATGTATATAACATGTGTTAAAATATACCTGTCATTTCTCCGTTCTATGGAGGCATTCAGTCAGCCTAGAAGTATTTCAGAGAATAATGACTATCAATTCACTATGATCTGATGATTTCTCTTTGACAAAAAGCTCTCACTCTGAGGTTACTCTGTTCTAAGACTTAAGATAAGTCCAGTCATCAAATCCCAAATGACTGTTTCCACTAATGCACTAATGCTTTCGGGGAGCAAATTATTTTTCTAAAACTGTAACATAGTAGTAAAGACTAAAAACATGAGTGTTACCATGTGTAACTGCAATGTAGGTTGATGCACGATGTACACATGCGTTGTGGTGCCATTCACTTACAGTCATTTAGAATGCTCCCCTATGCACATAATCAGTAAATATCTTACATTGGTGGGCAGCACAGGACGCTATCTGCATTTTCTCCCTGTGCTTCTGTGGTTTTCCTCAGGGTAGACCAGTTTCCTCCCACACTCCAAACACATGTTGGTAGGTTAATTGGCTCGTGTCCAAATTACCCCAGCATATGCCTGTATGCAAGATAGGGATCTTAGGTTCCTAGGGTGGATGGCTTCCATCTAATGTGGAATTGCTGCCAATAAACGCTTTGATTTTATATTTCTGCGAGTTTGCATTTGGCTTTTTATGCGTAATAAACCCGTTGATGCTGCACTTAGCTGGTGTCGGTGTTCTGTCAGATTAGGTGACCCGTCAAATCTTGTAACAGAAGTAACGTCTTGCTACACCCCGCACTCTCAGCAATAAGGATACAGTGAGAAGGCAGCAAGCGGACATCTTTTTACACCCACCGGAGTTTTGCATTTAACACTTACAGTATCTCACAAAAGTGAGTACACCCTTACATTTTTGTAAATGTTTTATTATATCTTGCGCTCCTCCACCTTCCGTTTGAGGATGCCCCACAGATGCTCAATAGGGTTTAGGTCTGGAGACATGCTTGGCTAGTCCATCACCTTTACCCTCAGCTCCTTTAGTAAGGCAATGGTCATCTTGGAGGTGTGTTTGGGGTCGTTATCATGTTGGAATACTGCCTCGAGGCCCAGTCTCTGAAGGGAGGGTATCATGTTCTGCATCAGTATGCCACAGTACACGATGGCATTCATGGTTCCCTCAATGAACTGTAGCTCCCCAGTGCGGGCAGCACTCATGCAGCCCCAGACCATGACACTCCCACCACCATGCTTGACTATAGGCAAGACACTCTTGTCTTTGTACTCCTCACCTGGTTGCCGCGACACACACGCTTGACACCATCTGAGCCAAATAAGTTTATCTTGGCCTCATCAGACCACAGGACATGATTCCAGTAATCCATGTCCTTAGTCTGCTTGTCTTCAGCAAAATGTTTGTGGGCTTTCTTGTGCATCATCTTTAGAAGAGGCCACCCTTTCAACCTCTGCAGCACTGCTGGCAGCACTCATGCGTCTATTTCCCAAAGACAACCTCTGGATATGAGGCTGAGCACACCCACTCAACTTCTTTGGTTGACCATGGCAAGGCCTGTTCTGATGGTCTTGGCCACTGTGCTGCAGCTCAGTTTCAGGGTCTTGGGAATCTTCTTATAGCCTAGGCCATCTTTATTTAGAGCAACAATTCTTATTTTCAGATCCTCAGGGAGTTCTTTGCCATGAGGTGCCATATTGAACTTCCAGTGACCACTATGAGAAAGTGAGCGCAATAACACCAAATTTAACACAGCTGCTCCCCATTCACACCTGAGACCTTGTAACACTAACGAGTCACATGTCACCGAGGAGGGAAAATGGCTAATTGGGCCCAATTTGGAAATTTTCACTTAGGGGTATGCTCACTTTTGTTGCCAGCAATTTAGACATTAATGGCTGTGTGTTGAGTTATTTTGAGGGGACAGCAAATTTACGCTGTTATGCAAGCTGTACACTCACTACTTTACATTGTAGCAAAGTGTCATTTCTTTAGTGTTGTCACATGAAAAAAAAAATGTTTACAAAAAATGTGAGGGGTGTACTCACTTTTGTGAGATACTGTATTTTTAACAGTAAACTAAGCTTGTATACCAAAATACAGTATTTACAAATATCTGACACTGTTTTGATGTTGAATTTTAAAAGCAGTGACAAAGCCTGCTGATCTCACAGGTTTGATAATCTGACAGAACACCACTACTTTTACAATTCAACACCAAAACAGTTAAATGGATTTCAAAATCCTGTATTTTGCTATATAAGCTCAGTTTACTATTACAAATAAGTGTGAAATGCTAAACTCTGGTGGGTGTAAATAGATGTCTGCTTGCTGCCTTCTCACTGTATCCTTACTGCGGACGAGTGCGGGGTGTAGCAAGATGGCGGGACAGAACGTCACTTCCGTTACATGATTTGAAGGGTCACCTAATCTGACAAAACACAGCCTTGTGTTCCTTTTTAGTTCCAGTCTCAGGTGGAGCTGCCTACTGAAGTAAAACACCCTTTCTATGGGATTTCTATTTTATCCTATTTATTTATTTCAGGTACTTATATAGCAGAGCAGAGCTTTACATATACATTGTACATTCACATCAGTCCCTACCCTTAAGGAGCTTACAATCTAATGTCCCTAACTTACCTTTATACATATATTAGGGCCAATTTAGAGAGGAGACAATTAACCTACCAGCCTGTCTTTGGACTGTGGGAGGAAACTGGAGTACCTGGAGGAAACCAACACAGGCACAGGGAGAACATGCAAACTCCAGGCAGGTAGTGTGGTGGTCGGGATTTGAACCAACGACCCTTTTGCTGCTAGGCAAAAGTGCTACCCACTACACCGCCCATGAACTCCTTATGAACATTTTATAAACTACCTATGCTACACAAGTGTATCTTCACATTTATCTCGAGGAGTAGAGCCAACTCATGGTGCATTAGCATTTGTTTGCGCAATTTCAATTGTTGTTTTTCCAAATTTCATAAATCAGCTCCAGCATTCATCATTCTCATCTCTGATAGACTGGTCCTGACTGTACACAACAGAACTAACATTTGACTCCAAACTATATAAATTAAATGCTTTCCTAGTTTAATATTTATTTTATTTATTCATAACAATAGGATGATGTGCCCCTGGCTGAAGTTAGTATTTGTAAACCTTTGCCATACCTACCAGAAGATTTGTTGGAAAGAAAAAGATTGAATATACAAGAAAGCGTATTCACTCTCACGCACAACAAAGACAGCATAATATTTAAAAAAACATGCATGCACATTGTACTTTGCAGGATCCTTCAACACAATACAGCGTTTAAAATGTGACTCTAATGTATTATTTTCTTCTAACACAAAAACTCACCCCAGGTATGATTGAATAGTACTGCTGGTCTTTTCTTGCATGTTAGGGCTACAAATGTTCAGTTGGCCTACACCCATTGTCAGTGTTATATTATTCTAGAGCCCTTGAAATCCATAGTTCCCAATGTACATCTCTTTTTCACAATCTCTACAAATAGCCTTTGTATGATTACATTCTTTTGAAGCTCCACTGCAGGTCTCATTATATTAAGCATCGCTTGGCTTGTTCAGGCTTACCAATATGAGATATCAACCAGTCCTTGTTCCTGCATAAAATGTTATTGACCAGACTGATCAAACTGTACTCAACTGGGAAACACAAATTTTGTGCAGGTACGATTTAAAGTCTAACAGCATCTTTGGTGAAGTTACTTATATGCAAGTCCTGCCCTCCCACAGCCTTTCTCCCAGTCTTAGGCAGGCCATACACGGTTCAAACTGTGTATGGGCAGGCTGAAAGTACCAAGTTGATCAATCGATCAACTTAGGTACAACCAGCATGCCGGGTTTAACCTGGGATTATCGCTGCTATAGCCACTAGCAATAATCACTGTCTTCTGGAAGCCATCCCGCTGGGAGAAGACAATGGCGGCAGGAGTGCTTCCCACATCAACACTGTCTGTGTTGATGGGGGAATCTAGCGAATTTCCGCAGGGAACCACAGGTTGCAGGAAAGAAATTTGCTCTGTGTATGGCTGGCCCTATACTAACAAGTCCCTTATTGAAAAATTGCTAACAAGATCGTACAGCAAGATATTTTCTGCTAAAATAAAAAAAAGCTATCCTTATCTGCTCTGTTTAACCTCTTAGCACCTTTAAGAGGTTTATCATGGCGGGAGGTGGGGACGGGGCTTTAGATCACTTGACCACCATGATTGGCTGTCACGGTGGTATGTGATCCGAAAACTCCTGATCAGGAGCTTTCGCAACAGTAACTGTGGCGGGAGCACGCAGCGCGCACACCCTTGTCACAGGTGCAATTGCAGCAATTCACACACATATGCGTTCCCTCAGCGCTAAGGACCAGGCACAGAGAGGCTGCATATTTGCATACAGCTGG
Organism: Glandirana rugosa; assembly: GCA_018402905.1. Lineage (NCBI taxonomy): Eukaryota > Metazoa > Chordata > Amphibia > Anura > Ranidae > Glandirana > Glandirana rugosa. The sequence goes on from BLSH010139134.1 coordinate 1,526,350, forward strand.
CATCAAGGGGCTAACAATATTGCACAGAGCAGCCCCTTACCTTCTCTTCTGGAGTCCACCACCGACGATGTCTGCTCCTTCTTCCTCTGGGTGTCCCCTTAGCAAGCCATGTGCTATAGGGGCTCCCGAACTGGGCTGTGTGCATACATAGACAGATTCTTCTGGGAGACCAGGAAGAAAGAGCTGCTGCGCTGCAGCCAAGATATCGCTAGATCATGAAAGGACTCAAGTAAGTGTTTTGCAATGCGAGGGAGACAGGTATTGAAAGGTTTTTTACCCTAGTGCAGAGAATGCATTAAGGTAAAAAAAAAAACCCTTTTGACTTTAGAATCACTTTAAATCCTATGGAGAGTTAGAATATGATCTTACAGAGTGTTTGCACAAGCCTCAACCAAGAAGTGGCTTTACAAATGGCTGTGTGATCTAGTCAGCGACATCTTGTTGGACTGGGCACATGGCGTTTAAAACTGGCAGTAGGCTGTGGTTCTGGTGGGACTACCATGAATGTGTAACTGCACCAAAGGTTAAATAACCATTGGGCATTTGTTACAATTTGAATCTCTATTCGAAAAACTTTATAATAAATGTAGCAAAACATTTAGCGAATTACTTGATTTTTTTATTTTTGCTTGTATTTCCTTACTTTCAGAGCAGAAGTATTAGGCTAAATGTCAGGCCTCCATATGGGATGTCTTATCTCTTGCATAAATGCAATAATGATAATAGAAAAACAACTGTCTTATATAAAAAGTGCTTTGTTAATTGATGGTTTTATCCTCTTCCATCATCCCAGACAGTGGGCCAAATGTCAGCATGGAGTACAAGCAGTAGACATGCTCCACTGGGGCCTTAGAAAATGGGACCAGACCAACATTTCTACTCATTCCTGACTGGTAAGTTTGCCATACCCTAAATGTAGGTTGGCTTGCTTGCATTACCTGCCTCAAACTCTCTTGTATTGTATAGGGGCATTTATGCTTGTATAGTTCTCTTGGTATTACCCTTATCCTCAACTAACAATAGCTACAACAACTAATATTAGGAGGAAACATGAAATATGCTACAAATTGCATAAAAAATTAATCTAGGATATTTTAAATCTCAAAAAAAAAAGGACAAGTGGCATTAATATTTGCCAGGGTTAGCAGAACTTGGGCTGTATAAGCTGGACCATGATATTTATATATAAAACTAGCTAGACTGCTCACAGCAGGCTCTTGGAGACAGGGACATTATGCTGTTTGAACCTTCAAGTGTTGTTGCTTTGCAAAAAGATGGGAACAATATTTTGTACAGTTGCACAGCAAGTTCTGGCTCAGAACTCAACCCTTAGGGCCGAGCAATCTGAAGAAAACAGATACTGGATGGAGAAGCTTGCTGTGCCGTGAAGCAAAACAAAATTAAATTTGGTTTCCCTTGTGGAACCACATCTGATCTCCAATATACTCGTTCCCATTGTTCAAAGCCATGTATCACTGCATGTTTGCGTTTATGCTGGAAAACATCAGTATGTTCTCTTAAATCAGTCGTATCGGAAATTCCCACAATTCAAAGCTTAAGCAAAGGCAAGACACATATACACGGCTCATCAGTTACAGGTTGTGTTTGATTAAAGAGGAACTGGAGTTAATAAATCTAAGTACAGATGAGAACAATAACTTTAGTCAAAGTGGAGCCGTAGTGATGAGAAAAATGCTGCAAAATGAAACACAGAGAGATTTACACATTGCCCGGGCACAGAAACCTTGGTCTAAGCATTGCATGTTGGGCAAATGTAATTGGCAGAGCTGTCCTTTGGGTTTTCATTGTCAAAACCACATGTTAGTCAGACAATGATTAAAGCTGAGCAACTGCTTACTTTAATTATCGAAAAGGCATGTCAGCATTGGGGAAAAATAATTACGGAGAGTCAGAGAGTGCAAGGCATGACATTAACCTGCAGACGGCCTGGGGAGACAACCCATAGCATTTTGCTGATGGGCAAAAACCTGTTTTGACATCAACATAAAGTGCCAGTGGCCAAACAGCTGTGTCAGAAGGGTCAAGTTCAGAACATGGTAAGCTGTATTTAATTCATAAGTACAAAATACCATCTCTTTATGATGAGTAGATGGATTAACCTGAAAGACAGAAAACTGGTCATCTGGGACAGTTCTGTTTAAAGGAAAGATCTATCTTTAATTCACTTTCCATGATTTTGCTCCTATAAGCTCCAAATTATCTTATGTTGTATTACAGGCTGTGCTGGTTCCTTGCTCGAAATATTATATGCTATATTACAACCAATAATGCACTGTGTTAGTAGAGCAGGTTTAGACACAGTAACAAGCCATGCCACACTATGAAACTGTGGGGAGTCAAACTTCAGGTCTTACAGACCACACAGGGAAACTTTTTTTGTTTCTAAAAACTGGAGACAGAATCCAGCATGAAAATAAGTATTTTGTACAATAAGATGGCAAAGTTGAGACATCTATCAAAGGTTAATAAAGTGTTGTAATTCAAATTATCTAAATAATTATAATGTTGAGAATTGCAGAAAATTGTGTTTATGATGTACTTATCGCTAAACCTTTACTCAAATTTGAGAATTACACTTTCACTTACTCCCCGCCCAAAGCTAGAGCCCATGCTGAACAATGTGTGAAGTTGCCAAGACTACCCTTCCAGAAGATTATGAGAAAATGAAGTACCTTCATTAGTATTCTCACATAGGAAAAAAGATACCTGTCTTAAAGTGAAGTTCCACCCAAAAGTGGAAGCTCCGCTCCCCCCGGTGCCTCCGCGTACCTCCCCCCATATTTGGCACCTTTCGGGGGGAGCAGATACCTGTTTTTGACAGGTACCCACTCCCACTTCCTGTTGATCTCCCCGTCGCACCCCTCCTCCTTGCCCCGCAGCCGAGCCATTCACAAAGCACAAAAGCCACAATGGCAGTGGCAACACCAAAGAGCCGATGGAAAAATCAGCTGAGGTGTCAACATTGCGGGATCCCTGGACAGGTAAGTATCCTAATATTAAAAGTCAGCAGCTACAGTATTTGTAGCTGCTGACTTTTATTTTTTTCTTAAGGAGGCTGGACCTCCTCTTTAATTCAGGGAGGATATACATGAGATCACAGACTCTATATAGCAGGGGTGTCCCGCCTTTTGACCTTCCTGGGCCACGTGGGAAGACGAGGAATTGTCTTGGGCCACACATACTACACTAACAATAAGGATAGCTGATGAGCAGAAAAGGTCAGCAGATCACTGATATAGATTATGTACCAATTATGAATAATGAAGGGAAGAGAAAGGCGCCTCTAAATGCAATATTAAAAGATTTATTACAAGAGCACAAAGGGTTAAAAACACTTACAAGATTGTGGTAAATTTCAGACATGTAATGCAGTCCTCATGTGGATCATTCGTACTGTCTGTCTGCAGGGGGAGAAAGCCATCCAGCAGCTGTTTCCCCGATGACGTGCAGGAGCGAGGAGGCGGCAAGGCGGCCCGGGTTCCGGATTCACACTGTAATGCATGCGGCCAAAGAGATGTCAGATGAGGGCAGTGGGCAGTAACGCGTTTCAGAGCATGTGCGGCTCCTTTGTCCTAAGCCCATGATAGCCAAGTCATGGGTGTAGGTATGACGAAGTAGCCACGCCATGCTCCGAAACAAGTTGTCGCCCACTGTCCTCATCCGACATCTCTTCGGCCACGTGCATTCCAGCGTGAATCTTGAACCGGGCCGCCTCGCCATCTCCTCGCTCCTGCACGTCATCAGGCAATCTGGCAAACTGACAGCTGCTGGACGGCTCTCTCCACCTGCAGACAGATGGAGGATGAATGAGCCACATGAGGACTGCATTACATGCCGGAATTTTACCACAATCTTGTAAGTGTTTATAACCCTTTGTGCTCCCCTGTAATAAATCTTTTAATATTGCATGTAGAGAAGCCTTTCTCTTCCCTTCATGATCTTCCAGAGCTGCTTCTACTTCTAAAGTGCTGTCTGAAGTGCTACTCCTCAATTGCCACCTAGGACCAGCACCCCCACATCTCTCCTGGACCAGTCATTCACCCCCACCAGAGCACCCTCATCCCTCTCCAATTATGAGTAGTAAAACATCTTTTTTTTTTTTTTTGTAAAATGTTTTATTATAAAAGTAAAAGAGGCCAACATAAAACTTGTACAATATTTGACACTGTTTTGTATAACCTAACGCATCAATATCTGGTTCAATAGATGTAATAGCAATTCTCAATGAATTCTCAAGGTGCTCATAATAAATACATTTTGGTTCTAATTTTACCCTTCATATGTTTCATCCTTCAAAATAGTTGCTCAAAAATATAGGGGCTGCCGAAAACTGATGATATAAATTGTGATTGTGTGGTATATTTTTCTTTGGGAAGATAAGACTTATAAAAGTCCAGCAAAGAGACGCTGCCAAATTTTTCTTCAGCCACATATGTTCGTTAGGTGTAAATCACCATTTTTCAGTAAGTTTACGATTTTGTGTTGGGCCGCATTCATAGCCATCTTGGGCTGCAGTTTGGACACCCCTGCTCTAAAGACTTAAAGGATGGGTAGATACAGCCTATGACCAGACTGACACTGCCTGCCACTGAAGCAGTTCTGAATCCCATACCACCACATTTTTAACCAATTTCAAAAAAGGTGGGCAGGGTTCGAACCTGTGTCAGGTTTCTATTAAGGTCTTTGTCCCCAGAAAAACACAGATGTTTTTAGGAATCTAGGGGAAACCTACAGAACAGAGACAAAGACAGGGTGGCTATAACCCTTCCCCGTTCTTATAAAAAAGTTAAAAAAAATTAGGTTTGGCAGGAATCAGAATTTAAACTCAAGACTAGTGTTTGGTGGCTGTTAACAGCAACTGAGATGTCTGATCTTAAACTAGCCAAAAATATCAAATCATTCTGGAAACTGCAAGAGTCAACTTTTTCCCTTTCTCTACCAGTAGGATAACAGCTCCATTTTTTTTCAATTCACTCTGATAAGGCAGGGCCAGTTAGCATTCCTTGAACACATATTCTGCATATGACCGTAGAGGTTCAGTTATGCCAGATGTTTGAAGGATCCTACAAAGTATAAGGTGCATTAAACTTAAGGACTGCCTCTCATGCATGCTGCAGTGCCGCATAAAGCGGAAGCTCACAGATGACCATTCTCAGCAAAGAAAGGTAAACATTACACAGGCAGAACCAATACATATATGTACAGCCTCAGTGATGCTATATGTCAAAGCTGGGTGGGATGATGGGTTTCTCATGCTTTGTCATGTGCTCCAATGAAAACCACTTACAGGGTTGTACATCTGATTGAACAACTGCTCAGCTTGCTACATTGGCAAGTCAGGACGGAATGACACAGACACACATTGAAAAGGAAAAAAGAGAAGGAAAGGTTCAGGAAAAAAGAATTAACTCGACAAATCCAGTGTGTTTGCACAAAAGAGCTTGTCATTAATATGCAGCAATATTAAGTTCCTAAACATTCTTCGGTGAAAGTGAGAGTCACGCGGGGACTCGCGCCTGTTTACCTTGGCTCCTAAAAGAGAATTGTTAGAATCTGAAAAGTACGGTATACAGTTCCTTTCCCTTTCTCAGGTTAAATAACCCATGAAATAAAGTAGACTGTCCACTTTGATGATACATTAAGTGCTGGACTCGAGCAATGAATCACCAGAAGTGCTTTTAGCGAAGGCACCCATTAATCACACAACTTTCAAAGATAGTAATAATAAAAGATTAATTAAGCACTATTGTTAAATAAACGTCATTATTTTTCTAGCATGCAAATTGGGGGGGAAGGGGGGTCACCAAAGGAACAGGTTAGCTACAGAGGGAAGCCTGAAGAGGAAATGGAGTGCAACATACGTGATTGCTGTCAACTAAATGGTTCAACTTCTATAAGATGAAAAGTTGATGAATGTGAGAGACCAGATGAGGCAAATTCATCACAGTTAATATTAAGTAAAACTGGACAACTTAAAAAATTACTTTGGAGTCGGACCATTTCCATAAAGCAAATATGCAATGACATTTAAAGAACTGCGTCCAGGCTTTGGACAGTCAAATACATGCATATTCTTAACGTGACCTTGCTGCCATAATAAAATGTTTACACTGAGGCCCCTTTCACACTGGGACTGCCCGAGCTTCAGTGGTAAACTGCCGCTAATTTAGGGGCGATCTACCGCTGTAATAGCAGCGATATGGCGCCACTATTCGGGCGGTAGCACGGCACTTTTAACCCCCCCCCCCACAAGGGGTTAAACAGGGGTTAAAAGTGCCGGTGCTCCTGGAGCGGTGTACAGCCGCTATGGGAGCGCTGCCCATTCAATCTAATGGCAGGAGCGGTGGAGGAGCGGTGAATACACCGCTCCCTGCATTCCTGAAAAATCATGCATGCAGGAGTTTAATTTTACTCCTGCAAGCGCACCGCCCTGAGCCGCCCCAGTGTGAAAGGACACACTGGGTTGAATGGGGAGACTCTTTACAGCCGCTATTTTTAGTGCAATAGCGCCTGTAAAGCTCCCCAGTGTGAAAGGGGCCTTAGTCTTACATGTAAAATACAAGCGTACATACTCACCTCTCCTGCTGCTTGCAGTGGCAACACTCACAGCCAGCATAGCTCATTCTTCCTGCTGATTAAAAAGCTCTAGCTCTGACTCAGTGGGGAGTGTGTCTCTATGGACACATATGTGCGGCCACTCAGTGTTAAAACCCACTTGTGCAGCAGTCACATACATGCATATGGCCAGAGAAAACAGTGTAAATACAAGCAAATCTATAATATATTGCACATACATACTGTATACAGGGTGGGCCATTTATATAGATACAACTTAATAAAATGGGAATGGTTGGTGATATTAACTTCCTGTTTGTGGCACATTAGTATATGTGAGGGGGGAAACTTTTCAAGATGGGGGTGACCAGGGCGGCCATTTTGAAGTCGGTCATTTTGAATCCAACTTTTGTTTTTTCAATAGGAAGAGGGTCATGTGACACATCAAACTTATTGGGAATTTCACAAGAAAAACAATGGTGTGCTTGGTTTTAATCTAAGTTTATTCTTTCATGAGTTATTTACAAGTTTCTGACCACTTAGAAAATGTGTTCAATGTGCTGCCCATTGTGTTGGATTGTCAATGCAACCCTCTTCTCCCACTCTTCACACACTGATAGCAACACCGCAGGAGAAATGCTAGCACAGGCTTCCAGTATCCGTAGTTTCAGGTGCTGCACATCTCGTATCTTCACAGCATAGACAATTGCCTTCAGATGACCCCAAAGATAAAAGTCTAAGGGGGTCAGATCAGGAGACCTTGGGGGCCATTCAACTGGCCCACGACGACCAATCCA
>BLSH010139134.1:1533732-1563781 GCA_018402905.1 Glandirana rugosa
CCTGGTGTATGTCATATACATTCCTATGTATAAACATTAAATCGTGAAATTACAATAAATCGTGAAAAGCCATCACGACAAGCAAAAAGAAGAACAGAATCGACGATTTCACGTTGAAACCCTACATGTATCTCGCCGACGACCTGAAAAATCATCTGTCCCTACTCCTGTGATTCGCGTACACGATAATCTTATAAAGAGTCAGTTTTTTCTACCAATAGTCAAATCCCTTCTATGCTGACGACTAACTATAAATACCCAGAAACACAAATACCTGGGTAAGGTAAATTTATTTAGATCCTTTTCCCCCCTCACATATACTAATGTGCCACAAACAGGAAGTTAATATCACCAACCATTCCCATTTTATTAAGGTGTATCCATATAAATGGCCCACCCTGTATATTATAAAACAGAGGCCCTGCTTTTTCCTAGATTTATTTAAATGGAATGGGTCCATAAACACAAAGACCCATAAATATCAATCAGCAGTCGTATCTTCCCTAAACTGATAACCATCTTTTTTGACTGAGAAATATTCTAATAGCACATGCGCTTAGTGTCCTCATCCCTGTCTACTAAAAAGTCCAGCAGCCGCTCTATGTACATCCCAAAGTTGCACTTTAGCAGCTAAGACAAGAAGAAAAACGAACAGCACTACCGAAAAGTGCTAAATAACATTAAAGTGCTAAATTACAAATATGTATCCTTACATATACTGTATGTGGTCCACTTACCCGAACTGTTTCCTGATGATTAAAAAACGCGTAGTGGCGGCACTTCTTGTAAATTATATCACATCCGCTGACATTATTTCTGCAACTTGGAATGCACACCGTAATTCAGAGGAGCAGTGGCATTTCTAATGTTGGGCTGGTAATAACAGTGCCAGGAAAGGCACAATCTATTTGGGTGGATAATTGCTAATTTTTAATCTGCACTTTTAAATAAATCTGTTGTGCAATAATAGTCTGAGACCTCCCTAAAGTGGTGGAACAAGCTGGAAAGAGTGATCTTGGCACAGTATAATGGGCATACTGACCCACTTATAGCACATAGGGGGTCATTTGTAGTCCAATGTGTGAGCAATGCTTAAGGGGGGCACTCTGGACAGCAAGACACTTGAAAAGAGTTGAATAGAGTGGCACATTGCTAATGTGAAGCACCTTTAAGAATTTTGGAGCACTGTTATTGGATCACAATATAGTTTTGGGTGTTATTCATTTGCACTGACAATTTAAGCTTTTGTGTTGGATTATGATATAATAATTTAAAATATTTTTGAAAGTATTATTTATGCCCACTGGACTTTGGGATAATCATTAGATATCTTTGCACATGATAAGTGAACCACATATTTGTAAAGTTTACAGTTTTGTCATTTAACACTTTAATGTTATTTAGCACTTTTAAGTAGCGCTGCTCTTTTTTCTTTTTTCATCTTTTTTGACTGCTGTATATTACACAGCATTGCAGGTTTCCTGCTACACTGTTTAACTGAACTATAGTTTCATTACACTGTCCAAAAAATCTGTTTCAATAAACTGCTTATGTCACTTGGGTCACATTCCCCTTTTTGGCACAGCCATAGTATTACAAGCTCCCTGCTATTCAGGGAGCATTGCAATTACAATTGCATTTGGATGCCAACGAATGAGCATGTACGATATACAGTTTTACTATTACAGAGTTGGCACAAGTGTATTACACTCTCTTCTAAGCACTTTCATAGCTCATTAGGTTCCACACAAAAAAATATTATTTGCATTTAAATTTTATGTAAAGTGGACCTACAGATACTTGAGGCATTGTAAACTGCAGGCAGCCATGTAATGTATTGTAGGGTCAAACACCTTACAGCAACCCCTGGTAGACAAAAGAGTAGAGAGCTTGAATTATACAGACTTCCGTTCCTGAAGCTATGATTGGCCCTCCACCTCCTTACCTTGCCATTGGTCCATTATTGTGATCAACAGCTTTAATGGACATCATTGGGGTTCAGGGGGACCAAGCGTAATTTCAGAAAATTGCATATGAAATCTTCCTAAGGTTTAGGGCACCTTGAGAGCTCTGTGGCCTATAAAGAGTATGTGACACTTCACAAAGGCACTTTTTGGTGCCAATGTTACATGACTACAGTTTTGGATACCTAAAATGTGACTGCACTTTTGTCGAGAAAGAATTAACTCTTTCCAGGTGAACCTCTATTTTAAAGGCACTAGTGTTTGTTTTTTTGCTTTCCGACATTCTTCGCTGGGAAAGTCAACCTTTATTTCAGCCACCTAAGATATCCAAGTGCTGAAACAAGGAAATCTGTAGGCAGAGCTGTTGAATACAGGGGGTGGCCAATATTTGCATGTCAAAGTGCACATATACTTGGAGTTTTCTGCCAAAAGTCTGCTTGGACTTTGAGACACCTGAAGGTGCTTTCACTATGCAATAATTGCTGGTTTTACATTTTCATTTTCAATATAGGTTTATAATGATTGACAGTCAATCACAACTGTGGCTGTTCCTCCTGTCATCATGAAGGCAATGAGGAACAATTGACATACAAATCTAATTTTTTATGTTTTTTTCATATACATAGAGACATCAATATTCCACATGCAGTAAGTGGTTTTTAAAGTGAAAGGGATTGTGTTCTTCTGAAATCATGCTGGGTTTGATCTACATAGTCATATACGGTATGTAAATAGAGCTTAGTAGAGTTGTTCCTAATAAACTAAAATCATATGTTTAATTTTAAATAACTGCCTAATTTTAAATAGTGCAGAAAAATTTAGATTTATCTGACTGAAAATTATTTTTAACTCTGTAAAAGATATTCTGGCTTTTTAACTACTAAGTAGGTAGACTAATGTATTAGTTGGGTGTGTACTTTATGTACTGTAAGGGTCGGTAGAAGTTCTCTGACTGTAAGGCTACTTTTACACTGGGGCGGGTGGGTGGTAGCGGTAAAGCGCCCCTATAGTTTCAGCGGTGCTTTTCTGTGGTTATAGCGGCGCTATAGCGCTGCTATGCAGGTGGGAGTGGGGCGCTTTTAACTCTCCACAAGGGGTTAAAAAGGGGTTAAAAGTGCCAGCGTGCTGCACTTCCGAGGTGGTGTGCAGCCAATTCGGAAGAGTTGCCCATTGTTTTCAATGGCAGGGGAGGTGGAGGAGCGGTGGATACACCGCTCACCACACCGCCCCAAAGATGCTGCTTGCAGGACTTTTTGTAATGTCCTGCAAGCGTACCGTCCCAGTGTGAAAGCACTCAGGCTTTCACATTGGGGTGGATTGGGGGGGATTTTTGAGGCACTTTCCAGGCATTATTTTTAGCTAAAAAATGCCTGTAAAGTGCCTCAGTGTGAAAGTGGCCTTAAATGGATACTAAGGCCGCCTATACATGGTTCAAATCTTGGCTAGTACAGCGGGAATCGACCGAGATTTGAACCGTTAATAAGCAGGCTGAATGTATCAAGTCAATCAACTTGGGTACAACCAGCCTGCCGGATTCTCTTACAATTATCGCTACGGCTGCTATAGCGGCATCTTTAAAGTGAACCTGCGTCTTGGCTATAAACATTTAATATTTGCATATTTTATTTTAAATCATTTTAAGACAAACCCACACTGACCTCTGTAGCTGCCGACACTCTGTAGTAATTTATCCTCAAATTTAATATCAAAGGCACTGGTCAGACTCTTAGCAGCTTTATCTCACTCTGTTCTCTCTCCCAGCAATGACTTGGCAGCCTTTCAGCCTTCTAATCTAAACACAGTACACTTGCTCTTTGTTTACATTAGAAGACTGCAATGCTGCCAAACCACTGTAATCCCCATTGAACTCTCAGAGAAACATTTATTTCAGTGGAGTCTGCATAAAAACCTATGGCCTATAAATGGCCTACTCTGGTGTCCTTAAAGTGTTATTAAACCCTCAACAGTAAAATCAGTCTGTATATGCAGTAAAGCATGCTGAGACACTGATAGAAGTCACTGATAGAAGATTGCTATATACTGCTGATGAGAAAAGGTATTTAGCAGTTTATATTTATTAAAATAATTGCATTTCCATATTCTGTGTACTGTGGGAGTCCAGATATAGCGGATGCAGGGTTCCGGATTTAGTAACACTTTAATAATAAAGAAACGGTATCCCCAATCTGAAGGCTACAGCGAAAGACTGCTGCTCTCTGTGCAGAGGTCTGATTGCATAGCCCTAGATGTCACTTATAGGGGGGTGTCTGACTGCAGAAGAGAGATTGCTGGTCACTTGCAGAGAGCAGTAGTCAGTCTCCGAAGTCTGCAGCTTGGAAGAGAGAAGTTTTTTATTGTTTCTGAGTTTCTATTATAAAGAACAAAAAAGGATTTATAAATCATAGACTTTATGTAGCCACTGCTGAAATAAATATTTTTTGCTGAATGTTCAGCTGGAATTTATGTCACCTTCCAGCATTTACCAAAATATAACCTGGCTTGTTTAATGATCTGAGTGCTAGTGCAGAAGCCTGGTCATCCAGTCAGATCTTATAACAGACTAACACGTTAAGAATTCCTGGATATTGTTAGTTTTTGGAGATTTAGGCTGGGTTCACACTAGTCTGATTCTTGGACCGATATTAGAAGCACAAGTCACATTACGTCACAAAAACAATGGTTCCCTAAGAGAGCCGTCTTAACTGGTCTGACTTTTGTTTTTTCAAGTTTGAAAAAGGCTCCTGTACTACTTTTGTCTGACTTTGATCCCACTTTAGCTCATTGAAAAGCATTGAAGTCGGATCAAGTCGGATCATTGTCTTCACTGGTCCGACTTTGGCACTAGTGCTCTGAGGATCTTGAAGGGGAACTCCACGCCAAATTAAAAAAAAAAAACGGCATGGGGTCCCCCTCCAAGAACATACCAGGCCCTTCGGTCTTGTATGGGTTTTAAGGGGGAACCCACACATCGAAAAAAAGGCGTATGGTCCCCCTACAATCCATACCAGATGCTTATCCGAGCACACAGCCTAGCAGGCCAGGAAAGGGGGTGGGGATGAGTGAGCACCCCCCCTCCTGTACCATACCAGGTCGCATGTCCTCAACATGGGGAGTATGGGTGCTTTGGGGCGGGGAGGCTCTGCGCCCCTCCATCCCAAATCCCCTTGTCCCTATGTTGATGAGGACAAGGGCTTCTTGCCGACATCCCTTGCCGTTGGTTGTCGGGGGTCTGCGGGCAGAGAGCTTATTGGAATCTGAAGGCCCCCAGATCCCGGCCCCCCACCCTATGTGAATGAGTATGTGGTACATTGTACCCCTACCCATTCACCTGAAAAAAAAAGTGTAAAAAAAAAAAAAACACAACACAGGCTTTTAAAATATTTTATTAAATCAGTTCCGGCATCTTCTCTGGCTCTTCTTTCTTCTGCTCTTTTGCGGGGTCTTTTTTCTTCTGAGGGGTCTTCTATTTTCTTCTCTTTTGCCAGGCTTCTCCACTGTCCTCTTCCCTCTGTTCTCCCTCTCTTCTTCTTCCCATGTTGACATGACACGATCTCCCTCACGAATGCCAGCTCCGCTGTGTGCTGTGACTTATATTGGCATGGGACAGGGCCACCCACTGATGTCATCTGGAGGCCCCGCCCCTTATGTCGTCACATCCTGGGGCTGGGCTGTGATGTCATAAGGGGCGGGCCTCCATATGATTTCAGCGGGTGGCCCTGCCCCATGTCAATATAAGTCACAGCACACAGCGGAGCTGGCATCCGTGAAGGAGATTGCGTCGTGTCAACATGGGAAGAAGAAGAGAGGGAGAACAGAGGGAAGAGGACAGTGGAGAAGCCTGGCAAAAGAGCAGAAAATAGAAGACCCCTCAGAAGAAAGAAGACCCTGCAAAAGCGCAGAAGAAAGAAGAGCTGGGACAGACGCTGGAGCTGATTTAATAAAATATTTTAAAAGCCTGTGTAGTGTGTTTTTTTTTTACATTTTTTTCAGGTGAATGGGTAGGGGTACAATGTACCCCATACTTATTCACATAGGGCGGGGGGCAGGGATCTGGGGGCCCCCTTGTTAAAGGGGGCTTCCAGAATCCGATAAGCCCGCAGACCCCGACAACCACCGGCAAGGGTTGTCAGGAAGAGGCCCTTGTCCTCATCAACATGGGGACAAGGTGCTTTGGGGTTGGGGGCGCAGTGCCCCTGCCCCAAAGCACCCATACTCCCCATGTTCAGGGCATGTGGCCTGGTATGGTCCGGGAGGGGGGCGCTCGCTTGTCCCCACCCCCTTTACTGGCCTACCAGGCTGTGTGCTTGGATAAGGGTCTGGTATGGATCTTGGGAGGGGGGCCATGCCGTTTTTTTCGGCGTTGGGGGTTCCCCTTAAAACCCATTCCAAACTGATAGGCCAGGTATGGAGGGGGACCCCATGCCCTTTTTTAACAAAAATTGGCGTGGAGTTCCCCTTCAAGATCCCCAGAGCACAAGGTGCCCTGTTCACAGAAAATTGGACTGACTTTGACCCTATGTAGGACCGTAAATCGCACAGCAAAGTAGGATCAAAGTCGGACTGTTTAAATGTTGGATAGTGTGAACCCAGCCTAAAAATAATTGCAGAAAAAAACGAAACTTTAACAGATTGCATTGTAAGCACTGTGGGAGCTTTCGGGTAATGGTGACACTAGATGTCTCCATTGACAAAGCAGAAATCTCTGTAACATTATGTATGATATGGTACCTGTTCTGTGCTGGCACTGCCGAAAGCAGCTGTCCTCTCTACTCTACAGCTTTGTTTGTTCTAGAAAAACATTGCAGCAATCAACATTTCTTGATTAGTTTAAGTTAATATTATCCAAGAGCTCAGTTTGGCAAGTCGATGACACAATTTCATTCTGAAAAACCACAACGGCTTTGATTTGTAATTACAATATGTTTGGGTTCACATCAGTGTCAGCGCAGTTGTTGGCCCCAAAACTTGTGGTTTATACATATTGCTTTTGTGATAGAGCATTGTTTTTCCTTTTTCAAACTTCCATCAGCAGCAAGGACTAGACCTTGTTTTCTCCCCCAAGTTCAAAGAATTCTTTGATGCTGTCCATACAGAACTAGGGAAACACTGGCACCTGATTAAATTATCAAACTGTTTCCAAACTGCAGCGTTGTGAGTTATGTTATGCGTTAGTCCGTTGAGGCATATTCTGCTTACCTTCTTCAACTGCGCTTCCAACTTACTGCACTCTTCTTTCTTCTGTTCAATGGCCATTTCCAGGGACTTAAGTTTGGAGTCTCGCTTGAGTCCAGAGGAAGCCAGAGTAGATGCATGTTCTTTCAAGTCTATTAAACTGGCCTAAGAAGATTAAAAGGTCAGTCCTTATACATACTCACCATCACGAAGTCTGAATGTGTCTTTCTTTTATCTTTAAAAAAAAATTCTTATATCATATGGTAAATATGTATGTATTTACCAGCAGGTGCCTGCACAAACATCTCACTGTCCTCTCAAGCTTTTACAAACCCTGAAACTAATGACTCTGATATGCAAATGTGGACTTTTGAAAGCCCAGTTTAAGGTTAGTTCTCCCCTCCCGAGCAAAGGTACTGTCTACTGAAGTTCAGTCCTCCTCTCCTGGCCTAGCTATTGGGGTCTGAACCTGCCCTTCATGCTTAACGACCAAGATCTAGGTACAGGAGGTGAACTAGCCCTTCAGCTTTGCATTCAAAAGTCAATATCTGCATATTATAGCAAATTCCCTAAATTACTTGAAAATGGAAAAACTTATTGGCAGATTGCTTAACTTGAAAACTGATGGAAAAACATGAAATCCACCTAATATATGACCAACAAAATCTTATGCTTCGTAATGAGTGTTCACTGTTTAAAGCTGAATTCCAGGCAAACATCTAAATACAAAGATAAAATAAACAATGTATGTGAAAGCTGTTTTACCTGCAAAGGATTTGTAATTATGTTTACCCAGTTCTGAAATTTCTACAGCTTCTGAAGTAGACCTGATTTTTAGATTCTACAATGATGTAAAGCCTAATACACACGGGCTGAATGTTGGCTGGCATCAGCCAGTTTAATAGAAACCAGCCGACATTTGGCAACTTCTGATGGAGAAAGACTCATGACCGAAAAAGGTCTGTCGACCAGCTCCTGATCAGCGCTCACAATCAATGTCTGAGAGAGCTGACCAGAGTGTTCTGGGGGGGCTGTTAGAACACAATAGCTCAGCAGGGGAGATTGTTTGTACAGTGGCTGCGACCTGAGCGGTCAGCATCGGATTGTTAGTACAGTGGCTCCGACCTGAGCTGTCAGGTTTTTTTTTTTCATTAAACCCAGAGGTGGCGTGTACTAGGCTTAACATTACAGGCCTTGTCTCTCCTCCAGTTTGTGATTGGAGAGTGGAAGGAGAATCAGCAGACTGATGAGCTTTTCTCCCTGTTACTTTGCTTTTGCCTATTCTCAGCACATTACTCGATAGCACATGAGCAATACAGCTTAACTGACTGTCTACTGTCAGAGACAGCAAGGGGCTGTTCCAAATCATATTCAGGTACTTGAAAATTAAAAATTTAAAAATGCGTTTATTGTTGTAGTAATTAATACCAAGCTGCATGAATTGGTGTCTTTAATATCTGCTTTAACTGCAGTAAAGTCTGTGCAGAGGTCTTGACCTGACTTTGCTGTTGGTCAAGGATATCTGGATCACAAACCTGAGAGAACAAAAGTGACAAATCCTTTGACAGGTAAAAAAAAGGTCACACACATGCATTTCACTTTGTTTATCTGGAGTTCAGCTTTAACTCAGCAGTATACTGAACCTTACTCATCAATAATGATAATCCTATATAAGTACATTATCAATATACCTAATCTAAAATCACCCACCTCTTTCTCTGTCAGCTCAGCTTGCAAACTGTTTACTTTCTCTTTCAAGTCCTTGTTTTCTTTCTTATAGTTTTCTATTTCTTCTAGTCTCTCACGGTCATCCCTCTCCCTCTGTTCCTTTAAACGTTCAATGATTCTCTCCTGTAAAATTTAAAGTGGATAGGCAAATAAAGTGGATGTTAGAAACTCATAGAAGTACAGTTTCACCCTTAGATTCCATAGCAACAAATAATCCACTCAAGAAAAACAAAAGTTAATATTGGTACACAGAAAGTTCCATCTTTCAATGGAGTGAATGAATGTGGTATTATACACACATATGAATTATGTGTCTGTACATGACACAAAACGAACACATCAAATGAATGCAGCTGGAAATGAGCATATAGTTAATAAATTATATAGCGCCAACAAATTCCACAGCTCTTTATGGAGAACACTGAACCTTTTACATCAATGCACGCACCAGTGGAGATTACAATCTAACGTCACTAAGCGAGTCATGCAACATACACTGGAGAGCCATTTTGGAAAGTTCTAGTTAACCTGTGTATGTTTTTTGGGCTGAATATCCAATTCATGCAAAGATGGGAGTACCTGGAGATACCATGGAGATAGCATCTTGGTAGAATGAAACCCTAGGACCCTTGCACTGCACCAGTGTTGACCATTGAGTTAACAGGCTGTCCATCGGTATAAAGCTACCCATTTGTTACGGTTAAGTCAGTGAATGTGTCTTTACTGAGTACAGAAAAGTGTTGTAGGTATTTTAGGAGGGAACCAACACAAGACCTGTAACCTATAAGGGCTACAACAATGGTGGTCAACTTATTTGATATTGGGTACCTTATGTCAGGTCCCATTCTTTGTTAGAGGTCTGTACATAATATTCAGTCCTCGTAACACCAACTAAAATTGTCAAAGACTGTGGACATACTACAGTAGATGGTCAAAGACTATGGGCATGCTACAGTAGATGGTTAGGCTCTAGATATGCTATAGGAGATGGCCCAGAGACTGCAGACATGATACAGGAGATAATTAGATTCTAGAGACATGCAACAGGAATTATTTCAGACTAATAACATGCTAAAAGTGATGATCAGAGACAAGGACATGTTATATGGGGCTGTTTCTCTACAAATTAGTTGTCACACATTTGTACAACTTGCAGCTACTGCAAAAATGGTTGGTACAGAATTTGATACACCTCTCGGCAACATATAGTATAGAAAAACAGAGAATATGGAAGGCACTATATAGTCCTTCTCTTAGAAGCTTAGCTCACCCTGTTCCCCCCACCCCGCAGTGACTTGGCAGCCTTCAACACAACACAGACCAGGTAAGCTGAGCTGCTGTGAGAACATCTTGAATGACTACATTGTTTCTGCTGTGAACTTTGAGGCTGGGTTCACACTGCAGCACGGAGTGGCTCACAGCAGGGGTTCGGCGCGTCCCTGTTCACCATTTCAGGCTGATTTCAGTCCGAAATTTTTTGCTGAATTAGGACCTGAAAATGGACCAGAAGACGCACAGGACTCCTGTGCAATTTGCATCGGAGCCGTTTCGGAGATGTGTGAACCGGCTCCATAGAAAGCCGGTCACAATCTCCTGACATGCGAATTGGATGCGGGGAAACCCGTATCCAATTCGCAATAGTGGGAACCCAGCCTGAGGGTGAATTGTTCCATGTGCCTTGGCATCTATATAAGTCAGTAAATGCTAACCCCTTTGTGTGAATGCCTCCTGGCCCTTTAAGAGGTTTCAAATGCCGGGAGGCAGGGCAGGGTTTATGATCATGTGACCGCTGTGATTGGCTGTCAAAGCGATCACAGGATCAGAAAGCTTCTGATCTCAAGTAATGATCGGGAGATTTTCATTAGCCACTGGTAACTGCCAGTAGCACGCAGGAAGCGCTCTCGGCACAGCTGTGCCAGCTAATTGGTACGCAATATGCGGCATATTTGCGCACTGTAGGCGCCTAGGGGTAAACGTTTATTTACTGCATGTTATGAGTATGTAAATACTTGAATGTCCTTTGGCTATAGGTACACTTCAGCCCTGATTCTAACGCTTAACCCCTCAACCCTTGACCATGAGTTAACTAGTTAAGCCTAACCAAACTTGAGACACTGCTTTAACCCATTTTTCTGGCACTGGAGTTGTTAGTCCAGAAGATAACAGTCACTTGTGAAAAAAGTAACAGTGATAACCAGTATGGAAAATGTATGGTCTGAGAACTGTATGTCAACCATTCAATTTTTTCAGAATCATCTCAGTTTGGCACCCTCCGATTTCCACTTTCTCCATTTCTCCCTGTCATAAATAACTATGTTTATAAATGTCTATGTGGCATTCTACCCTGTCTTCTCTACCCACAAATGCAGAAAGACAAGCAACTGGCAATAAAGTGCATAGACTATGTAGGAATATGGGTAAAAGTGTGCTAGAACGTGGCACACAAAGAAAAGGGGGAGAAATGAAAAAAAAAAGTAAAAATAGGACAACAAACAGAGGGGCACAAACCAAGTGGGGTAGTAGAATGTGCATTGCCCAATTGAAGGCATCTGTTTCTACTGCTTAATTTATTATACATTCAATTGTCACAGAAGGTGAAAATGAATAGCAGCCCACACTGACGATTTCTAAGAAACACACAAAATTTGGTTTTGCACCTAATACAGAATCTTGTTTATTTGTGCTCTAAGTAAAATCCTGTCAATAAACCAATTTATTTGCACATGATCTAATAGAATTTCTAGGAAACATGTGGCTTTCATGATTTTTCATTTTCCCTTGGTGTAATTTACTATGATTACATGAAACTGGACTGTATAAGAAGGCCATTTAATAAACACTTCTACGCACTTGCAGTCGGTTAGAAAGGGAAGACTACTGGGCCTGTCATCGGTAAAGGCTGAGAAGTCAAACACATCTGTTAGAGGGGGTTCTACTTGATTAACAACTAACATGGGGAAATCTTAACAATATGTTTCTGTTTTACTTATATTTGCATTGGCAAGATCTGCTTGCACGCTAAACAGTTTTTTTCTTAACATTTTGCATTTTATTGCAGTTGCAGGAAGTAAGCCCAGAGTAGTCAGCTTATCAGATATAGGGAAAACCTGAGCTTGGGTTCCCCTAAAGTGACTCTTACCATTCTTCTTGCTATCCCATTTAACAGTGCTTGAGCATAAAGGATGTAGTGAGCTCTTCATTGCTCCCCCTCTCATATCACTGCCGATTCCTGGATAGCAGCTTTAACACTCATGTAAAAAAAACAGCTTTATCTGAAAAAGTCAGATCTGCAATGCCATGTACATAAAAGACTGCCTGGGTATAAAGACAATATATTTAAAAGAGGAGCAGCCTAGAGCACTGGTGGGAGATCCCACAGGAGGAGGTTAAGGGCTGCTCTGTGCAATACTATTGCATGAAGCATGTACTGTAAGTATAACCTATTTGTTATTCTAATTAAATATGTTTAACTTTACAATAACTTTACAAACATCAGAAAATAATATTTCACACATATGAAAACATTCATAAGGGTTTCATTCATGCCTTTTGAATGAATTCTGTTACAATCACACATTTAAATGACCCCTTAGCCTGCGGGCTCTGGACACATTTACCTTTTCAGAGAGAGCCTCCTCCAAGGTTGCGAGGGCCGTGTCGGTATTACTCGAATCGGTCTGTAGTGACTTGACTCGATCTTTGAGGTTCCCAAGCTGTTTATCTTTATCTCTAAGCTGTTCCTGAAGATTTTCAATCTATAAGAAAGGAAAAATGTATCAGTTTAAAGATAACACATCTTAAGACTGAAAACTTTATTGAATAAACCAGTGACGCTTTGTACCACTAGTGATACAGATCTTTCCTGTAGGTGGTGTTCACTATTAATTATTTATTTATTACAGGCACTCATATACAGCGCAGTCAACACATATATATCACTTTACCTGGTGCTGCTAGGAAGAAGTGCTAATCACTTAGCCAGTGGGGAATAAGGATTTTGTGCATTGGTCACACATGCCAGATTAACATTTTGGAAACACTGTGATAATTCAAAACCCAGTATGAAAAGTATATTATAAAACCATAAATGATATATTAACTTCCATAGGTTAGACCTCAACAGTTCATGTGTTGATATAGGGCTGCAATGAAACAACCATCGTTCATAATACTGATAGATGCTGCAATAGAATATAAAGTATTTCGGCAGTGCAGATAAATATATGTATACAGCCGGTGCTCCACTCTCAGGATCAAGGTGCTCCTCCACTTGATAGAATACATGCTTACCAGAAGCAAGCTAGCGGTGCGTTGCAGCTTAATACCCAGCCAGGGTCCTTTTACAGGGGATGGTAAACCAGGGCTCACTCGTTCTGCCACTTCCAAGGAGGAAAAACCACCCGCAATCCTTCTAGCTTCAGTTATCCCGCCAGTGGGATCCACATAAAATAGAAAGGCCTCGCAATAGTGTGATAATGTCAGGTAATTTATTAATAATAAAAGTATTGCACTTACATGTAGTAGGAATATACAAGCATAACAACATCAGCCAGCTGGCTGCTACAGAAAATTCCCATCCTTCCAGGTTCACGGACACAAAGTGGTTGCAGAAGCAAGCCCTAACCGACGCGTTTCATCATCAGTAGACATCTACTACGCAATGCCCCAGGACGAAGCCTACTGATGACGTCTAATGCCAACATGTACTGTGACATACTGAAGCAGAGCATGATCTCCTCCCTTCGCAGACTGGGCCACAGGGCAATATTCCAACATGATAACGACCCCAAACACACCTCCAGGACGACAGCTGCCTTGCTAAGGAAGCTGAGGGTAAAGACGATGGACTGACCAAGCATGTCTCCAGACCTTAACCCTATTGAGCATCTGTGAGGCATCCTCAAATGGAAGGTGCAGGAGCGCAAGGTCTCTAACATCCACCAGCTCCGTTATGTTGTCGTGGAGGAGTGGAAGAGGACTTCAGTGGCAACCTGTGAAGCTCTGGTGAACTCCATGCCCAAGAGGGTTAAGGCACTGCTGGAAAATAATGGTGGCCACACAAAATATTGACACTTAGGGCCCAATTTGGACATTTTTCACTTAGGGGTGTACTCACTAACCAACGGTTGTGTGTTGAGTTATTTTGAGAGGACACCAATTACACTGTTATACAAGCTGTACACTCACTACTTTACATTGTAGCAAAGTGTCATTTCTTCAGTGTTGTCACATGAAAAGATATGATAAAATATTTAAAAAAATGTGAGGGGTGTACTCACTTTTGTGAGATACTGTATACATAATTATTTTTTCACTTTAGCATTTTTTTCACTGTAACACTTTTTGGACCACAGTATTCACATTTTATCGCTGTTCATTAACTTTTGGCACTACACACTTTAAGAGTGTAGCTTAAGCTCTGCCTTTTTTCTGACAACCATATACAGTTAGAAATGTGTTAATTTGAGAAAAAATTTGCATCCTGTTCCTTCAAATGTTCTTATCGCTTTTGTCGAAAGCAAATGCCAATTTGACCCAAGAATATCTTTGAACTAAATTCTGCTTGTGAATAGCTAGCTTTAGGCTCACACTAACTAACCCGTTTTTCATTGCAAAGCTTACTCCTCTGAAAAGGTGGCCATACAATTTTTTAATAGTTTTGATACAAGCGATTTACGAGCGATGTCAAACAAATGATTTATCATTAAATGAAATATGGAATGTGGCACAGAAATTAATAGAGATCATACTAAATAGATCAAATGGAGGTTCCTTGGTTTACAATTGTTATAATATGATCAGTTTAATCATATTGAATGATTGTTTGAATGATCATATTGGTACATGCACGGCGCCTTTAAAGCTCCAGATTTGTATATTACAGAGCCCTGGGCACTAGGAGTCATAAGGCACTAACAATGCTGTCTAAGGGGGCCTGAACGTGCCTGTACTGCACAGTGGATGGTCCTTCAGGCCTCATTTACACAGGTGTACTAAAGTGTACACCCGTATGAGGGCTGTGCTTTACCGCACAGTGTAGGCAGTCCCGTTCATGTCATCTGGGATGCAGCATCTGTATGGACACAGCTGGATACTGCTCCCAATTTGACATCTGTGCAGGTGTGTGTCCCTGAATGCACACTGTTTGAGTTTGGGGACATGCACCCACGTCTGTCAAATTGGCAGCAGTGATTTGTGTCCATGTAGCCGCTGCATCCCAATTGACATGAACAGGACTGCCAACACATGGATGCGCAGAACACCTGTGCATCCCATGCAGGCAAAACACAGCCCTATTATAGATGTATGCTTGAAGTGGTTTTAAACTCTTAATTTAAAAATAAATGAATTCAGGCCCCCTGCAGGTTTATACCATCATGTGCTGGTATGCACTACATACAAGCACATTAAGCACATTACCTGTCAAAGGAAGTCCTTCAGTGCTTTCACAGCTTTCCCTGGTCCTGGGCACTTCCATCTTCCCCCCTGGTCTTCTTTCTAGGTTTCATCTGTTTGGCTGCTTGAATGGATGGGCCCCGATGATGTCACTCCCATGCATGCGCACAGGAGTCACATAACCACTGGAAATGTACACTCAGCTGCACATGTACAGTCCAATGTATATGACAGCTGACAGGCAGGGGGAATAATTTATGACACCCATAGGGGGTCTTCTGTTATAAAAACCTATCTGTCAGCAATTTTTTAAAAAGAGGGTTTAATACATCCTTATGTATGCCTGTGTGAATAAGGCCTTATTCAAATTTTACGTGATTTGAGTAAAAAGAAACCTTATTCAATAAGCCTATTTATGTGTGAATAGTATATACAGTAAATACATACAGTATGTTTATGAGGAGGATTAAATCTGGAACGCTTCCCAAAGGACACACACTAAACATTTCAGGGCCTAACCAGTCATGTGGGAACAAGACACGTCCATATTATTTACAAAGCCAAAAACATTCCTCATAATATTAGTAGACTATGGTACATTCTAAGCCACTGTCTTGGAAAAAAAATCATGCATCAAGTTCATTAAGAACTCCTGATTTTCATATTTGTTTCTGATGAGTGACTTAAAATACTGAAGCCAGTGGAACATCATGGCAGCAGCATTTCGCAACTGGGCATTCTCCATTCTTGCTGATTGTTGGCAATATGTTTGATTGAACTAGCGCACCATACACCTCTTATAAGTAGGAAACTGGAGACTATTTATAGCAAAGAATAATTATTAAAAGAGAAGTTTGGCTTTTTGTTTTTTTCTTTTAAGAAATCATACTTACCTAGGTGGATGAAGCATGCAATCATTCACATTATAACTATAACTAAAACATAAAATTCAGTGTAACGATGTAATAAAAAAAAAAATGATAAAGTGCAATAAGGGTGTGAACCTCCCAAATAAAAAGCTGTTGCACTTGAAATTAATTTGTATTGCAAATATCTATAGAGGGGTTTCCACTATCCCTGCTAAGTTTCATTTTTTTATGTCTTATTTTCACCTTGATGTGTATTATATGTGAAATTACATATCACAGAATCTGGTATTGTGATAATATTGACGTTTACTGAGATATCCATACATTAGAGGGTTCCACCATTATTGTTAAGTTATTGATTAGTAAGGCAGCACTTTTTAGTTTTTATTTTCATGGCAATGTTTACTTGCACTAAATGCCGACGTAAAGCAGCATGTCCTGGCTCTCTCTGTGTTGCGACTAGGCTCACATACACCATACAAGCACTGAATGCTGTTAGAAAGATCTCAAAGATGAATATTTATAATACTGAATCACAGCAGAATATAGTGGCTAAAATATATAATTATGGGCATGTGTCTACAGTTCGGTAATGATTAAATAAAGCATGTTGTGGCAGGAGGGGGAGAAATTACATGTGAAGGTAGCAGCCAGTAACAGAAAATCTAGAGGAGGGAGAATTCAATATTTAATGAATGTAGACTACATAGAATGAACTAAACAATTTGCACATGCATGCTTTACATTTCTAAGATTTTCATCTAACTGAGCGCTGAGCAGTGTGGCTGGAGAATGAGGGGGTGTGTTTTATGTTGAAGTAGGCGAGTACACATCCAACATGTACAGGCCTAGTGTATCCCTCCACATTCAATGCAATTCCCAGAGGTTAATTTTCCTGTAGAGAGAGGAGAGGATACGACGGAATCACTGCTATAACACCTCCTCCTTGGCAGAGCAGATGCGGTTATCTTTTGAATTACAGAGATGACTTCCTGACTCAGTTGGACTTTTCTCTTCATTGCTAAGGAATTTCACAAATGTATTAACATTTGTAGGGTGGTGTACTAATGGGTGATTTATTTGCCTATCCCTGAGTTCTTCTTAGTTGATTAGTGCAATTTTATACTGCAGTTATCCTTTAAATGGATAAATATATGTACTATATATAAGAGAAAGCATATAATAGGTTTTCCTATGAAAGAGCACAGCAGTATTTATCTCCTTCTCATTGAGTCATTTGGAGTCAGAGCCACTGTTCCTAAACACCAAAAAACACTGGAGACTCAATATGATCTGCCAATTTTTTAATAGTTAAAATCCAGACAATCCAATGTAGCAACAGAAAATAAACACATTTCAAGATTTGTAAAGCCTAAGGCCCCTTTCACACTTGTGCGACTTTTCTTGTGACTTTGGACATTAGAGTCGCATGACAAGTCATACCCCTGATTCCCAATGACAACCATTCATATCTGTGCAATTTCAAAGTAGTCCCTGTACTACTTTGGTCCGACTTTGATGTGAGTTGAGGTCCATAGACCTTAAGTTTACACAGGCATTCCCAGAAATCACGTCAAAATCGCAACAAAATCACGGCCACAAATATGCAGTAAGATCACGTGACTTTCAAGTTGCGGCAGTTTGAAATGGGCCTTAATCAAAGCCACTGTTGCAACTCATTCCTTCATGTGTATCAATTTCAGCTTGAGCTCTATAAACAGCAACTTTCTTTACAACATAGGAGCTAAAAAATGCAAGAAAAAAACATGAAAAGTAGCCTAGAGCCTCATCTGCTGGGATAAAAGAGTAATTAATACAGATTTGTAATATTCCATATTCACCTCATTTGAAGATAATGTAGACATTGAACTGCCATACTGTGGCGTTTCACTTGATGACTGTATTATCACATGCACCTTTTATCTTTTTCTAAACTGTTCCATTCTTCACTGTTCCAATCTATACAACACTGTAAGCGCCTTTACTCAAACCCAATAAATAGATATTTATTAAAATAAAAGTTTTCACTATATATAAAGAAATAAATTCTGCACAAAACTGCTATATGTTCCATTAAAAGCAGAACTCCACAAATATAATGTATAAAAGATTGCCGTTTAATTTATTTATACATTCATTAAAGAAAAATCAAATATATTTTTATATACAGCTAGCATAATTATCTTCATCTGTATTTGTATTCCATTCCTGTAATTAAGTAAGGACTTACTTGAAGGGATGGAGGCCAGCAGTGTGAGCCAAACATGCTCTGCAGCACTTTTAATCTAACACTGGGAGCATTGTTACATA
The DNA here is from genome assembly GCA_018402905.1 of Glandirana rugosa. Classification (NCBI taxonomy): domain Eukaryota; kingdom Metazoa; phylum Chordata; class Amphibia; order Anura; family Ranidae; genus Glandirana; species Glandirana rugosa. The sequence continues at coordinate 1,552,172 of BLSH010139134.1, forward strand.
GTTGGTAAGATTGAATAAAGATGCTAGTCCATCCAGTTCAACCTGTGTAGGTGTATGTGTGTCAATGTCGATAATCATTTCCCATATCCCTGTATGTTGTGTTCACTAAGATGCAAGTCCAAGAGTCTTTTAAAACTATGAATACTCCCTCCTGACATCACCAATTGTGGAAGAGAGTTCCACATCTTTATCGTCCTGACAGTGAAAAACACCCTATGCATCTTAGTGTTACTGAACCCACAACAGTAAAAATCAGTCTGTATATGCAGTAAAGCATGCCTGTTATACTCACTGTGGAACCTAAGGGGTTAATTTTCTGCATTATGTAAAAAATTATTCTGTATGCACAGATCCTCCCCTCCCTGTACTGTCCCCCTGGACAAGTCCGGATAAGACAGAGCCTTTGGAGTCAAATGCTCAGTTTAGTGTGTATTGCTGGGGAGTTTTTTTTTTCTTGGTAGAGTCCATGTGATCAGCACAGGGCCAATCAGCACTGTCCAGACAGAGGGTCAGGAGCCCTGCATCCTCATAGGACAGCTCAGTGCAGTATGAAAACTCCTCCTTCAAGCTTCACCAGGAACTGATAGAAATCACAAGTTTGCTATATACTGCTGATGAGCAAATGTATTTAGCTGTTTATATTTACTAAAATAATTGTATTTTCATGTTCTGTGTACTGTGGGAGACCAGATATAGTGAATGCAGTGTCCTGGGTTTAATAACACTTGAAGGTTAAACCGCTTCTCTTCCAGTCTCATTGTGTGGCCCTGTGTCTTCTTATACTTTCTGAGACTGAATAGTTTTCTTCCTACGCTGGGATCACCATTGAGTTATTTGTATATCACATCTCCTCTCAAGTGTCTCTTCTCCAGGGAGAATAAGTTCAATGTTTATAGGCGTTCCTCATAATTGAGGTCCTCCAGTCCCCTTATTAATTTTGTGGCCCTTCTCTGCACTTTTTCTTGTTTCCAGCACATCCTGAGGATTGGTGGCCAGGATTATCGTTTTGTTTCTGGAGTAAATTCAATGTTGACAGAAAGAAAGTGCATAGCAGTTAAAGTGGTTGTAAACCTCTGAAATGAAAAACGAACAAAGTATATCCCTCTATAGTATGTACTAGCCTCAATCCAAAGCACATAGTATGGCTCTTATTTGCTCATGCCTCTCTCTTCTACATGCATGAGCCATTTCTGACAGGTTAGGCCAACACCACAGAATCCCATGGGGTGCCCCCCCCCCCCAGGTGGTGAATGACATCCTCAGCTGTGCATGTTTCCCTGTGAGATTGTGTACAGGGGGTGTGTTCATTCCCTCCACTCAGGTGTCAGATTACACTCAGCTCTCTGCTTTGCAGCTCCCCATCCCCTGCCTCCTGGCGCTCAGAAATGCTGTTTAAACTGTGTAATTTGAATGGCTGTAGAGCAGCCTTTCTCAACGTTTTCAACACAGAGGAACCCTTGAAATAGTTCTCCGGTCTCGGGGAAACCCTGCTAACTATGAAAGATCTACAACTCATGGTACAACAGTGTGATGGTCAATGGGAAGAATGCTCCTTACACTTGTGGTCAATGGGAAGAATTACCCCCTTACAGATAGCTAAAAAGATCAATGGTGTCATTGGGAACTTATCTGAGAGGCAGAAATTAACCATTGTTCAAGGAACCCCTAGCAACCTCTGGAGGAACCCTAGGGTTCCACAGAACCCTGGTTGAGAAACTCTGCTGTAGAGACAAGAGTGCTGCCGATAAACAAGTACAACTTATGTAGGAGCATTTGTTTAATCTCTGTGTATCACATGAGGGCAGTCACTTTAGTGGGTATATGTAAGGATTTAGTATTTTACTATACGACCACTTTAAGTCCTCAGTATGGTTATGCTCCATCACTGTCCAGTCAGTAGTCTGGGAACGAGCCACTGTCCATGCTTGTATTGCATATCTGCAGGGAAAAAACTGATATCACCAACCTGGCACTATTTGATCACAAGAATGGCTGAACAGATTTTTTTTTTTTTTATTTGCAGTAAGATAGTTTTGTTCTTGTAGATTGGCTTCAAACAGATGTCATTCTCTATACCTTTCAAGCACATGCTGAAGAAAAACGTATTCAGCCTGCCATGAATTTTTGTGCTATTAAATATCAGATCACCGCAGATCAAACAGGAAGGCGGCAGGAGAGACTGCACATTTTCTAAAGGTAATTAAGCCAAACTTGTTTATTTAGCTTGTATTTTCCTTCACCGACTACAATAAAAAGTGACAGGTTCGCCTTTGTTTTCAAGGATTATACTGGCAGTTTGTTTGAAAAAAGGATTTTCCATCATTTAACAGAATGTGCCGATGCATCTTAACCACTGAAAAGAAAGGCTGGCCCTAAATCAATTACAGCAAATCCCATACTGGTGTTCTCTAGTTTAGCTATACATATATATTACTGTGACATGTGTTTAACATGAGAACAACAAAAAAACTAAGCAGATAATGCTTGTGGATAAACAGTGAATTACCGCCTAACCTGATAAGCATTGAGTTACTGTACAACAGGAACATACATGGGATTTATAGAACAGACAAAAGGGGATGTGATTGAAATCAAACTATGCAGCCAACTCCGCTGCGCATACAATGAAATCAAAGTCATCTTGAGTCTTGTCTTTCACGGACTTGGAATGAGAGTATAGCCGGGGAGTTCAGAGCCTCGGCAGCAACGTGTTTCATTTCTGAAATAGAATTATACCTGCTTTAGTTATTGGCAAACCTGACAGTGCAGGAATGCCACATACTATTCCTCATATATATATATAATTGCCTGTTTGTACCGGGAAGAACTGCTTCAACAGAAAGGTCCTTATAAGAAGTTATATAGGCATCTTTCTTTTTTACTTTCACTGAGAATGTCAAAAGCAACTGTAGAATCACTACCTTAAAAAGAAAAACACTGGCCTTAAAGTATGAGTTCTTTACCGAAAGTAATGGAAAAATGGGCATAATTTTTGTTACTAAAGTGTTACTAAACCCACAACAGTAAAATCAGTCTATATGCTGTAAATCATGCTTGTTATACTGACTGTGGAACATAAGGGGTTAATCCTTCTCATTGTGCAAAAAGGCTTTTTGATCCTGTCTTCTGTGATCCTCCCCTTCTTCCACAGTCCCCAATCCATCCCTGATCCATGTCTGATAAGAAAGAGCCTTTGAAGTCACTCTGCACATGCTCAGTTTGGTGTGTAATGCTAGGTAGTTTTTTTTTTTCCTTGGGAGAGTGCATGTGATCAGCACAGGGCCAACCAGCACTGTCCAGACCGAGGGTCAGGGGTCCTGCAGCCTCAAAGGACAGTCAGAGTAGAATTAAAACTCCTATTACAAACTTAAACCAGACACTGATAGAAGTCACAACACTGCTATATACTGCTGATGAGAAAACGTATTTAACAGTTTATATTTACTAAAATAATTGCATTTCCATGTTCTGTGGAGACCAGATAGTGAATGAAGGGGTCCTGGGTTTAGTAACACTTTAATTTACATAGGTTGCTCAGATTTCACATGTTGGTAGAGAAACTATTTGTCTATAGTTATTCTTCTTCTTTTTCATTGCATGTAAATAATGGATTCCAAGCACAAGCAATGTGCTGTCATTGAGTTCTTGACAAAGAAGGGGTGCAGGCTGTCCGGCATCCACAGATAGCTACAGAATGTTTATGGAGATGACACCATTGAGAGGAGCAAGGTCTTGTCTCCTTTGTCAAGAATTCAATGATGGCACATTGCTTCTGCTTGGAATACATCATTTACCTGCAATGAAAAAGAAGTAGAGTTACTATAGAGGAAGAGTTACTCTGCCAACATGTAAAATTTTAACAACCTATGTAAGTTAACGCGGAGTTCCAGTCATTTTTGTGTTTATGAAAAGTCAGAAGCTACAAAAAGTGTAGCTGCTGACCTTTAACAAACAGACACTCACCTGTCCCACGATCCAGCGATGTGGCCGCCCAAACCCTTGGTTCTCTCCCTCGCCTCTCCCCGGTGTCAACATTACAAGTGTGGGCACCCGGTTGTGACAGCTTGTGGCTTCACAGCCGGGTGCGCACTGTGCATGCACGAGTCGCACTGCGCCTCCTCAATGGCCGGGCAATCTTCTGGGACCTTGTGACATGCCCCAAAAGATTGCTAGGATGGAGGGGGAGAGAAGAACTTTCTCTCGGGCTGCCTAGGCGACTCGAGCGGCAGTTCTCCTCCGCTGGGTACCTGTCAAAACTAGGTACCCCCCCAAAAAAATGACATGCCAAATGTGGCATAGAAGGGGGCAAGGAGTGCTTAAAGGAATGAGTACGCTTAAACAATATTTCATTAAAAGGCAACAAGTACATACAACACAACCACTTATTTACTGCACTACTAATTGAAACAGAGTGCAACCCAATGCGTTTCAAGATCATGCGTTGTTCCTCTTCATCAGGGGAAATTGGTGGTATTACTCATTAATATCGTTCAGACAAGTGTATAGCATAAGTACAGGTTCTCATATAGGACTAGTGCAGGTTAAAAGCAGAAAAGCAGGGAGAAAGGATGCTGCTGCAACTGGTATCGGGTCATCCATAAAGGTGGAGGGTAACGACCGGTCCCAATGCTCCCACCAAAGGGGGGGTGCCTAAGAGGCAACCAGCCTCCAATGCGCCCACCAAAGTGAGCTTGCCTGGCTGTATGAATCAGGCCTTGCTGTCTAGGATATGTAGATACAGTAGAGACGATTGAGAGGTCAAGCCGTAGGTGATTAAGCACGTGGAGTAGGAGTGAGTACCTATGTACGTAGAGTATCAGGTTGATATTGTACACTGGTCAAGGGAGACCATGTGTATGGATTATACACTCAATCCGTCCACAGAATAAGGGAGAGGATTGTAAGGCGAGTATCACAGATGTGTATACAAGATCTATAGACGTGCAGCCCGCTCCTCCCGCCAGCCATCATGCAGTCTGATACTGGGCATTTTTTTTTTACAGGAGCCAGCAAAGCACTGCACTTGTAATCAGTGGATTGTGAATGCAATGGTCCATTGCCACCAGCTGAACACCAATGGGTTGTTGTGTGTGGGTGTTACATGTTACACCCATATTTATGTTATCAAAGAGCGCCCACCGATACACAGCTCTGACAGCAGGGTGGGGATCCTCTCCGGGCACCCGCTGTCACAATAAAAAATAAAAAACAACCATGCAGGGCTCCGCCCACATGGCGGCACCGCGCCAGATGGCTTGTAGTTTGCTCCTGCAAGCAATTCCTCTAGTCAGGCTACTGCAAGCATTCCTCTAGTTAACTGCCTATACCTTTGTTTGGGCTGTCAGTCAGAGAACTGGAAGTAGATTCAATGGACTGGGAGTGCGCTGAGTACTACACTCATAGTCCATTGAGATTTACAGGTCCAGACAGAACTAGTTTTCTTATTCATTTACCAATTGTGCCAGTGGCTACTAGGTAGAGGAACCTCCGCCTGATGTCACAGGGAGGGTAGTGCGGTGTGAGGGTGGAAGTAAAGCATTTGCACCTTGTCAGATATTACACTTTAAATACCGGTGTAACATCTAATACAGTTCAAAAGGTGAACTTAGCCTTTAAACTAATGCAGTCTCTACATCTAATGACTGGTCAACTGCAATATTTCAAAGTTTTGTCTGGAGATTTAGATAAGCTTTAACCACTTCAATACCGGGCTATTGTCAAATGACGTCCGCAGATGGGATCTCCCATCCTGGGTGGGCGTCATATGACGTCCTCGGTATTTCGCCGTTACTGCGGGCCCGTAGGGGCCCGCAGCGCAGGGATCAGGCGTGTTCTCTGAACACAGCCCATCTCCGATCAGGGTAAAGAGGCAATAAAATCTGGCTCTTTACCACGTGACTGGCTGTGTCCAATCACAGCTTTTCACTATGGAGATCCGCGTTCCCGCCGATCGTGCGCGCCGGCGATCAGGGTTGAGGATTGTCCCTCAGACAAAGCCCAGCCCTGATGAGGGTAAAGAGCCAATGAAATTGACTCTTTACCACGTGACCGGCTGTGTCCCATCACAACCGGTCACAGAATGTCAACAAACTGCGGTAACAAGCTGTTACTGGGTTCTCCCTCTCACACACCGATCACTTGTGAGAAGGAGATTGCGGTAACAGCTTGTTATCGCTTATAGAACACACCAAGCACACTGATCCCCCCAGTAATAAAGAGGACCTGTCACCAACCCATCAGAGTACCTGTCACAGCCCATCAAACTACCTGTCACAGACCATCTGAGTACCCAAGTACCTGTCATCAGCCCATCAGAGTACCTGTCACCAGCCCATCTGAGTACCCGAGTATCTGTCGCCAGCCCATCTGAGTACCCGAGTACCTGTCACCAGCCCATCTGAGTACCTGTCACCAGCCCATCTGAGTACTCAAATACCTGTCACTAGCCCATCTGAGTAGCCGAGTACCTGTCACCAACCTATCAGAGTGCCTGAGTACCTGTCACCAGCCCATCTGAGTACCCGAGTACCTGTCACCAGTCCATCTGAGTACATGTCACCAGCCCATCTGAGTACCTGTCACAAGCCCATCAGAGTACCCGAGTACCTGTCACCAGCCCATCAGAGTACCCGAGCACCTGTCACCAGCCCATCAGAGTACCCGAGTACCTGTCACCAGCCCATCTAAGTACCCAAGTAGCTGTTACCAACCCATCTGAGTACCCGAGTACCTGTCACCAGCCCATCTGAGTAGCCGAGTACCTGTCAACTGCCCATCAGAGTACCCGAGTACCTATCACCAGCCAATCTGAGTACCTGAGCACCTGTCACCAGCCCATCAGAGTACCCGAGCACCTGTCACCAGCCCATCTGAGAACCTGAATATCTGTCACCAGCCCATCTGAATACCCAAGTACCTGTCACCAGCTCATCAGAGTACCCAAGTACCTGTCACCAGCACATCAGAGTACCCAAGAACCTGTCACCAGCCCATCTTAGTACCTGAATACCTGTCACCAGCCCATCTGAGTACCCGAGTACCTGTCACCAGCCCATCTGAGTAGTTATTACCATATATATATGATGCACTATTTATGTATTGATATTGCACATTTTGATTGAAGCGCTTTATCTTTGGTCACTTTTTTCACATTAACTTTTTTTCCCTTGCTTGGACGTAATTATTGTGGGATATTACCGTGTTCCCCTGAATTTGCATTTATTTGCATCATGTTTTACTTAATTTCACACATGAAGTGCTCCTTTTATTTTTTTTTTAACACCTTATTACAACCCATCACACGGATTACTTTAAAAGTCATATGTATTTACACTAATTTCACAATACCACAGACTTTGATGAGATAACTAATTATTCATATTATATACGTTATCAGCCTGTAAGATACTATCGCACACAAACATATCTGAATAAGGACTCATCCACTGTGAGCAGCGCCATACCCACCATAATCTACATAGAGTATCTATCACCAGCCAATCTGAGTACCTGAGCACCTGTCACCAGCCCATCAGAGTACCCAAGCACCTGTCACCAGCCCATCTGAGAACCTGAATACCTGTCACCAGCCCATCTGACTACCCGAGTACCTGTCACCAACCCATCAGAGCACCCAAGTACCTGTCACCAGCTCATCAGAGTACCCAAGAACCTGTCACCAGCCCATCTTAGTACCTGTCACAAGCCCATCAGAGTACCCGAGTACCTGTCACAAGCCCATCTGAGTACCTGTCACCAGCCCATCTGAGTACCCGAGTACCTGTCACCAGCCCATCAGAGTACCCGAGTACCTGTCAGCAGCCCATCTGAGTACCCGAGTATCTGTCACCAACCCATCTGAGTACCCGAGTACCTGTCACCAGCCCATGAGAGTACCCCAGTACCTATCTGCAGCCCATCAGATTACCCGAGCACCTGTCTGCAGCCCATCAAAGTACCCGAGTACCTGTCACCAGCCCATGAGAGTACCCCAGTACCTATCTGCAGCTCATCTGAGTACCCGAGTATCTGTCACCAACCCATCTGAGTACCCGAGTACCTGTCACCAGCCCATGAGTGTATCCCAGTACCTATCTGCAGCCCATTAGATTACCCAAGCACCTGTCTGCAGCCCATCAGAGTACCCGATTACCTATCTGCAGCCCATCAGAGTATCCGAGTACCTGTCTCCAGCCCATCAGAGTACTCAAGTACCTATCTGCAGCCCACGCCTCATTGAATATGCCTTGGGGTGTTTGCTTTCCAAAATGGGGTAATTTTGTGGGTAATTCCATTGTCCTGGTGCTCCAAGTGTGATAGGTAGGAATGAAATTAGATGTGTAATTTATGCTCCTAGAAGGTACTACTTCAATGTTGGACCTCTCTATGTGGCCAGGCTATGTAAAAGTGTCAGGAAAGATGGAGAACTCATGTTTCCATAAGAAGAAACATGGTGCGCAGGCGCGTGCACGAAAGAACGGACGGCATGAAAGCTTATGCGCACCCTTGACCGGGAGGCGCGCATCCCCGTTCGTAACTGTTCTTGGCGCCAAAGGGGCTATTTAAACCGGACAGTGACATGGGATCAAAGCCGTTTGGTCTACAACATTCCTGAGATTCTTGTTACTTGTTTATCTACTGAACCTGTTCTACTGATCTACTGGCTTGACCCTGACGCCGCTGCTATCTGCCTGCCCTGACCCTTGGCTTTCCTTGACGATCCTCTTGCCTGCTCCTTGGTACCACACTGCCAGCCTGTTGCTGACCCGGCTTGTGTCCGACCATCCTTCTGCCTGCTCCTCGGTTCCTGATCCGCCTGCCTGCTGTCTGATCCAGTCTGTCTCTGGCTTTCTCATCCAGCATCACCTGCTTGGTTCAGCCGGACAGGGCTTCTGTCAGCTGTTTTCCGGAGTTCCTCCTCTGCTCCATTTAGCTGCATCTCCAGCCCTGCCTGTGACCACCGCACCTGTGTTCCAGTCAAGCACTCGTGCCATTCTGCACTCTTGAGCCTTCTGTTCACAATATCAGGGGTTCCTGAGTCAGGATTGTAAGAGAGGCTGTCCTCGGCAGTTGCAGACTCCACCACCAGGTACGTAACAAAAAAGTCTCATAAATGTGGTATCGCCATACTCGGGACAAGTAGCAAAATGTATTGGGGGGGTAATTTTTGCTATATACATGCTATGTGTTAGAAATATCATATAAATTGACAAAGTTTTCATTTTCTTTCCATGTTTTCGGAAGACTTGTGGAAAAAATGAACCACACAAAAGACTCATAATGCCTCACAGAATATATGTTGGGGTGTTTGCTTATAATAATAGGTCGTTAGGAAATGATATGTGTAATTTATGCTCCTAAAATACCTGACTGTGCTTCCTGCATGTTGAACCTCTCTATGTGGCCAGGCTGTGTAAAAGTCTCACACATGTAGTATCGCCATACTCAGGATGAGTAGCAGAATGTATTTTGGGGGGGTAATTTTTGCTATGTACATGCTATGTGTTAGAAATATCTTATAAATTGACCACTTTGTGTAAGAATAAATTGAACCATTCAAAAGATTCATAATGCCTCATAGAATATACGTTGGGGTGTTTGCTTTTCAAAATGGGGTCATTTTGTGGATAATTCCACTGTCCTGGTGCTCCAGGGCCTTCAAAAGTGTAATATATCTTTAGGAAATTTTATGTGTAATTTATGCTCCTAGTACGCTTGACGGTGCTCCCTGCATGTTGGAACTCTCTATGTGGCCAGGCTGTGTAAAAGTCTCACACATGTGGTATCACCATACTCAGGAAGAGTAGCAAAATATATTTTGGGGGTTAATTCTTGCTATGTACATGCTTTGTGTTAGAAATATCTTATAAATTGACCACTTTGTGTAAAAATAAAAGACTTAATTTTCTTTCCATGTTTTTCGAAGACATGTGGAAAAAAATTAACCATTCATAATGCCTCATAGAATATACATTGGGGTGTTTGCTTTCCAAAATGGGGTCATTTTGTGGGTAATTCCATTGTTCTGGTGTTCCAGGGTCTTCAAAAGTGTAATTGGTTGTTAGTAAATTAGATGTCTAATTTATGCTCCTACCCGACGGTGCTCCCTACATGTTGGACTTTTCTATGTGGCCAGGCTGTGAAAAAGTCCCACACATGTGGTATCGTTATACTAGGGAGGAGTAGCAGAATGTATTTTTGGGGTGTAATTGGAAGTATGCATATGCTGTGTGTGAGAAATAACTTGTTATTATGACAATTTTGTGTAAAAAAAAAAAATGCCTCTTACTAAATACCTTGAAATGTCTACTTTTCAAACAGGGGTCATTGGGGGGTATTTGGACTTTCCTGACATTTCAGGGCCTCAAGAAATGAGATAGGCCGTCAGTGCATCAGGTGTGATCAATTTTCAATGATTGGCACCATAGCTTGTAAACTCTATAACTTTCATACAGACCAAATAATATAAACTTATTTAGGGTATTTCTACCAGAGATAGGTAGCAGTATAGATTTTGGCCCAAATTTATGAATAAATATGACTTATTTGCAAAAATAAAAAACCCAGAGGTGATTAAATACCACCAAAAGAAAAGCTCTATTTGTGTGAAAAAAATTATAAAAATTTTGTTTGGGTACAGTGTTGCATGACTGAGTAATTGGCATTCAAAGTGTGAGAGCACTGAAAGCTGAAAATTGGTCTGGGCACGAAGGGGGTATAAGTGTCCTGCATTGAACTGGTTAATATCATAAACCATATCATATAGCTAAATTCAAAACCTGTTTCTTTTTTCATTTTCAATAGGGTGGAAGCATTGAAAGCACAGTCGGCAGGAAAAACACAGATAGGAGATCCAAACACACCTTGTGAATTTTTACCTAGCCAGATGTACCTATTTAAGATACATTGCAGGGACTAGAGATAGTATTTGGGGAGCGGGATATTGAGAGTCCTGAATAGATATAATAGTTTGGGTAGTGGCAGCATTTTGAAAGCTGCAAGAGGGCCTGCCCATGAGAATCTGTACTTGGAGAGGGATTCTAATTCTTGTGATAGATGTTGCCTAAAGGGAAGGTAGTTACTCTTGAGTAGCTGTTTCGTACTTTTTTTTTGTACTAGAATTTTTATTCAAAAATTTTCAGTATAACAGAATGAAGTTTTCCATACAGCAAAGCATGTACAGTAGGTATAAAAACTTTACATAGTCATGGATCGTACATGTACTTTAAGAAACGTTCCCCCCATGTAAAGTAACTACAACAATGCCCACATACAGCAATATGATATGAGGCGAGTGAGGGCTATCCCTTTTTAAATGGCAAGAACCAATTAATCATCCACAGCGTGCGGGTTGTCATGTCATAGCGTGTATTATAGAGGTTACAACCCAAGAGTTAGAACAATGCCACTAAACCTCCTGATTGAAACTCTGAAATCATATGAATATAAGCCGAAGGCCTGGCCCATAAAAAAAAAAAAACAGGGGGGGGACGACGACAGGTAAGTGGCCAGGACCTGTGATGGTCAGGAGGAGCCCTATCAAAACACGGCAAAATAGGGGAGGAGGAAGAGAGAAGCTAACATCAGAAGAAGGAGAAATAAGCTGGGGGG
>BLSH010139134.1:1571046-1611270 GCA_018402905.1 Glandirana rugosa
TTTTTTTTAAAGGGGCACTGTTCACATCACATATGCACCAAAACACAAGGGGGGGTTTAATAAAGCTGTTGCGCTACTCTTCAGGCAAGAATCCCTCTTGTTAATGCAATGCGCCAAATTAATGAAGTAATTGCAACACTTTTGGTTCTAACAGTGACCCGTGCACCAAATTCAGGTAGTTCTAAAATGCTTCACTTTTACATTGTGTCGCATTGAATGCACCAAATGTAAAAGTGGAGCAAATTAAGATCATGGGATTGGTTTACTAAAGGCAAATAGACGGTGAACTTTGCAAAGTGCAGTTGCACTCTGGAAAAACAGTTGCTTCAGAGCTTTATAAATGAGCAAAAGCTCTGCTAACTTCCATCATCCAATCATATGAAAGCAAAAATGCTTATTTTCCATGCAGGTGATTGGATACTTTTTGAAAAGTGAAGCTTTACCTCATTTAGTAAGCTCTGGAGCAACTGCACTTTGCAAAGTGCACAGTCTTTTTGCCTTTAGTAAATCAACCCCAAACTCTTTTATGGCGTACAGAGAGAAAAACCGTCTCAGACAGATATTGCAAAAGTGCCTCTCATGCAGATCTTTTAGGGCCGGTTCACACTGCAGTGAACCTGGAGATCGCATATGATTCGCACCGTACAGCAGTGGAATCACATGCGATCTTTTTGCAATGCAAATTCAGCCAGAGATAGTATGGCTGAATTTGCATCGCAATCGGAGCAAACTCGCACAGGACCCTTTTCTTCCACAGGGTCGTTCACACGACCATGCAAACCGATATGCGAAACTGATTTGGGAATGTCATTAGCTTTCTATTGACACTCCTAACAGTTCACATATGACAGTGAGAACTGCCGCCCGGAGATATGCAATGCAGGAACCCGCAGTGGATTTGCAGGGTTCCCGCATCGCTGCAGTGTGAACCAGCCCTTACTGGCCAGTGTTCTTGTTGAGTGATCTGCATTTATATTCTCAGCTTTAAAGGGTTAGTTCACCTCTACAAAAAATCTGCCTATGCAGGTAAGAAGTGTAATTAGAAGTGTATATAAAAATAAACTGTGCAGCTGTGATCAAACTTTAAAAAATGCCCTTGCTACAAGAACCTCACAAAGCCTGGCCAAAAAAACTCCCAGAGCTAGCATCATCATCGTCCTGCTGCTAGGACGCTGCTAAGACACTACCAACTGATTGAAACACCCTCGCGTGTGCTCTCTCTCCCCTGTCACAGTAGCTCTGAGCTCAGTGATGTTGCAACAGAGAAGAGTGAATCACACATGTGCTGGACTGGAGTTTGATAGTTCACTTCTGTAAAAGTGGGGGGTGAGCAGTAAAAGCTGGAAGTGCCTTAGCAACAAGGAATGGTGGGATAATGCCATCTCCGCGAGTTTTTCTGCCAGGCTTTGGAAGGTATGTGTCAGGGCCTGGACTTGAACCCCGAACCTTTGCTTTGTCTCTTTTTGCTGAACTACCTGGAATCCTGGACAACTCTGGGGACAATTCCTTGAATCATTTTGACTTGAACCTTGTGTGTCTTGAACCCTAAACTCTTTGCTCCTCCCATGAACTTCCTGATTTAAGCCATGTCTCTGCACTTCCTGTTTGCCAGAATATTGTGCTCTCTTCAGCCAGAATCTCGCTCCTGTATTCCCTGCTGCTGTCCATATTTTGCTACCACTTGTTATCGACCCTTGGCTTGTTCCTTGGCTATGCTTCTGCCTGATTCCAACCTGCAAGTACTTGTTGCTGACATTTTGTTTACTGACTAAGCTTCTGTTTGATCCCTACCTGCTTTTTCCGCTACTGGATTCTGGCTGGCTTACCTCCTGGTGGGGTGATCCTGAGGATCAGGACCTGGCACTAGCATGAAGCAAAATCCATCTCCAACATGAGGAGCTCAAGTGAACACTGGTTAGTACTTAGACTACGCACCTCAGATGAGCCCACATCATTCACCAGGGAGACTGACTGTGTACCGATTCTGCTGGTTGGTGGTAGTTCCACTACTGCTATAGCAGCATGTAAATGGCCTACACCTATAGCAATGTCAAAATTTAACTTTGGTTGAATCTGCAGAGTTTGTTTTTATCTACAGCTGCCTTTACCTGCAAAGGCAGCTTTTTGATAAATGTGAACTGACCCTTTAAAGAGACATTATCAATGGACATGTACATGCAGTCTGATACTGTAACATCTTTCCACAACATGCATGTTTCTTTCTACTGAGGAGAACGAGGGAGAGTAGGAGAACAATTAATAGGGAAAAACAATAAGGACCAAAATATTACAATGAGGCTGAACCATTCTTGTCCTGAGAACAGTCAGGGGATGTTTGAATGGGGTTAAGATCTTCTAATGTCTTTTGGTCTATTATTGTGGACGTTTATTCTAGTGAGGGAAATCTAAGAAAATCAGTATGAGATATATACTCCAAAACTGACATTCAGGGGTTACACAAATATAAGATGACTGTCCTACAATACTTATAGATAGAAGTGCACTGAAATTTGGCAGCCAAAATATATCAGCCGAAAATGGTGTTTTCTGCATCAGGCCGAAAGAAAAAAGTGCCGATAATGGCACCGAAAAGGGGGCGGTCCGCTCCGGGTGCCACGCGTGTCATCCTGGTGCACCCCTGTCAGAGTCCTCCCCTCTGTCCTCCCCTCCCTCCTCCTCTCCTTGTGAGTGTCTGCCTGGCTCAGCGAGCTCCTGCTGTGTCACGGAGCTGGATTGAATCATTGAGTGGCGCAGTAACAATGTCCCGCCTCCTAGACCGGCTCTTGTGATAGGCGGCACACTGATCCAATTCTGGGAAATTGAATCAGTGTGACGTGTGTCACAAGAGCCATTCTAGGAGGCATTTTTACAGCGCTGCGCCACGATTCAATCCAGCTAGATGACACATCCTGAGATCGCCCTACCAGGCACTGGTAGGCTGCATCTCATGGGCACTGATAGGCTGCATCTCATGGGCACTGGTGAGACTGCATCTCTTGGGCACTGGTGAGACTGCATCTCATGGGCACTGATTATCTGCATCTCATGGGCACTGGTGAGACTGCATCTCATGGGCACTGGTGAGACTGCATCTCATGGGCACTGGTGAGACTGCCTCTCATGGGCACTGATAGGCTGCATTTCATGGGCACTGATAAGCTGCATCTCATGGGCACTGATAAGCTGCATCTCATGGGCACTGATAGACTGCATCTCATGGGCACTGGTGAGGCTGCATCTCATAGGCACTGGTGAGACTGCATCTCATGGGCACTGGTGAGAGTGCATCTCATGGGCACTGGTGAGGCTGCATCTCATGGGCACTGGTGAGACTGCATCTCATGGGCACTGGTGAGACTGCATCTCATGGGCACTGGTAGGCTGCATCTCATGGGAACTGATAGGCTGCATCTCATGGGCACTGGTAAGGCTGCTTCTCATGGGCACTGGTGAGGCTGCATCTCATGGGCACTGGTGAGACTACATCTCATGGGCACTGGTGAGACTATTTAATGGGCACTGGTGAGACTGCATCTCATGGGCACTGGTGAGACTGCATCTCATGGGCACTGGTGAGACTACATCGCATGGGCACTGGTGAGACTACATCTCATAGGCACTGGCGATACTGCATCCCATAGGCACTGGTGAGACTTCATCTCATGGGCACTGATAGGCTGCATCTCATGGGCACTGGTGTCTACCTGAATAAAAGAATCATATTTCTACTGGTACCTTAAAGTAGTAATGTTGGCCCAGTGCTAAAAAGGTTCACAGAGTCAGTGATAACAAAAAAAGGTCAAACAAGCCATAGGCACAAAATAACAAGAATGTGCTGACAAATGTAGCTTAGAGACAGTTGTCATGGAACTATTTCACAAATCATTAAGAAATGCAAAAAGATTTATTGACAAATATAAAATATTTCAAAAGGCTCAACAGATGAATAGTGGATGACGAAGATTGCAACAGCTGAAATATAGGAGGAAACAAATTGGACAAAGTCACGTAATTTTTCCTTTTCAATGTCAAAATGTTTCAAAATACTGCCATCCCCTGTCTCAGTCGCTTTCATCAACCAGTATGTCTTATAAATTATCCATTTTCTTGCCCTGCTTCTCAGTGCTGGAGAAGAGCAAAATGTTAGTAAAAGTAAGCATCTCAAGATAATGGTTAGAAAAGTGGAGTTGTAAATCCAAAAACACCTTTCCTTCCTAACTGTAACAATTTTTATTTTTAATTTTATCTTTCCGTAGACTGCCGGAAGAAGCAGAAAACCCCAAACAATTACAGTATATGCTGTCATTGGTTTTATATTTGTGAGATTCTGAATTTAACAAATCATGTCTGTTAAAACAAACATATGGATCACAGATCACATAATTAAATAATTTAAAAAAATGATAAATTCTGAATTATGTAGACCACACACCAAAATGTTTACTTTACTAGAAAGCATAGGGATATCAAGAACTTGACAAGCGAATTTCAACTATAGTTTTGTTCCCCATTGCTGGCGTAGAAACAGTGGACATAGGAATATAATCTTGCAAAGCTGCAGGACACCAATGGCACAGGACAATTTGGTCCCTTTTCACTTTTGTAAGGCTGTGGTCAGCACAGAAACAAAAAACAGTATTTTATGAGAAAAGAACCAACGTGAAATATAGGTTTTCTATAATATGGTATCTTGTTTTCCAGCTGACCAAAGCAATTGCAATACCCCATTGCGCTTCTCAAATAATGATAATTTCTAAATTTAATCTTGGTTAAAAAAAAAAACAAAAAAAAAAAATACATCAAAAATGTTTCTATTATCCTTTATCCCTTTACTAGCTTGATGAGACCAAATGCTTTGGTTGGTCCTTTATTTAAAAGTCCTGCCTTTCTACCACTAGTTAAACAAACCCTATCATCAGGTCTTTCCCATTTTGTTGTCTGAAAGACCAAAAGCTCTCCTAGCTTCATGAACATTTCCATGACGGGATGAAGAGGATTAGATCGATGGAGGCAGAGCCTTGGTATATTAGGTAATCATGGCTACTTCCTTTTTCCCCATATATCATACTGTGTCCCCAGGGAGATAGGGAGGGGTGGCAAAAGAAAAAAAAAAATAATCAAAGTTATTCTTTACCCCTATTGTGCAGATATTAGTTTGTACTTGATATGTTTGCCGGCAAATGACTAATTTAAAACACGATTTGCATAACTCTACTGGGCGGTTTCCTCTGTTATAATCATTTTTATTTGTTAGTAAGACAGAATAAAAACAGTGATATCCACCGAGGGGCTAAAAACATCTGATAAATATACCAGTCAGCATAAAGATGAGAAACATTTGCATCACGAAACATTCAGGATCTATGTGAAAATACTGCTAGTGTGCTCTTTAGGAACCAGAAGTTTCAGAGAGGTGGCCTAATCCACTTGGTTAAAAAAGTAGATAGAGAGAAGAAAAAGGAGAAGGGGGGAAATGTGAAAGCCAGGGAAGGATTAAAGAATCTAGATAAACTATCAGAGGCAGAAGTAGAGGTCAGGGAGCAGGGACAAAAATTAGGGATTGGTAGCAGGGAAGGGACACACTAGAGCACATCTCCCATAGACCAGGCTCAAGGGTCAAGTAAAAGAATATAATTTAGTTTGGAAAAGTTCAAACACAGAAAGGAATAAATAATCAACAGTTCACATATTTTAATAAATTAGGTGTCTGAGTCATTGAGAATACTGGACAGTTTCTCATTAATGGATATGTAAAGGTTCGGGGTATGTAAAAAAAAAAAAAAAATCATGTTACACTTACCTTGTCTGTGCAGTTGGTTTTGCACAGAGTGGCCCCAATCCTCCTCTTCTGGGGTCCCTCAGCAGTGCTCCTGGCTCCTATTCTTCCTGCCCTGTCGGAGAAGCGCTCTCCCTCGGGCACTCGTGTGTCGTGCTCCCGTGTCTTGCTGCTGCATCCAGTGACACAAACAACAGGACCTGGATTCACCCCCTGGCTCCGGCGTCATTGGATTTGATTGACAGCAGTGGGAGCCAATGGCTGTGCTGCTATCAATCTATCCAATCAGGACCAGAGACACCAGCTGGAGCGGGTGTGCTGGTCCCCGTCACAGGAACGATCGAGTTCAGGTAAGTAAAAGGAGGGCTCTGGGGGGCTGGTGCACTACAGTAGGTTTTTCACCTTAATGCATAGAATGCATTAAAGTGAAAAACCTGGAGGTTTAATCAACATTGTAGTCATACAGTGAATCCAGAAAGTATTCACATCACTTCACATTTTTACCCTTTTTGTTATGTTACAGCCATATTACAAAATGGATTAAATTCATTATTTTCCTCAATATTCTACAAACAATACCTCATAATGATAACGTGAAAAAAATTTGTTTGAAATCTTTGCAAATTTAATAAAAATAAAAAATGGAAAAAAAATCACATGTACATAAGTATTCACAGCCTTTGCCATGACACTCAAAATTGAGCTCAGGTACATCCTGTTTCCACTGTTGTTGTTTCTACAACTTAACTGGAGTCCACTTGTAGTGAATTCAGTTGATTGGACATGATTTGTAAAGGCACACACCTGTCTATATAAGTACCCACAGTTAACAGTGCATGTCAGAGCAGAAACCAAGTCATGAAGTCCAAGGAATTGTCTGTAGACCTCAGAGACAGGATTGTATAGAGGCACAGATTTGCAGCATTGAAGGTCCCAATGAGCACAGTGGCCTTCATCATCCATAAATGGAAGAAGTTTAGAATCACCAGCACTCTTCCTAGAGCAGGCCGTCCTGCCAAACTGAGCGATCAGGGGAAAAGGGCCTTAGTCAGGGAGGTGTGTGGAGAGGAGAACCTTCCAGAAGAACAACCATCTCTGCAGCACTCCACCAATCAGGCCTGTATGGTAGAGTGGAGTGAAGGACTCTCAGACCATGAGAAACAAAATTCTCTGGTCTGATGAAACAAAGATTGAACTCTGAATGGGAAACATCAGGTTGGGAGGAAACCAGGCACCGCTTATCACCTGGTCAATACCATCCCTACAGTGAAGCATGGTAGTGGCTGCATCAAGCTGTGGGGATATTTTCAGTGGCAGGAACTGGGAGACTAGTCAGGATCAAGGGAAAGATGAATGCAGCAATGTACAGAGACATCCTTGATGAAAACCTGCTCCAGAGCGCTCTGGATCTCAGACTGGGGTGAAAGTTCATCTTCCAACAGGACAAAGACCCTAAGCACACAGCCAAGATAATAAAGGAGTGGCTAAGGGACAATTCTGTGAATGTCCTTTAGTGGCCTAGCCAGAGCCCAGACTTGAACCCGATTGAACATCTCTGAAAAGATCTAAAAATGGCTGTGCACTGACGCTCCCCATCCAACCTGATGGAGCTTGAGAGGTCCTACAAAGAAGGATGAGAGAAACTGCCAAAAATAGGTGTGCCAAACTTGTAGCATCATACTCAAAAAGACTTGAGGCTGTAATTGGTGCCAAAGGTGCTTCAACATAGTATTGAGCAAAGGCTGTGAATACTTATGTACATGTTATTTTTTACATTTTTTATTCTTAATACATTTTCAAAGATTTCAAACAAACTTCTTTCATGTTGTGATTATGGGGTATTGTTTGTAGAATTTTCAGAAAAATAACGAGTTTAATCCAAAAGGCTGCAATATAACAAAATGTGGAAAAAGTGAAGCGCTGTGAATACTTTCCGGATGCACTGTACGTACCTCATCTATGGACTATAGATTTCTTGCAGGCTTTGACTATCATTTGTTTAGCAGTCAGAAACAAAAAATAATTTCTATTGGTAGGAAAAGAGACCTGGAATCACATCCGATCCTTTGGCACTATTATATGGAACAAGGTTTAAAGGAGGTCAAAGGTTATAGACCAAAATGTAATCAGCTTCAGGCCGGAACAACAAATGTGTAGTACACCACCGTGTTCACCACACCCCCTAAAGCATCTGCCACTGCAGTTCTGGACAGCATAAGCTATTGAAAATGGTACCCAATACCACCAAAACAGAACCTAGTAAGTCGCTTCCAGAATGACTGTATTATGAGAACATTTAATTTTTTTAGACCAGATTTTGCTCCAAACCTCCAATTCAAAAGAGTCAGTGAGATCCTGCTCCCATTTCTGAAGGAAGTAAGTGAGGCCTCCACATATTCAGAGTGAAGTAAAGGAAAGATAAGAGATACCAAATAGTTCAAAAAGACATGCTCAAAGACTTTTGTATATGTAAACTCCAAGTCCTTTCTGAGAGATAAGACCCAATATTGGAGTTGAAGACAACAGTAGCATTCCGCTCTTAGCGCTTTTTGGTTTTCATGTAAAATTGCAAAAGCAGGAAGGGAGCATGAGGTCAAGAAGTGATGTATGTGAGTGAAGCTGTGAGTAGTACACCAGACAAAAGACCCTGGGTGTTCCATACCCTGAGGTGTTCCGTACTCTGAGGGATTAGTAGGCTGTTAAGGATCAGCAAAAAGGGTAAGAAAGGGGACATTAACTTACCTGAGTATTGGACCAAGTCCCAAAGTCTCAGACTATGCAGCATCGGAGGGCTTAGGGAGAATAGACAGGCCTTTTGAGGAAGCCAGAGTAAAGCAGAGGGGGAAACGGAGTCACAAATTGGCAGCTATAGGAATACGCAAAGATGTATGCCCAAGTTACAATGTAATAAGGAAAGTTCTGAGATTTGTGCATCTTTGTAATATCTTTCTATATTGGGAACCCCTAAGCCTCCCTATAGTTTGTCTGGAAAGGGTGGAATGGGAGACCCTAGGTCATTTGAAGGCTGAGATGAAGAAGAGGCTCTGTTTCTGCAGTAAGTGGTGGACTGCAAAATAATATAATGTATTAGAGAGAATGGTAATTATTACCATGTTGACGTGCCCTATGCACAGAAAAGGTAAATTTACAGGAATGCAAAAGTTCAGTGAAGGACCTCGGCAGAGGGTAAAAATTTGCAGAACCAATGAACTGTAATAAGGGGTCTGTCTGATGTACTGGGCAGTTTCTTATCAGTGAACCACACTGCTCTCTTACATCTATCAATGGGGAACAAGAGAAGAGTGTAAACCTTTTTAATACCCATTATTTATTTTGCCCTCTGTTGTGATCATCGGTATCCCACTAGTTATCTGACATTTAGGCTGGGTTCACACTATCTGACACAAAAACGGTCAGACTTTTGATCCTACTTTGCCCTGCAACATCGGTCCTACTTCTGTCCTACTTTGGTCCTACTTGCATCCGACTTGAATGAACAAGATACGATTTTGCTCCGACTTTGAGATAGTGACTTGTCCTTTCACCAATGAAAACAATCCCAGTGTGAGATAAATTCCTTTTACTGCTGCTGTAATCACCATTTCGGATGTCACAAGTCAGATGGTTAGAACAAGGATCTGACTTTGATCCTACTTCAATGATATTCAATGGGCTGAAGTAGGACCAAAGTCGGACCAAAGTAGTACAGAAACCTTTTTCAAAGTCGGACCGACTTGTATTGGACCAGTTAAGACGGCTCTCATAGGGAAACATTGATTTTGTGCCCTAATGCGACTTGTGCTCACAATGTCGGCCCGTTTGTCGGACGAGTGTGAACCCAGCCTTCATAAGAGTGCAAAGGCATAAAACTATTTCACTTATGAGTTTAGTGCAGTCTTGACACAGAAAGAAGACTTCCAGGATCTGTCAAAACTAATCTGCCAAACCTGTGTGTAAGTCTACCCTTCTATGTTGATGAAAGAAAATAATTGCTAAATGGTACCAGAGATCAAACATCTTGTAAAATCATGGTGTATATTAATGAATACATCCGGCAACTGGTAATTTACAATAATGACCCTGATATTCACAACAAAACAGCTGAATTGCTTGCAAATATGCCTATGTATTGCCAGAGTTCCAACCATTTTTTCTTCTTTTTATGTTTGTTTTAAGCATTTCAAGTGCTTTTACCAATGGCTATTTTAATTTTTTTTTTTTGCAAAAAAAATACCTTTTTTCTTAATTTGTCTGCAGCACTTCCTGGTGCGTCCGCCTAGGCGATTACGTCAATAGGCGATTTGCAAGGGCTCCTGGGATAGCGGCATCATGTATCCCAGGAGTCCTTGTGAATCGCCTAGTTATGAAATTTCCTTTGTTGCAGATTCCTAACTTTTGTTATTCTGAAGAAATCCCTCTGTGTTTGTTTGTGCCTCTGTACTGAGTGGGTCTAATGGGAGTGGTTTCATAATTAACTGTCAGGTGTGCAGCTGTAGGACCCTAATGAGGAAATCTGCTGGGCCTGCATCCCTTTAGACATGTTCCTATTGAAAGTATCTCTCCAAAAGTGACATTTTTGTTGCAGGGGATGCCTAAAATTTGACTTGTATCTAAAGGCCCGTACACACGGTACAATTATCGGCCAAAAATTGTTGTATGACAGCATGTCTTACGGTAATCCGACCGCTAGTACGCTCCATTCGACAGCCGATTTTCAATTATCGTCCAAACAGAAGTTGTATGAGCAAACTAGAAAACTTTTGTCTGCCGACAAGGCTTTGTAGGATTTTCGGCTCGCGTGTACAGAAGTTGGACAAACAAAAGTTGTAAGTACAAACACGCATGTTCAGAATCCAGGAATTGTTCGGTCGTGTAAACTTGTGTTCCTAATTCACAAATTACATTCACCTGAACTTCCTCTTTATACACTCATAACACGTCACTACATTCGGCTTTGTCAAACGATAATTTGACTACCGTCAGTATGCTAGACTAAAGCACGGACAGCTGATTTTGGGAAAAGTTGTACGCGTGGTCGTACGACAATCGCATTGTGTGTACGAGGCTTTAGGCAGAAATTGGTGAGCCAATCACACAAGCAGGCAATGATGTTTATGGGGAGTGGTCAGTACACACTCTGTGCATAGAAGAACTCCAGGTAGCCATATTGCAATGCATTCTCAGTAAATTACAGTGGCTGCAGATTGAAAAGGAAAGGTAATTTTTAATAACATTAAATTATAATATGCGCTATATTATTTTTTCTTTATTTCCTTTTTTTTCCCCCACAAAAGTGGAGTTACCCTTTGTACTCAAATTAAACAGAATACCATATAGACAGATGTGGCAGATAAAGTTGAACAAATTACAGCGGAGTTTAAAAAAAAAAATGACTTGGGGGACTGCAACTCTGCTTTAATTCCAAATCCTCTGTCAATTTAAAACTTGGCTACAATAAATATCAACTGGATCTTGCAACCATCCCACTCCATTAGCGGCAAACATTAGCGCAGCAAGAACGTTGCTCGTTCAGTAAAGTCCTATAATACCGCCTTGAAAACTTTGCCTGTTCCACACAAGTTTATCAGAACTAAACTTTTTTCTTTGAGAAGTGCTAATCTTGTCATTGCTCCGGCGCTGGCCTCAGGAATGTTCCTAAGAACTCAAGGGATTAAATGAGATCGCACCTGCAGACAGACAATAATTCATCAGAAACTCAAGTTCTCAAAAGGAAAATTGCCTCCATTATCTGTCCTTAAGCTAAAAAAACTCTGGAATCTGAAAATTACTGCGCTGCAGCCAAAGCCGTACAGGGGAAAACAGGCACAGCTCTTCTCCGGACTGCAGCTTGGCAGGAAAAAAAAAATCTGCAAAGATGCTTTCAGAGACAACATCTAACCCTTCCGAAAGGTTAAATCCATCCAGGTTTATTGCCCGAATAGCTCTGAAGAATTAGGCTTCTTTACAGATGTTTATGTGATGTTCTCACAAGGCTGAGAGGCAGTATAAGAGACATGAAATAACATACTAGCAGCTCCCTCTGCTGCCAAGTAATGGGTAGATCTCACACAACCACAAACCACCCACAATTTGTCTGTGATATGTAAGGTATAATAACAAAAAGGGCACAACTGTGCAAGCACAGCCAATCAAAATGAGTGACAAGATAAGCAAAATTTCCTGTTATATAAATAATCCCTATTTTAGATTCTTTCTAAATAATTCTAAAATAATTCTTTCCACAATGTTTCTTCACCTAAATTAAGGCACTAAAAAGAACATAAATATCAGAAGCATAACCAAGTCATTAATAAAAATTAGGACTTGACATTAAAGTAGAATTCCAACCTAAACCTAGCAAGTCTTAAAAATGTTCTCTCCCAACTCATACCAACAGTGAGGGAAAAAAGTATTTGATCACCTGCTAATTTTGTACGTTTGCCCACTGACAAAGAAATTATCAGTATATAATTTTAATGGTAGATTTATTTTAACAGTGAGAGACAAAATACCAAAAAAATACAGAAAAACACATTTCAAAAAAGTTATAAATTGATTTGCATTCTAACCACTTCAGCCCCGGAAGGATTTCACACTTTAGGACCGGAGCCATTTTTGCGATTCGGCGCTGCGTCGCTTTAACTGACAATTGCGCGGTCGTGCAACGTTGTACCCAAACGAAATTTGCATCCTTTTTTTCCCACAAATACAGCTTTCTTTTGGTGGTATTTGATCACCGCTGCGTCATTTCTGATCGCCACTATAAACAAAAGAAGAGCGACAATTTTGCAAAAAAAAACCAAATTTCTTACTTTTTGCTAAAATACAAATCCAAAAAAATATATATAAAAAAACTTTTTCATCGGTTTTGGCCGATTTATATTCTTCCTCCTATTTGTGATAAAAAAAAAAATCGCAATCGGCGTTTATTGGCATTCTTCTTAAATCATTGCTTTGTTGCCTTGGCCGTGTGTTTTGGGTCATTGTCATGCTGGAATGCCCATCCGCAACCCATTTTCAATGCCCTGAGGGAAGGAGGTTCTCACCCAAGATTTGACATTACATGGCCCCGTCCATGGACACTTTGATGCGGTGAAGTTGTCCTGTCCCCTTAGCAGAAAAACACCCCCAAAGCATAATGTTTCCACCTTCATGTTTGATGGTGGGGATGATGTTCTTGGGGTTATAGGCAACATTCCTCCTTCTTCAAACACAGCAAGTTGAGTTGATGCCAAAGAGCTTGATTTTAGTCTCACCTGACCACAACACTTTCACCCAGTTCTCCTCTAAATCATTCAGATGTTCATTATCAATGCTTCAGCTTCAGATGGGCCTGTACATGTGCTTTCTTGAGCAGGGGGACCTTGTGGGCGCTGCAGGGTTTCTGTTCTTCAAGGCGTAGTGTGCATTGTTTTCTTGGTGACTATGGTCCCAACTGCCTTGAGCTCCTTGACAAGATTCACCCATGTAGTTCTGGGCTGATTCCTCACCAGGCTCATGATTATTGAAACTCCACAAGGTAAAACCTTGCATGGAGCCCCAGACCAAGGGAGATTGACAGTTATTTTGTGTTTCTTCCATTTGTGAATAATCGCACCAACTGTTGTCACCCTCTCACCAAGCTGCTTGGTGATGGTCTTGTAGCCCATTCCAGCCTTGTGTAGGTCTACAATCTTGTCCCTGACATCCTTGGACAGCTCTTTGGTCTTGGCCATGGTGGAGAGATTGGAATCTGATTGATTGATTGCTTCTGTGGATAGGTGTCTTTTATAGAGGTAACAATCTGAGATTAGGAGCACTCCTCCCTTTAAAAGAGTGCTTCTAATCTCAGCTTATTACCTGTATAGAAGACACCTGGAAGCCAGAAATCTTGCTGATTGATAGGGGATCAAATACTTATTTCACTCATTAAAATGCAAACAAATTTATAACTTTTTTTCATACGTGTTTTTCTGGATATTTTTGTTGTTATTCTGTCTCTCGCTGTTAATATAAACCTACCATTAAAATTATAGACTGATCATTTTTTTGTCAGTGGGCAAACGTACAAAATCAGCAGGGGATCAAATACTTGTTTCCCTCACTGGTACGCTGTTTAACCTGTGTAAAAAATGATCTGTGTACTTTATACAGTATTTTTAGCCTGCTCCTGTCTGGTTACGTGACCCTGTATCTGCCAGTTGCAGCTGCATTGGAGAGCAGAGAGCACTTGTCAACAGCTGGGAAATCCAGGAGTTGTGACATCACCCATATGCTCCCATGTCCCAACTGTTTTTGGTCCCTCATCTTCCTTGCAGCCACCACTGGCTGACACAGGGGAGCCGGATCAAGTGACCGAACAGCAGGCTGAAAATAGGTACGTATTTACATCTTTTTAACACAGGTTAGTTAGCACAGGTGTTAGGAGGGTGGAGGGAACATTTTTAAGACTAGCTAGGTTTAGGCTGGAATTCTACTTTAGGCCAAGATATGCAGATAGCCTTCTTAGGGCTTGTTTACACTTGCAGTTCAGGGGTGGTAAAAACAGGTGGCCCCCCCCCCAAACACTCATCCTTAAAGTGGTTGTAAAGTAAAAAAGTTTTTTTATCTTAATGCATTCTATGCATTAAGATAAAAAGCCTTTTGTGTGCAGCAGCCTCTCTCAGCCCCCCTAATACTTACCTGAGCCCCATCTAGATCCAGCGATTTTGCAGCAGAGTCTCGGCTGCCCAGGACTGCCCTCCTCATTGGCTGAGACAGCAGCGTGGTGCCAATGGCTCCCGCTGCTGTCAACCAAAGTCAGTCAGCCAATGACAAGAGAAAGGTGGAGGGGCTGAGCCGGGGCTCCGTGTCTGAATGGATACACTGAGTGGTGACTCGGCTCGGGTGCACCCATAGCAAGCTGCTTGCTGTGGGAGCACTCAGCAGGAAGGAGGGGCCAGGAGTGCTGAAGAGGAACACGAGAAGAGGAGGATCTGGGCTGCTCTGTGCGAAACCACTGTACAGAGTAGGTAAGTATGACAGGTATATATACTAAAAGTGTAGCGCTCACCCTTGTACCGAAATAGCAAGTAAGGGAGAGGTCTTTCAAACCTCCACCAGATATCCAAAAAATTATAAAGTGTTAGTGCATAAAACATTTAAGATCTGTAAACAGTGAAAATGGTTAAAGTTCAAATAGTCCATATAAGAACCAAAAATATGTGTGAAAAGCAGCAAATTGTGCAGCAAGATGTCAGTCTATGCAGATATCTATGTAGTTCCCAAAAGGACAGCACATGAATAGGTAAATGGATAATACTATGGGATTACCATCACATTAATGCGCTTACTAGATAGTAGAGAGAATGATGCTTGAATATGTATGAGGGCTCTGGGGGTCAGAAATCCACATCAAGTGATGGACACTCCAGGGCAGGAAACCAAGAGGTGTTCCAGATCTTGAATGTTTTATGCACTAGCACTTTATTTACAATTTTTTGAATACCTGGTGGAGGTTTGAAAGACCTCTCCCTTACTTGCTATTTAGGTACAAGGGTGAGCGCTACACTTTTGGTATATATATATCTGGTTTATTGTGTGGCAGCCACCTTTTTTCTCTGTTATTTTTAGCGCAGTATAACCCTTTTTCTCTTTACCTAGGTAAGTATGACAGATTTGTTATTCTTAACTAAAAAAAAAAAAAAGACTTTACAATCACTAAGTTGCAAAGGCAGCCTAATGGGGGAGTGCACATGCTGTAGCAAAAATGATACCCCCATTATGTTTGGCAGGCAGTACCGCTGCTGAACGGGACCCATTCAAATGAACAGGGCTGCGCTTTAAATACACTGGAATGTGTGTAATGTACACGGTTGCAGTGCAGTGGTGCGCCATTTACAGGATAAAAACAGGTGGAGAGGAGGCGACATATTGCTTATAAAGTATTAACTGGAGTTTGGGTTAAATTTGTTAGTGTATTCAACTCTGCTAGTACATCTAATGCCTCGTACACGCGGTTCGATGATCGCATACAACAGGTCATACGAATGACCGTTGTATGCTAATCCGACCGTAAGTGTGCGCGATTAGAAAAGCTGACGTACGACGGTCGTACAACAGGAGTTGTATGAGCAAACTAAAAAACTTTGGTAGTACCAACAAGCGGTCGTATGACCATTGTATCGTGTGTACAGAGAAGTTGGTCCAACAAGTTGTATTGTGCAAAATGCTCCGAAGTCAGGAACGGCCAGACACAAATTACATGCACCTGAACTTTCTCTTTATACGTTCATAACACGTCACTACGTTCAGTTGGGTCATACGATTGTGTAGTGCAGTCAGTATGCTAGATACAACAGCCAACATACGATTTGGGCCGTTCGGTCGTATGATCGTCGAACCGTGTGTACAAGGCTTAACACTCCCCTCCACCCAGACTGACAATTCTATTGTCCACCGGTGCCCCCTGTGATCCTTTAGTGGAGGCACTGACCAGATCACCAGGTGAAAACAGAGAGGAAAAAGCCATGATTGGATGAGGAGAAATAGATGGACAAGGGCAGAGTTTTGGTATGTTTAGCAGTCAAGACGGATCCCTTTTTTTTCATACACAAAAATAAACAAAGATTTTGCTTTTCATCATTTAAATCTAAAAAAAATACTATTGTGTCTACAGGGAGATGGGGAGGGGGTGGCAAAATAAAAATAAGGAATATATATACACTACAATATATTGTTAAAATATTGGGACGCCTGCCTTTACACACACATGAAATTTAATGGCATCCCAGTTTTAGTCTGTAGGGTCCAATATTGAACTGGCCCACCCTTTGCAGCTATAACAGCTTCAACTCTTCTGTGAAGGCTGTCTACAGGGTTTAGGAGTCTCTATGGGAATGCAAATTTACACTGTTATACAAGCTGTACACTCACTACTTTACATTGTAGCAAAGTGTAATTTCTTCAGTGTTGTCACATGAAAAGATAGAATAAATTATTTCCAAAAATGTGAGGGGTGTACTCACTTTTGTGAGATATATATATATATATATATATATATACACATACACACGTGTGTGTGTGTAAACCTGTATAGGTGGTGTTTATACGTTTTTAAACAAAAACAGAGAATAACTTTTTTTGGAGAACCTCTAGGGCACCCTGGAGCAATTTCTCCCAATAAAAATTTCTATACATCTCATCTCTAGCACACAGGTTTTACATTTTACATTCCTCTATGCTGGGTTGATACTCCCCTTGAAAGATAAATATTTCAGATGGATTTTATATGCATGTATTTAATAATAACTGACTTCCTCTTCTAGTTACAGTACATGATGAAGATGACATTTCATATACACGCCTAGTAATACACATGCTTAATGCTTCTCATTAGTTGTTCTCTGGCCACCTACCATGCTTATAAGAAAAGATGGTAAACAAGGATCATTGTACAAACCCTTCGGCTAGCCACAATCAGGACAACCACATAAAATGAGGAGACACAATAACGGAACCAGAAAATACACATCTTACATCAGGATTCTGGGAAATAAGCACAACAGTCTGAGCCAATGGTTTTATTTACTGCTCGACTGTCACATTTATGATGGATAAAAACAACACACGCTCCAGCCAGCGCAGTGTGACATATTGTTAGCTGTCCTGTTTTTGTTATTTGGCTCCTGCGTCTTAGCATATGGCCAACGCATGTAGTTTTCTATTAGTATTAAACGTAAAACCTGATGTTTTCCAAATGTTACTTAACACGGCGTTCAGTTCTTGATGCAATGTAACCCAATACTGATAATAAAGAGGCATTATTCTCATTCCTTTAAGTACATTAGTTGCTTTAGAGACAAGCATTAAAAGTGCAAACACAGACCAAATAATGTGCTGGATCTTTTGGGGGATAAAAAAAGCCACTAGGACGAAGTCCTCATAATGAAGCTAATTTAGAAAGAACTGAGGCAATGGAAAAATAATAATATTGCCCAAACCAGACAGGGTCAATATTAAGGTAATATGGAAATTCCAACTTCTAGAGCTTAAGCATGTCCCACATGGCAAAGTATGCACCTTTTGATAGGTCACTCAGGGATTGGGAATTGCCCTGTAGGATGCAGATAGGTAGGCTTGCTCTGAGCCTCATGATGTCTACTTTAAGGCTACCATAGACAGCTCCACCTGTCTTGACAAAACATTTTTTTTAGTTGACATTTGTCAAAAGGTGGACAAATATCATCCAAACAGTGACTGCATCCAATCAAGTGCAGTGACTGTTAGGGTTTTAAGGCTGCCAGGATGCCAGCTGTCAGAATATAACAACTGGCAGGCGAGATTCCACAACCTATGCTGTTCAGCGTAGATGGAAAAATCTATACATGTATGGTAGGCTTCACCCTCATTGTGTGAATTTACATATATTCCTTACTGAGTTTATAAAACACCTAACACAACTTTTTTACCCATTCGCACCCCAACAGCTCTTTGGGAGACTATGGAAGCCTACGAATAATGGAATGTTAGTCATGTCTAATACAAGGCCAAATCTCAGTATGTGATGCAAAACATTCAAAAAATTGCTCCTCTGCAATGTTAAATGAAGGATTGCCAGCTTCCAAAAGATAAAAGAGAAGATTGGGATTTAAAAAAAAACAGACACACATACTTACCTAGTTGGATGCAGCATTGATCCAATGCTGTGTCTGTCCTCCACGGCCTTTAAGACCACGAACTGAGCACCGATCCCCAATTTTAGTCTTCAGTCACAGGCTCTCTGTTCTGCTCATCCAGTGCTCACTAGAGAACTGGCTGTTGAAGGAGTGGAAGTGGCTGGCTCAGGCTCTCACTGGCTCACTGAGAGGGTGAGACAGCTACCAGTCAGGCATTTGGGAGGATCCTGACTTTAAAAAGGGAATATCTCCAGAAACTGGACCAGCTCAGTGACGTCAGCCAACAGCAATATGATCTATGAAGCCCCCACCTCACAACTTACAGTACATAAAATATGTGCTACTGATGGTTTGGTGCTAGAGGCCACAGCATACTTTCAGATGTCTAGTGGCACCATGCCTTGATGAGTCAGGGCTGTGTTGGTGTCAAAAGAGGGACCTACTTAATATTAGGTTGGTGGTCATAAAGTTATTAGTGAAATTATGAGTAAGAGTAAGATTAATTACATTCACCAATTCTGAAAGGTCAGAAAGGAATTCTGAAAAGACAGTCCATTTCTTTTAGTTCAATCTGATTTTATCAAAAATACACAAA
The DNA here is from genome assembly GCA_018402905.1 of Glandirana rugosa. Classification (NCBI taxonomy): domain Eukaryota; kingdom Metazoa; phylum Chordata; class Amphibia; order Anura; family Ranidae; genus Glandirana; species Glandirana rugosa. The sequence goes on from BLSH010139134.1 coordinate 1,590,053, forward strand.
GAGAAGTTAACACAAAATAAAAATAGAAGCAAAAGTCCACTTTGAAATCAAATTCAAGATCAAATAATCAAAAATTGAAGAAGTACAGGTGATTAAACTGAAATCAAAGAATACAGGTTAGCAATACAGGTGATAGGCTCCAAAAATGACATTGCAAAACATTACATTGTGAAGGAAATGACGTTGAGAAATATAATAAGAACACTATGTTTTTTTGAAAGAGGAATATGCTGAGGGGATCACCAGCTGTCGTATATAACCAATGTCAATGGAGACAAAGGATGAACACACGGCCCCTGAACAATATATGACTAGGAGGTTTATAAAAAGCCAGATGAAAAAGAGAAAGGACATAAAGAAGCAATGAAAGAATGCACTCCAACAAGGGTATCAGGGGGTGATGGCCGAACCACACAAGCAAGGAACTTCGAAGAGCAGGGGAACACGGACCATGTTGTCCATGTGAGAGGAAACTGTTCTTCCAGTCCAGCTTCCTGAGCCAGCAGATGTTCCAGATTTCTTATACTGTCCACCTCAATTGTCCTGTCCCCCAGGGAAGGCATAGTCATCTGTCTCCAGTGTCGAGGAATAAATATCCTAGCCGCAGCTAGGAAGTGTTGCAGGATGTCTTTCTTTACTGATTTGAAGAATCCAGGAGTCATAGACAAGAGGACCACCTCAGGCGAGGGTTGAATAGAAGTCGCCATCAACTTACAGTACAGGTCAAAGATGTGTTGCCAAAATCTAAGGCAGCTCTTAATTTTCTGTTTCCATCTGGGAAAGCTAAAAAACCCAATCAGCACAGCAATTTTCTTTAACCACATCCTGCCTGGCCAATAGCAAAGTGACGGCCGGGCGGAGGCTCTCCCGTTCTGACTGGACATCACATGACATCCTTCAGAAGGGGCCGCTCGTGCGCACCACGGGAGGTGCGCAACGTGGCGACCACTAGCGTGGTGTGTCACTCGGACACATTGAATCTCCGATCATGGTAAAGAGCCTATAGCGTACGTTGTTTACCATGTGATCAGCTGTGTCCAACTAGGAAGTAGCTAGGAATCGCCGGTTATCGGCATTCCTCTATTCACGCAGACAGCATGTGAGTAGAGGTGAGGCAATAAGCGGCTCTCCTGACAGGGGGGATCTGCACTGATAATCAGTGCAGTGATTATCAGTGCAGCCCCATCAGTGATGCCCACCAGTGATGCCAATCAGTGCCCATCAGTGATGCCTGTCAGTGCCTCCTCAGCAACCTATTAGTGTTGTTTATCATTGTCCATCAGTGCCATCCATCAGTGCAGATCAGTGCCACCTATCAATGCCCATCATTGCCGCCTATTGGTGCCCATAAAGGCTGCCCATCAGTGCTGCATATTAGTGCCTCCTCATCAGTGCCCATGACTGCCACCTCATCAGTGCTGCCTCATCGGTGCCCATCAGTGCAGCCTCATCATTGAAGGAGAAAACGTACTTATTTATAAAAGTTTATAGCATACAAAAATAAAAAAAAATTCTCAAAAATGTCAGTCTTTTTTCATTTGTTTAGCAAAAAATAAAAAACTCAGAAGAAGAATGCTCTATTTGTGTGAAAAAAAAATGATAAAAAAATGTGTTTGGGTACAGTGTTTCATAACCACACAAAATTTTAGCTTGGATAGAGCGGAGATGGCTTAGAACTCCTGGAATTTTTTATTGCTGTCTGTGCCCCATGAGGTATATTCACCCTCTCTATTTGTCCTGTTTACCCTTATCATCAAAAGTGAAAGAAAAACCCACATTTGAGGTCCCACCAGAACAGGAATAGAAGGGAAATCTTCCAGTGGGGAAGCGCTTTACAAATATATTGTACATTCACATCAATCCCTGCCCTCAAGCCTTTAATTCTACTTTAACTAGAACTACTCGGCTGCTTGTTTGTTTTTTGGAGGGAGTTCTAATTTAGATGTGAATGTACAATATATATGTACAGTGCTGTGTAAATTGACAGCGCTGTATAAGTACCTGAAATAAAAATAAAGTGTATGTAAACCCAAAATCTGTTTTCAAGAACATTTAGCATTATGTCTCACTGTACACATTTTTATTAAAGCCTAAATTCAGCCAAAATAAAAAACAACAGAAAATCAGCCCAAGGGACACAACTTGCTGTTAGTGCAATGTATCGCTTGTGAAAAGAAACAAAGGAACTGCGCTCTTATATCATACATTACATATTACCATAGTTAATAAACAAATAAATACATCTTCATTTGAATTATAAAAAGCTACATAAAAATTGTGAAGACCATGTATAGATCCCACACGTGAATAACGTTCTCAATGAGTATAGGAGAGGTGCCTCTCCACCTGCATGCAGACACACTATGTACTCACCAGACTTAATTGACCCCTATTACAGGGAGTCAAATTATGCATTGTCACGCTTCCCCCAAATGCAGGTGGACAGATACTATAGCTGGCTACTGTGTTCTTCACCTATAGCAGTCCTCTCTCCCATAAGGCAAGCAGGCCTACTGGTACTTGGTTGCCCCCGGGTCTTATACACAATGCTATAGTATCTGGCTACCACGCCGGGGCAGGTACGAACTGAGCAACGCAAACAGGTACTTGCGGTTGGCAGGCAGGCAGAGTGATTCTATGAAAGTTCAGGTAAAAAGGTAAGCTGAGTTCAGGGAATAGTCCAAAATAGGGTCCAAGGCCATACACAGGGGAATCCAAACTAGCAGAGCAAGGCAGACAGGGGGCTTGATCAGGAATTACACATGAATCACTCACTATCACAAGCATGCAAGTGAGTGTTTGGCTGACTTATAATAGGTTTGGTTTCTACCCAGAGACTGGCCACATTAATCACCTTGCAGGTGGACAGACAGACAAGGAGAATACCATAGCCAAAACCCAGATGCTGGAATGAGGAGCAGAAGTGCTAGATGCTCCTTACATGCATATGGGAAAAATTCCATGATGTCATACATGAGGTCATAAGAATGAATCCAAATCGCTGCGGTTATCCATTCAAAATATACAGTATCTCACAAAAGTGAGTACACCCCTCACATTTTTTGTAAATATTTTATTACATCTTTTCATGTGACAACAATGAAGAAATTACACTTTACTACAATGTAAAGTGGTGAGTGTACAGCTTGTATAACAGTGTAAATTTGCTGTCCCCTCAAAATAACTCAACACACAGACATTCATGTCTAAACCGCTGGAAACAAAAGTGAGTACACCCCTAAGTGAAAATGTCCATATTGGGCCCAAAGTGTCAATATTTTGTGTGACCACCATTATTTTCCAGCACTGCCTTAACCCTCTTGGGCATGGAGTTCACTAGAGTTTCACAGGTTACCACTGGAGTCCTCTTTCACTCCTCCATAATGACATCAAGGAGCTGGTGGATGTTAGAGACCTGGCACTCCTCCACCTTCCATTTGAGGATGCCCCAGAGATGCTCAATAGGGTTTAGGTCTGGAAACATGTTTGGCCAGTCCATCACCTTTATCCTGGCATTAATGGTTCCCTTAATGAACTGTAGCTCCCCAGTGCCAGCAGCACTCATGCAGCCCCAGACCATGACACTCCCACCACCATGCTTGACTGTAGGCAAGACACACTTGTCTTTGTACTCCTCATAGGGTTGCCGCTACACACACTTGATACCATCTGAACCAAATATGTTTATCTTGGTCTCATCAGACCACGGGACATGGTTCCAGTAATGTCCTTAGTCTGCTTGTCTTCTGCAAACTATTTACGTGCTCTTTGTGCATCATCTTTAGAAGAGGCTTCCTTCTGGGATGACAGCCACGCAGACCAATTTGATGCAGTGTGCGGTGTATTGTCTGAGCACTGATAGGCTGACCCCTTCAACCTCTGTAGCAATACTGGCAGCACTCATACATCTATTTCCCAAAGATAACCTCTGGATATGATGCTGAGCACATGCACTCAACTTCTTTGGTCGACCATGGCGCGGCCTGTTCTGAGTGGAACCTGTCCTAATAAGTTGTTTAATAGCCTTGGCCACCATGCTGCAGCTCAGTTTTAAGGTGGCAATTTTCTTATAGCCTAGGCCATCTTTATGTAGAGCAACAATTCTTTTTTTCCGCTCCTCAGAGAGTTCTTTGCCAGGAAGTGCCATGTTGAACTTCCAGTGACCAGTATGAAAGAGGGAGAGAGATAACACCAAATTTAACACACCTGCTCCCCATTCACACCTGAGACCTTGTAACACTAAAGAGTCACATGACACCGGGGAGGGAAAATGGCTAATTGGGCCCAATTTGGACATTTTCACTTAGGGATGTACTCACTTTTGTTGCCAGTGGTTTAGACATTAATGGCTGTGTGTTGAGCTATTGTGAGGGGGCAGCAAATTTACACTTTTATACAATCTGTACACTTACTACTTTACATTGTAGCAAAGTGTCATTTCTTCAGTGTTGTCACATTAAAATAATAATAAAATATTTACAAAAAAGTGAAGAGTGTACTCACGTTTGTGAGATACTGTATATAGATAGCATATTCAAGCTCCAGTTTTGCCATAGAGAGAGGGAGAGGAAGGAACACTCTCATGGTGTAGCAATTCAAATAATTCATTTAAAAAAGTGTTGTATTGCACTTACATCAAAGAAGGCAGAGATCAGCATGTATTGTATAGGAATCACTGGTTAACGCTCCATGTACGTTCCAGCTGACCGGAAATTATGTATCTCAAACACCACCCAAAGCCGTTTCGTCAGCCTAGGTCTGACGTCTTCAGGTTATAGGTAATTGTTCCTTTTCATGTTATAGGCGTTTTTACACTTTACAACACACAGCTCCTTATTGTAGTTTATTTGTTTTTTGGTCATTGATTTGTGTGGGTTTGGAACCTATTGGTTCCTATATTTTCCTTTAATGTATAGCTTGTGCTGATGCCTCTTCTGTTCTGGAGAAAGGGCAGATGATTGACAGGTCCGCCCCCTCTGTTCATAGATCCTGTTTCATTCATAGAAGCTGTAGTACAACTTATAGGAATGGAGGAGTTAGGCCGAAAGGGTGGGCATAGTGAGACACTCTTGATGACAAACTGTGACAGTCCTTCAGTTCTATTACCTCCCACCACACTGGAAGATGTTGGGAGCAGCGGTCGGAGAGGGGCAATTTTTTCTTTGTGAATTTATTTCTTACCTGGAGATTTTGCCAGTAACAGCATTGTCAGCCTGTCATTTGAGTTTCTTAAGTTGGTCATCAAGCTGCCTACCTGATAAACAGCCCAATGGCCAATTGAAGGAGCTTGCACGACAATGCTGCTGCTAATTGCCAGGCAGTGGCTTATCGTTGTCAGCCTTCGACAGAAAGTGCTGTTATGGGCAGACTGTCCAGGTATGAAACTTTGCAACAGACTGACAAAAAAACAATAAGCTTTATACAACTTTGTAAAATGATAAATGATGTCAAACATACTGAAAAATAGAATTTGGGTTTATATCTACTTTATTGCAGAGGCTGTACCTCTGTAGCCAGCCCCTGTCTGTCAGTGTACTTGTCAGCAGATTTTTTTGTTAATAAATTCTGAACTAACAATATTTTATAATCTCTGGCTAGTTTGTTGCTGGCTCTGATTTGCCAAAATATGTTTTCATTATCCACAAGAACGATCTAGTCTTGGCAAATCTTCATTTATTTTGACTGCCCTGACAATGTTATATTGCTCAGTCTGTCCTGACACTAACATCTTTTCCTGGATGAGGCTATCTCCAAATTCCTTTCCTGCTTACCCTTTCCTATTCGGCCCTCTTCTGTCCTGCTTGGTTCTTGGTGTACTGCTTGTTCACTTGCTTAATTTTGAAAAATATCCTAAAATTCCTAGGGCCCGTTCACACTAGGAATTGCAGGTTCTGTGCAGTGCAATTTCAGCCCTATTCATTTTGAATGGGCTGAAATTGCACCACGCCCATCAAATGTAGTGCATGTTCTACTTTTTGAAACGCAGGGCAACCACATCGAAAGTACCATGCGATCTGGTGTGGGCCCTGCGTTTGGGCTGTCTTTAACTTTGCACTGAACATCGCAGCAGATTGCAAGGACAGTGCGATTGGAATGCGGCACGGAAAGGCACTGTGATCTAGTGTTAACGGGCCCTTAGCCTGTGTGCACATGCACTAGATTCAGGTCTGTGTGCATTCTCTCTCTTCACATCCCAGATTACTAAAATGCATGGAACAGTGTGTGGGGATGAAGTTTCTTGTGAACAAACGCGTAAAACCCACGGATATCTACAGAAAACTTCAAGCACAGTAGGGTGATGAGATGCTCAGCCGTAGTAAGACATTTGAATGGTGTAAACATTTTAAAGATGGTCATACATCCTTCATTGACGATCCTGGCCGTGGTGGTTCCCAGCCCACAGCAGTCATTCCTGTGAACAGCGTGCACCTGATCCTGGATAATCGCATAACCTGCCGTGAAGCTGCACAAGAGACAAATGTTTTTGTGGGAATGGTAAACACGATCATTCATGAACATCTGCATTTTCAAAAAGTTAGTGCATGCTGGGTACCGTGGTGCCACTATCAACAGTGAAAGTTACTGTCATGTGATGTGTATACGCTTCTGTGGAAAAAACAGCCTGATTTGCTCACTAAGGGCGTCCTGTTTCTCCAGGACAATGCACGAGCTGATACTGCTCACCGCAATACGTGCACATTACAGTAAATCGGCTAGGAGGTATTTCCACATTCCCCTTGCAGCCTGGACCTCGCTCTCAGTGATTTCCACCTGTTTGGACCCATAATAGAGTTCCTCGGAGGTCAGCATTTCAGCACTGATGACAAAGTGAAGCAGGCTGTCCTAGGATGGTCCAGGCATACTGACAAATCTTTCAATGCCAAAGCTTTACAGGCATTAGTTAAACGCCGGCATACGTGTATAAAAGTAGCAGGGGAGTTACCACTTCTTGAAATTTGTTCTTTTATTTTATAAACTCAAAAGTCACGGTTTGACTTGAACACCTCTCGTATATATACAGTATATCTATAAAGTTTATTCTGTTTTAAGTTATGGGCTCTTTACAATAAAAAAAATAGGAGAAGAAGAAGAGGCGCATGTGCAGAGCTATCCAAGAAGGCCACCTAAGCCAGGAGCGCCGCACCATCCCGGCTGCACAGTACTCCCTACAGCCGACTGCAACCCACGGGTAGAGCATTAGACATGTGCATGACGAAAAAAATTTGTTTTGTTTCGTTTTGATTCGTCAAACGAGTTATTTTGTTTCATTAAATGCGGTTGATTTGTTCAATTCATTTTTGGAATTTTCTAATCTTGTTTGTTATATTGTTTTCCATTAGAATGCAGCAAAGTGAACAAACAAAAGAAAAATCTTCATCAAATGATTACAATGACTCTTTAAATCACCTTTGGCTTAACAAAAAAAGCATTACTTCGAAATGGTACTCTAATAACACACACAGTCTTTGATTTCAGCAATATGTGTAGTTAAGATTCAACTGGAGTTAAATGTAAAATTCGATTCGAATTTCAGTCCGAATTTCCACAAATTTGGAAGAATTTTGTTACATTATTCGGAGCATTCGGTACAATTTGTTTATATTGTATTTCGGGAATTCGGATACATCTGCATATCTGAAATTTGTCTGAATATTAATTCAGAATGAAATGAACACCACATGTCTATCGAGCATCCACCACAGCCCCATCTAGGGGAAGCCCCCAGGAAGCGGGACATGTCCGGGGGCTCTGCCAGAAGGGACCTACGGCCGCGATTCAGCTCGGGCGCCGATCCGGCCGAAACCAAGATGGCGGCTGTGGCATAGACATGTGCTATGATTAAGGAGGAACACTCAGAGCCAGCGACATCTGCTCCTATACCGTCATCACCGGGCTCATATGTGAGTAATTACTATACTGTGGCCCCCTCCCCTGCCTCCATGGAATCATTAATTGGGCACAATCTGGAGGACTGACTACATGCTCTCCCCTATGGGAACGGATGTGGCCTACCCAGTATCCCCAACACAGCCTGGGAACTACAGCTCAGATATGCGTATTAACTCAGCAGATCTGTTTGAAACATTATCAAAGCTGCTAGATAGGGGACTGGCTACCACCGCAGCTAAAATTACTGGAGACATTAAGGCAGACTTTCAGAATTTGGGTGCCAGGATGGAGGTAAATGAATTCAAGCTGGATGCCACAGTTGCCAGAGCCAACCAAAACATAGATCATATCCAAGTGTTACAGGATCAGCTGGACATAGCCCTTTCTAGGACTGATGGCATTGAGAACAGGTCGAGGAGGTATAGTTTTAGAATTAGGGGTATCCCGGAGTCCATCACAGATATCACGGCAGCAAGTTCAGGGTTTCATTAAGGATCTGCTTCCGGATATCCCACTGCATAGACCGGAACTGGACCATGCACACAGAGCTTTAGGCCCCCCCAACGCGTTTGAACACCGAAAGATGTGGTGATTAAGCCACAATTTTACGATGTGAAGGAGGAGATCATGAAAAGTCACGCTCACAAGTGCAACTTCTCTGCCAAAACCACCCAGTACAGATCTTTGCGAACATCTCTCCATCAACCATCCAAAGGAGAAGGTCCTTGAAACCACTGCTAAACATCCTCTCCCAAAGAGACATCAAATATTGGTGGGCCTTCCCATTCACTCTCAAGTATACATTCAAAACCAAAACCTACCCCTTCTCCAGTCTCCAGGAAGGTGAGAAGAAACTATTGGGCCTGAGAATCATCATGCAAGAACCACCTCCTACACCCTCGAATTCCCAATCGGGAGCCACCATGCACCCATCACTATACAGCCCCATCACTCCTGTGTGGAACAAGTCCAAGACCAAACGTTCCAAAGATGGCAGACCCCTTTGATTGTCCAGAAAGCAGGATAGCAATGCGTTTTCTACTTGACCTGACCTGGATTTGAGACAAGGCATGATGAAGCGTGAACCTAGGCATGTTCCTTACAAGAATGTTTTTGTCATTAACTGTTTGTTACCTAGAACCTTAACATTACATCGCCCTTTAACCTAAGTTCAAGTGGCAGCACTGCCTTGAAAGCTGTATTGACCTAGGATAACTGCCGGGTCGCCTTAAACAGTAGATCCAAGGGGAGTCCACCATCCTAAGTCACACTGTGGCATCCCAAGGTCATGTCTTCAGTGGCCTCTATTGAACTTCCATCTCCACAACCTCACCCCTTCACCCTCCCACCACGGTACCCTTCACGCCTCCTATATCCCTTTCCCTTCCTTCCTTCCTCTCCACTCCACTCCACCTCCCCTTTTTTCCATCCCCACATGAATGGGACATTGTATATTTTTCTGATGATCATAACAACTGGCAGTTATAAAATTCTGGCTATTTGAATAGTTTATACTGATCGGTGTGTTGCAGCCGGGATGGCCATCTTGCGCCTCCCCCTGCCCAGTGGTTATGGTTTGTCTATGTCCACTTGGCAGGCCTTCATCCTCTTATTTCGAGGATGAGACATTTGCTTGTATTGTTGGCAGAGAGAAGTCGGTCTTCTCCTGCCTCTCTGAGCTCTTCTTGGGCTCTACTCTAACCTTTTCTCCTTTTCTCCCCATTGCTAGTACTTACCTCTTTTCTCTTTTAGCCAACCATCATGAACCCTATATGTCACTTGCCTCCCACTGGGACCCTGCACTCCTCTGGAACAGTCCCCCTGCATGGTCTACGCACAACACAGGGGTAAGTGACAATGGATTGGGTGAGAGCCCGACCCCACTGCACGATGGCTGAGGATAATGTTTCCTCTCTCCCTTTGCGTATTGCTTCTCACAATGCGCAAGGTCTGAATTCACCTGTGAAACGCTGGAAAATTCTACAATCTCTCCACTTTCAAAAAATAGATATCGTACACCTCCAGGAAATGCACTTCCCAAAGCGGTATGAGCCCTCTTTCCTACACGCCAATTACTCCCTGTTTTTCCTAGCTAATGCCGAAGATAAAACCAAGGGGGAAGCAATCCTATTCTCTAACACTTGCAAATTTACTCCACAGCAGTTTGCAATATTGAGCCAAGTTGCCACCGTCATTCCACGGCGGGCGGTCGGCAACCGGTTAATTCCAAAAACAAGGGGGACCCTTTGATAGACATCTTAACTCAGCTTTCATTTCTGTTATACCCAGACCAAACAAAGATCAAGGAGAAGTGGAAAACTATAGGCCTATCTCTCTGATTAACAATGACATGAAGATCTTGACCAAAATTCTAGCGAACCGCATAGTATTCTTTATCGGTCTGTATGTCCATAAGGACCAAGTCGGTTCTATTCCAGGCAGAGAGGACCCAGACCAGATCAGGAGAGCAATCAACATCATCTCTCTCCTACAGATGTGATGGGATGGAGGAAGACGTCAAAAAGGTCTCTTTCTTTCAATCGATCTCCAGAAGGCTTTCGATTCGGTCTCATGGCCCTATCATTTCATGCCACTGGGGTTTTGGTCAGAATTTCATGGGTCTTTTAGAAGTGCTTTACTCCTTTCCAGAAACTCAAATATGCCTTCAAGGATACTACTCGGAACCTAGTGAGATTGCTAGAGGAACCAGACAGGGCTGCCCCCTCTTGCATTTAATCTTTGCAATAGCAATTGAAACACCATAGCCATAGCCATAGCTATTCGCACTCATCGAAATATTAAAGGGGTTCAATGCAGTTCACAAACACATAAATGTGCCCTTTTTGCAGATGACCTACTGTTATTCGTAACATCAAAGACGACCTCTCTCCCAAACATCTACAAACTGTTGGAAGACTCTAATCCCAAATTTTAAATGACTCACTCAGTAGTAGCGGATCTGAGAAACTCCTTCTAGTTTGAATGGAGCTATTCGATAATTCGTTATCTAGAAGTTGACCTACCCCTTAGGACTAAACAATTATATTTGGCTAACTATCCCCCTCTCTATAAAAAACTTGAAGCTGACCTCAAAGGCTGAGCACTGCATGAGATATCCTGGCTAGGCAGGTAGTTAAGATGATGCTACGTCCCAGACTCCTCAGTCTATTTCGTTCCCTCACAATCCCTATAAGAAAAGATCATCTACGGAACTTTCAAGGGAAAATAATCTACTTCATCTGGGGACCATCCAGACACCGCTTATCACAACGGGTACTTTACCGCCCGGGTCCCCAAGGTGGGCTGGGGGTTCCCAATCTACTGTCATACTACCAAGCGGCACGCCTGGCACAACTGTCGGTCATATACTCTAGCCTGGGAAAACCTGTTAGATTGCATATAGAACGGCAAGCAGTCCGCGCAAACACTTGGAGTTCCTGTTCTGTCCACCTAAAGACCTTCCTCCAATTATGTCCCCCATGTTATCCCATTCTATTTCCCTATGGGATGGCCTGAGAGTCCTCCCCTCTTTAACCAGTTGCTTGACGGCGGCAACTTGGCTCGTTATCGCAAAACGCTGTCACCTGACAGCGGCCACGAGAACGAGCATTGTGAGCATGCGCACACCGCCGGAAGCACGCTCGCATGCTCACTGTGTTTTCCGGGGGTGGGGGGGGGGCAGCGGGTATGGTGGACTCGATGTTCCCCGGTTACCCGGGATCAGCCCCCTGGACAAAAGGAGAAGGGATGTGATGACAGGCTCCCTGTGTATGGGAGCCGTAATCACTCCCCTCCCCCAGCCAGCCCAGCCCCCATACAGTTAGAACACACTGGGGGAACACAGTTAACCCCTTAGAGCACCCCTTGCAGGTTAACCCCTTCCCTGCCAGTGACATTTATACAGTAATCAATGCATTTTCATAGCATTGATCTCTGTATAAATGCCAATGGTCCCAAAAAAGTGTCAAAATGGTCTGACATGTCTGCTGCAATATTGCAGTCTTGATAAAAATTGTAGATCGCCACCATTACTAGTAAAATATAAAAAAAATAAAAACCCCATAAATTAATTCTCATCATTCGTAAATGAGGCAACTTTTGCGCAAACCAATCAATAAACACTGACTGTGATTTTTTTTTACCAAAAACATGAAGAAGAATATAAATCAGCCAAAACCGAAGAAAAAAAAAAATGTTTTTTTATGAATTTTTTTGTATTTGCATTATAGCAAAAAGTAAAAAATATAGTTTTTTTTTTTTTTTTGAAAAATTGTCGCTCTTCTTTTGTTTATAGCAGTGTTCAGAAATGACGCAGAGGGGATCAAATACCACCAAAGGAAAGCTCTATTTGTGGGGAAAAGGTCGCAAATTTAGCTTGGGTACAACGTCGCACGACATAACTCCAAATTCCCATCGGGACTGAAAATTTAAGTGGATGTAAACCCGATTCATGAAATTTGAGCTGGGAATATAGATATGCAGTGTTTTGTTATCTCTCTCCAAAGCACTGTGTCTCATAGCTGTCTCTTGCTGCATTCCTCTGTTATCAGTCTGAAAAGTCTCTGTCACATTATGATAAGAGCAGCCTAAGTTTTGTGTTGGGGAGACTGAGGGGTCGATACCAGGTACATATATCGGTTGAACAGTTACAACAAGTGTAGTATTGAGAGCTCGCAGTTAGATAAATCAAACATATGGTCAATTTGCCATGCAACATTAATTTGTTAAAGATAGTAAATCCTTATGCCAGCTATATTGTCATACTGTTTAGTCTAGGGGGGGTGTCATCTAACAAGGAGGGTATCATATGGGGGGGGTAGCCTTATAGGGGGTATAAGAAAGGGGGGAAGGGGTGGAATGGGGAGGGGAGAGGAAAGAGAGGGAGAGATAGGGGGACGAAAGAAATAAGAAAAAAAAGGGGGGGAGGAGGGAAGTGGGGGGGGGGGGGTCATTTTTGTGGTGGGGGATGTAATTAGGGTGGGGTGTGAGGGTGGCGTGTCTGCCGCTCGGTCTCCGCCGCCAGCCCGATAGGGGAGGTGGAGTGTACGTACCCAGTATCTGTTTTCCCTTCCTATCTTTCCTGCTTTTACCTTCATCCCTTCTTCACTCTTCTCTTTGCAGAAGGTAAGGTTTAGACATAAGGGGAGTGAGCCACCCTCTTTCTACCCCTGTTTGGGGGAGGGGGGCCACACTTCCCGTCTCATGATGAGACTTTTTCTTGGCGTGTGACGCGGGGGGTGTGATTCTTAGGGTGTAGGTTGTCCGCTATGGGCCGATCAGGTTGGGTTGGTGAGTGTTTTGTATCTGTTAGTAGTGCAGAAGTGGGACCAACATCCCCATGTATGTGAGTATCTGGCTGGACAATCACAAGCTATAGCAATTATTTCCTCCATTTCTGTGATTTTCCCTATCCGAGCAAGCCATTCTTTGATGGTCAGGGGATGACTGGAGCCCCAGTGGAGGGGGATGCACATTTTTGCTGCATTGATCAGCGGTGGGATTAGGGTCTTACGGTAATGATGTGTGGGAATGTCAGAATGGTGGGGCACTTTCTAAATAGTATCTAAAGCTGGAGACAGCAGATATGGATATAAAACTTATATAGGGAGGTTTGTTTCATCCCTGTGTATCATCTGAGGCTATTCACTTCACTGGGTATATGTCAGGGTTTACATCCACTTTAAGGCCTTTAGCTGGTGGTTGGACAAGGTGTTATACCGCATAGGACACTATCTAACCCCACTAGGACCACTCTCACTCAGCTACTGTAAATGCAAACCTGAGATGCCTGTCTCCGAAAGGTTCAGGTTCCTGCAAATATCCCACTTCCTACACTCTCTATGGAAGAGTAAACCAGACCCCCCGAGAATAACGGCGTATGAACAATGGCGTGTCAAGCCACGGAGCAGAGGGGGGCATCTCGACAATCTACTTGTCATTAGCCTCAGTCCGCTTCAAGTTGCCATATATGTTGGCATGGGAAAGCGATCTCTAGGACAGCTGGGGCTTGGAAGGCTGGAATAGAAAGTTCTTTCTCTCTTTCAGGGACATGTGTAACACTTCCCTGAAAGCAAATCTCAAGGTGATATCTAGATGGTACCTAGTTCCAACTAGGCTTGCCAAAATGTTCCCTTCCTCCTCCTCCTCCCAATGCTGGGTCAATGATACATATATGGTGGGATTGCCCAAGAATTAGGGGATTCTGGAATAAGATATTTTACATAATCCGCAAAGTTACAGGTTGTCAGATTACCAAAGACCCCTCAGTAGCGTTACTCAATTTCCCGTACCTAAAGTTGCTAAATCTACCCAGAATCTAATCTTTTTCATTCTTTTGGGAGCAAAACTGACTATAGCCCGGGCTTGGAAGCAACCAAGAGCATCCGTTGCTGCAGCCCAACAGAAAATATCCTGGATAATGGCGCAGAAAAAAATGGTAAGCACCCTGTTAGATTCAGTCGGGAAATTTGAGGAAACTTGGGGACCCTGGGCGACCTATATGGGTATCCCATGGTAATTATGTGAGCTATGGTGGAGTAGGCGGGGGTTGGATAGCCCTTGTATTTCCTTTTTCCCACTCTCCTCTTTCTGACTTCATTCTCCTTTAAATTCATTTCACACTACCATAGTGTGTTTTTTACTACACCCTATGCCTTGCTTTCAAGGGTCACTTATCTAGAGACCTATTGCATTCTATGTTATAGTTAATTGATTATTTGTGCACAGATTTTCTGACATTGAGCCATGAAGATTCTCTCATTTTATTTGTAGAGCATGCTTTCTCAACAGTACATCTTGCATTCTGACGTATCTGGTTTGTAGCTGTTTGGCTATTCGGTTTTATTAACAAGATATCCTTTATGAGAGAGATAGACCTCTGAAATCAGAGCATTATTGTATTACTCTAGTTACTACTGTATAACATTGTTTTATTGTTTGTAACATTTTTCTTGTTCGCAATAAAAACTTATTGAAAAAAAAAAAGTTGGGAGAAGAAGGGAATGCCCAGCTAGCACACTTCAGTATGACAGTACCACTAAAATATTTCAGGACTCGCTCCCTATATATATCAGAATGATCTCCACATGTGAGAAGCCAAAGCAGAACTTACAGTCAGGTCCATAAATATTGGGACATCGACACAATTCTAATCTTTTTGGCTCTGTACACCACCACAATGGATTTGAAATCAAATGAACAAGATGTGCTTTAACTGCAGACTTTCAGCTTTAATTTGAGGGTATTTACATCCAAATCAGGTGAACTGTGTAGGAATTACAACAGTTTGTATATGCGCCTCCCACTTTTAAGGGACCAAAAGTAATGGGACAGTTGGCTGCTCAGCTGTTCCATGGCCAGGTGTGTGTTATTCCCTCATTATCCCATTTACAAGGAGCAGATAAAAGGTCCAGAGTTCATTTCAAGTGTGCTATTTGTATTTGGAATCTGTTGCTGTCAACTCTCAATATGAGATCCAAAGAGCTGTCACTATCAGTGAAGCAATCCATCATTAGGCTGAAAAAACAAAACAAACCCATCAGAGAGATAGAAAAAACATTAGGTGTGGCCAAATCAACTGTTTGGAACATCCTTAAAAAGAAAGAAGGCACCGGTGAGCTCAGCAACACCAAAAGACCCGGAAAACCACCGAAAACAACTGTGGTGGATGACCAAAGAATTCTTTCCCTGGTGAAGAAAACACCCTTCACAACAGTTGGTCAGATCAAGAACACTCTCCAGGAGGTAGGTGTATGAGTGTCAAAGTCAACAATCAAGAGAAGACTTCACCAGAGTGAATACAGAGGGTTCACCACAAGATGTAAACCATTGGTGAGCCTCAAAAACAGGAAGGCCAGATTAGAGTTTGCCAAACAACATCTAAAAAAGCCTTCACAGTTCTGGAACAACATCCTATGGACAGATGAGACCAAGATCAACTTGTACCAGAGTGATGGGAAGAGAAGAGTATGGAGAAGGAAAGGAACTGCTCATGATCCAAAGCATACCCCCTCATCAGTGAAGCATGGTGGTGGTAGTGTCATGGCGTGGGCATGTATGGCTGCCAATGGAACTGGTTCTCTTGTATTTATTGATGATGTGACTGCTGACAAAAGCAGCAGGATGAATTCTGAAGTGTTTCGGGCAATATTATCTGCTCATAGTGAGCCAAATGCTTCAGAACTCATTGGACGGCGCTTCACAGTGCAGGTGGACAATGACCTGAAGCATACTGCGAAAGCAACCAAATCGTTTTTTAAGGGAAAGAAGTGGAATGTTATGCAATGGCCAAGTCAATCACCTGACATCCAATTGAGCATGCATTTCACTTGCTGAATACAAAACTGAAGGGAAAATGCCCCAAGAACAAGCAGGAACTGAAGACAGTTGCAGTAGAGGCCTGGCAGAGCATCACCAGGGATGAAACCCAACATCTGGTGAAGTCTATGTGTTCCAGACTTCAGGCTGTAATTGACTGCAAAGGATTTGCAACCAAGTATTAAAGAGTGAAAGTTTGATTTATGATTGTTAATCTGTCCCATTACTTTTGGTCCCTTAAAAAGTGGGAGGCACATATACAAACTGTTGTAATTCCTACAGCGTTCACCTGATTTGGATGTAAATACCCTCAAATTAAAGCTGAAAGTCTGCAGTTAAAGCACATCTTGTTCGTTTCATTTCAAATCCACTGTGGTGGTGTATAGAGCCAAAAAGATTAGAATTGTGTTAATGTCCCAATATTTATGGACCTGACTGTATCTGCACCAAAAGAAGAAACTGAATAAATACCCACAGAGCCAGATTTATGTAGAGCCAACATGAGCTACAGCTTGGGCAGCACAGAGTCACTTACACATCATTTTGCTGTCAGTTACAGCTTTCATTTATAAATAAAAGATTAGACTGCCTATCTAGCAGTGAAGTCCAGCCAGATTCTCATTAACCTCTACTTTTATGTTGATGCACTGTTCATTTACAATTGTACAACTCTGGGACCACACCTCAAAAACTGCTAAGAGTAAAGCAACAGTCTGTGCTATTCTTCTAGCCGTCAAATATATACTGATATACTGTGGGCAATCTCTTTCTTTCACCCATGCCACCCCATTAAGTGTCCCCAGTGTGGATGTGATGTCTAATCTTCTAAAAGAAAGGCTAGCCATTTGATTCGGTTAGGAGCAGTGTCAAGAAACACCTAAATAAGGTGTAAAGAAAGTAAAGATTTGCTCTGAATCCCTGCATTGTATCAACGCCCAATCCATGCATTGGAAGGAGGCAGCATGAGGACGCACTCATCACATCTCACTCGGTCATTATCTCTGACATGTCCTCGATGTTCACCTGTTCATAAGAATGTTCTTTAATTTAGGTGTGGGTCTTATTTAATATAACAGCCTTTGTAGATCTCCCCAGCCCAATACCGTATATAAAACAGTGGGTTTCTTTCTGCTACGCAGCTACTTTAAACACAGTGTAATATATCTCAACTGTTGTTGCCGTAAGGAACCTATTCTTCCATATTTGTAAATGTTACTGATAGATTCTTTATGTATTTCAGGTTTAGTGGCCCTTTAACTCAAGGATCACCTAAAAAGCCAGGATGTTGGTGAACTTACATTGAACAGGTGTGCCTCAGTGTATAGAGTCAAAGGTACTGAACCATAACCAGACTTAGCAGCTGCAAACTCTTTGGGTGAGAGACATCTGACAGTAAAGAATTTCATCCTCTTGCCAGAATTATTTAGCGTAGGAAAAAGAGGAAAAAATGTGTTAGAAATGTTAATGTTCCCAAAATAACTCCATAAAAACTGTACACTAAAAATAATCCAGTTTAATGAACAAGCAAAATATTGTTTTAAAAAGATGAGTTGCTGAAATGTTTAATACAACGAAATTGGCTCCCTTACATGCAATGTAATGAAAGCTAATGTACATTTCACAGTCCAATACCCTGAAAAATGTGTGTCTCTGGCCGCATCTCTACTATATTATGATGAATGACAGCATAGCTTACAAAAAGCAGAACAGAGTAAGTTGCTGTTGCATAGTGGAAGAAGAGTTTTTCCTGCTTTGAAATTGCTCATGCTAAGAAGGACTGTCCATACACATGTCATATTTACAGTTTTTCCACATAAACCTTACTGTTAGTAAAATGGGTACCCCATGAGTAGAGCAAAAAGCACAGTGATGTGTAAAATGCAGCAATACAAAGCACCAATCACATTTTACAAAGTTAAAGCAAAGGACAGTACAAATTAATTTTGGACGGAGTGCAAAAGGATTAGGACACCTGTCAAGTTTTTACTGATGCAATTACTTGTATTGTCTCTGTTTTAGCAAAATATTCAGTACAGTATATCAGGTTTTTTTTCTTAATTATAATGCTAACTACCTTTTTGCACAGCTCCTCTGTGTGGTCACATGACTTCCCTCTGCTGGCTGGCATCATTGGGGAATCGCAGCCCCTGCTGTTCTTAGATCAAGGAAGGAGAGCAGAGGGAGATTGTGTGAGTGCAGAGAAGAGCTATGCAAAAAGGGATTTTATTAAAACTTACCGTAAAATCCTTTTCTCTGAGTTCACTGACAGACGCAGCTCATCATGACGTGTGGGGTTTATGCTTGTCCCACTAGGAGTTAACTAGGCAGGGAAAAGAAACAGCTGGCCCCTCCCATGGGGGCCGTCCTCTCTTCCTACATAAACCCCCTCATAGCCTAGCTCTTCAGTTCTTACACAAGCCGTACAAGAACAGAGCACAGAGGAGTGGGTGCTGCGTCTGTCAGTGAACTCGGAGAAAAGGATTTTATGGTAAGTTTTAATAAAATCCCTTTTTCTCCTATCGTTCACTGACAGACGCAGCTCATCATGACGTGTGGGGACGTCCCCAAGCTGTGTCAAAAAGAGGGGTGAGTAAACGCTAACAACAGTACCCAACTGAACCTCTAAGGAAGCGCCAGACGCGCCTACACTGCCACCTGCAAAACTTTGCGGCCAAAAGCAGCATCCGAAGATGCAAACACATCAACCTTATAAAACTTAGTGAAAGTGCGAACCGAGGCCCAAGTGGCCGCCTTGCACACCTGTGACACCGAGGCCTGGTGTCTGAAAGCCCAAGAAGTGCTAACAGCCCAGGTAAAATGAGCCGTGACCGGAAAAGGGGGAACCTTGCCCCTAACAGAATACGCATGGGTCACGGTTTTTCTAATCCAACGAGAAATCATAGCCGACGAGGCCGCCGACCCTTTGCGCGGGCCCTCTGGCAGCACAAACAAGGCATCAGCTTTTCGAAAAGAAGCTGTAGCAGCCAAGTACACTCGTAAGGCCCTCACTACATCCAAAGCATGCAATTCAAACTCCTTTGGGTGCGATGGACGAGGGCACAATGAAGGAAGAACAATATCTTCATTAATGTGAAAGGAAGAAACCACCTTTGGGAGGAATGAAGGAGAGGATCGCAAGACCGCCTTATCCTTATGCATGACTAAGTAGGGAGACTTGCACGATAGTGCTGCTAATTCAGACACCCGTCTGGTGGAAGTGATGGCAACTAAAAAGGCCACCTTCTGTGACAGCAGTTGTAAAGAAATCTCCCTGATATTCTCATAAGGCGGTTTCTGAAGAACAGAAAGCACCAAATTCAGATCCCACGGAGCCATCGGAGCCTTCACCCGAGGCGCCACGTGTCGCACACCTTGTACAAAGGTACGAATCAAGGAGTGCGAAGCCAAAGGTCTCTGAAAGAGAATCGCCAATATCTGGCCCTTGAGAGTACTCAAAGCCAGTTTTTTGTTCAAGCCCTGTTGTAGAAAAGTCAGGACCCTGGATACTACATAAGAGCGAGGGTTATGGCCCTCCGCCTCACACCAAGCTATATAAGCCTTCCAGGTGCAGTGATAAATCTTGCGAGAAGTACACTTGCAAGCTTTTAACAAAGTAGGAATCACAGAGTCGGCGACTCCCCTGTCTCTTAGCACCTAGGACTCAATAGCCAAGCCGTCAAAGCCAGCGAGGGTAAAGCAGGGTGCAAGATGAGTCCCTGAGACAGAAGATCATCTAGCAGCGGGAGCCGCCAAGGGGCGTCTGCCATCATTTGCACCATATCGGCGTACCAAGTGCGCCGAGGCCAATCTGGAGCCACCAGGATTATTGGTATCCCATCCGCCATTATCCTGCGTATCAATCGCGGAAGCAGTTTTATCGGAGGGAAGGCGTACAGAAGACGATAACGGCCCCAGGGGGCCACCAGAGCGTCCGTGGCCACTGCCAACGGATCCTTCGTTCTGGACACAAAGGTTTCCATCTTGTGATTGAACCGGGACGCCATGAGATCCACATCCGGGTCCCCCATCTGCGGCAAATTTGGTTGAACACCTCCGAATGGAGAGACCACTCTCCCTGGTCCGTCTGGCGACTGAGAAAGTCCGCCTGCCAGTTCTCCACACCTGGAATGTAAATGGCTGAGATCGCCGGAACGTGACGTTCCACCCAACGTAGTATCAGAGCTGCCTCCGCCGCAGCTGCTGGACTCTTTGTGCCGCCCTGATGGTTCACATATGCCACTGCTGTGGCATTGTCTGATTGAATTTGAATCGGACGACCCTGCAATCTCACTGTCCAGTGAAAAAGGCACAATCTGATCGCTCTCAGCTCCAGAACGTTGATGGGGCGGCGAGCTTCCTGTGCCGACCAACGGCCCTGGGCAGATAGCTGCCCCAGGATCCCTCCCCAGCCTGAAAGACTGGCATCCATGGTGATGATCACCCACTGAAGGGGCAGGAATGACTTTCCCTGAATCAGGGCCGAGTCCCGAAGCCACCAGGTCAGAGAAGCCCTGGTCTGGGAGCTCAGAAGGATCAGAAGGTCCAATGACCGAGGGGACCTGTCCCACTGAGCCAGAATTGCTCGCTGAAGGAGACGAGTGCGACTCCGGGCGAATGGTATCGCCTCGAACGACAAGACCATGAGCCCCAGCACCCGCATACAGAATAATGAGGACCGACGGTGCGACAAGACGGTGCGCACTGCCGACTGCAGAGACAGCAATATGGCCGGAGGGAGGAACACCTTCGCCTGCTCTGTGTCCAGAATTAGGCCCAGATACTCCAGGCGATGGGATGGAGAGACCGACGACTTCTGCAGGTTGATCAACCAGCCAAGAAATTCCCCCTGATGAAGGGCAGCCACGACCGAGCGGATAGATTCCATCCGGAATTTCCGCGCCCTGACATACCGGTTCAGGGCCTTCAGGTCCAGTGCAGGCCGAACCCCCCCCCCCCCTTTTTTGGGAACCACGAATAGATTCGAGTAGAACCCTCAAAACTTCTCTTCTGGA
>BLSH010139134.1:1613683-1638411 GCA_018402905.1 Glandirana rugosa
TCCAACTCGTGGGTACGACATATAGTATCAGATACGTCAGACTCCGTTCTACGTCCGACATTAACTTGACCTTCATTCAAGTTCTCCGTCCGACACTAACCCCCCACTTATCAGACAAAAAGATTACGGGGGAGGGTGTGTTTGTGTGGAAACGACCTAAAGTTTTTATAAAGAGTCACACGATCTATAAAATTCGTTCTAACAAAACATATGAAACGTGATCCCGTCCCCAATCGTTGGAAAAAGGTGAATACCCGGCATAAGTTACATACACTTACGTACCTCCCGGCGTAAGTGCGCGATTACTTACTTCTATTATTATTAGGATTACTGCATAGACTATGATATACAGCATGGGTGCTCAACCTGTGGCCCTCCAGCTGTTGCAGAACTACAAGATCTTATCATGCCTCTGCCTTTGGGAATCATGCTTGTAAAGCCCCGTACACACGGGGGGACGACCGCATACAACAGGTCATACTAATGACCGTTGTATGTGATATCGATCGTTCGTAAGCACGATTTGAACAGTCGAACATACGACGTTCGTACAAGGGAGTTGTATGAGCAGACTAGAAAACTTGGTCGTACCAACAAGCTCTCATACGACCGTTGTATCGTGTGTACAGAGCAGTTGGTACAACAAAGTTGTATTGTGCAAAACACGCATGCTCCAAAGTCAGGAATGGCTGGATGCTAATTACATGCACCTGAACGTTCTTCTGCGGTCGTACGATCGTGTAGTGCAGTCAGTATGCTACATACAACAGCCAACATATGATTTGACACGATCATACGTGCGATCGTCGTCCCGTGTGTACGGGGCTTAACTGTCAGCATTGCAATGCCCCATGGGTAGTTCTGCAACAGCTGGGGGTCACAGGTTGAGCCTCTATGATAACCCAGCCCCCACTAGTAGGAAAAATGATGCATAGTCGCACGACAGAAACTTTTAATCTTGTAAAAAATGTAAGATCATTTCTGAAACTAAGCAAAAGCAGTTAGGTGCCTGCATAGTTATATCTGTATTAGAAAGTGTCTATAACATAGTATGCTCACAACTACTTTAAAATATTTAAAGCAGGTGTGCAGACCCAGGAATTAGATATCTAAACAATACACACTTTATATTATAGGTGTCAGGTGGTATAACTCTCAAACATCTACCAAAAAAGGAACTACCACATTTTGGTTGGACTAATTCTTTAATCAAACTCGTTTTTATGTCAATGGTCCAATAATTTCTGGTGATCAGTATGTCTTGCAATAATCGTTAAAGCTGGTGATTAACATGGCACATTTGCCATATTGTTTTTACAACTGAAACCTGGTTAACACTGATAAAAAAAAAAACTGTCATGTCTATGACCAGCTTATATGTTCCTCACTATATCTTTCTGGAACTTCAGTCCTTAAAGGGCCCTAGTTTCCTGCACAATTTCAGCCCATGCCTGGCCACTATTAGGCCTCATACACACGGACGTTTTTTGACGCCAACGTTTTCTGGCGTTTTTTGCAGCTCTCCATGTTAGTCAATGGCCCCATAAAAACGCCAACGTTTTTGAGCTGTAGAGGGCGTCGGCGTTAGTGAGCTGAAACTAGAACCCACGGCCAGCGTGTTCTGAGGCTGTAACGTTTTGGCGGTTTTTGACGCAGACGCCGCAAAACGCTCACAAACGCCACACCGGCGTTTTTGATGCCAACGTTTTTAGGTTGAAAAATAGCAGAGGATTTTTTTTTTTAAAGACGCCTATTGACGCCGATGCTCACTGACGCTTACTAATGCTCACGAATGCCGATGCATAACGCCGAAAAACGTCAATTTTTTTCCCTGACGTTGGGCCTGACGTTTTGTTTATTTTTTAAGATATGCCCATGTGTATGAGGCCTTAAGCTCCATTTTTATTTTTGGTATAGGCTTGTCAAGTCAATGCCAACCCTCTAAACTGCAACAGGGTTGGCTCTTGGTGGCAAAAACGTGCCAATAGACAAGGCTATCTATACAGTAGATGTCTGCCAGGTTTAATGAGGTTAGGCACCCCAGAAGCAATCTCCCCTCAGTGTGCCTCTATTAGCCTGGAGGTCAAATGTGATTTCTTCTCATTGTCTCTAGGCTGTAGATCTTCAAAACCTTCTCTGAACCAGATCAGTAGCTGAGACCCACCTACTAACTTGTAATAAATGTTACTTTCGTGGTGAAGTCAAGATTGTGGAATACTTATAAAATGTTACCAGAATTATTCAAGCAAAAACGTGTGAGCTACACACCAGACTTCAATACCACATACATCTTTATTAACCAGAAGTGAATTCATAACCCAACCAGCTAACTGACCCATTTCACTCTGAAATACATCTTAGCCATAGATTGAAAAAAGTTTTTGCCCGCTAGACTGAAACAAGTTGAATGGTAGGCCTGCACCTGGGATCATGTGGAATGAGACCATAATTAAATAAATGTATCCTGAATCTCAGCTTGTGGAAACTCACACAGATAAGAACAAAGTTTGTCTTGGTAAATCAATCACTTCCCTGTGCAGCCTATTATCTATCTGCTGGTAGCCCAGGGAAAGAGATCAGCCAGAAATAAGGAAGTGTACAGCATTCCTACTGATATACAAGGCTAATGCTGTACACCTTCACATCATTCTAGAACCAGCGCCTGACATTTTCTGGGGATTATATCACACGCTTCTCAATCCTCTGGAATCATTTGTAGCAATCGAAGGGCCATCTGGTTTACATTTAAGATTTAACCGAAACAATTCACTAGGTTTCATGTCAAGTAACGTTAGCATCTCATGGACATCATTATTGACCTGTTTAGACAAATAGGTGCAAATTTTCCATTGTTTATTCATTATGATAGAAAAACAAGAGAAATTATAATTAAAATTAGGCTAGCCATACATAGTCTGATCTTTACCAGCAATGTGAAATGCTCTTATTGATAAACAATTGATGTATCAGTTAATGAATCACTGTGGAGATGATGGTGAGGTGTCCGTTAAGGGCTGGTTCACACTGGTCAGACATATGCAACTTTATGTCCTACTTATATGCGACTTTAATGAACAGGATCCGACTTTGAGATGATTGCAACTTGTCCTTTGATCAATCAAAACAATTCCATTGCTTCTGGTATGGAGGAAACCAAATTTATAAAAAAAATAAAATGCGTGGGGTGCTCCCCCCCCAGACCATACCAGACACTGCGGTCTAGTGTGGATTTTGAGGGGAAACCCCACGGCACAAAAAAAAAAATAGTGTGAGCCCCCTTCCAAAATGCATACCAGACCTTTATCTGAGCACGCAGTCTGGCAGGCCAGGAAAGTGGAGGACGAGCGAGCACACCCCTTCCTCCTGAACCATACCAAGTCACATGGGGACAAGGGCCTCTTCCCCACAACCTTGGGCTGTAGTTGTAGGGGTCTGCAGGCAGGGGGCTTATCGGAATCTGGAAGCCCCCCTTTAACAAGGGGGCCCCCAGATCCACCCCCTTATGTGAATGAGTATGGGCACATTGTACCCCTACCCATTCACCCAAAAAAAATGATGGTTTTTGACAAGCCCTTTATTAAGAATGAAGAACGTCCCCTGCCGTAGCTCCAATGTGTCTTCTTCTTCAGGTCCCCCCCCCCCACTGTCTTCTCCCTACAGTCTTCTCCTCCCGCTGTCTTCTTCTTCCGGTGATGTCTTTTCCCTTCGCCAATGTCTTCTTCTTTTTCTTCTTCTCTTTCCGTGTCGGAGCAGTGTGGGCCCGGCCTAAAAAATGAGCAACCCTTTCATCACAGTTGAAGTCATTAAAAGATCTACCTGATTGTGATGGGCCTTTCATCTTCAGTGTATTTTAAGTGGAGGGTGCTGGAGGCAGCTAAAATGTATATGTGTCTTCCATCCAGTGGGGTCCCACTACTCTGCATATTATGCAAATAATGCCTTCCCTCTTTTCACACTCTGCCTGTCAGTACCTAAATGGAAAAAAGGGTTGTTAAAGTGGTCCAGGCCAGCCAGAAATTCCGGCCTAGAGAAACAAAATGCATTTCCGACCAGGGCCAATCAGCAGCACACAATACAATTTTTGTTGCAGGGGATGCCTGATATCTGACTTGTATCTTAGTGTAGACTTCTAGGAAAATCAGTGAGCCAATCACACAAGCAGGAAATGATGCTTCTGGGGGGCATTCTGTACACCTTCTGTGTACAGAAAACCTCCAGGTAGCCATATTGCTTTGCATTTTACAGAAAATTACAGGTTTGCAGATTGAAAAGAAAAGGTCATTTTAATAAATCACATCAATCACAACATGATTTGAGTCGGATTTGTATATGCTATATTATTCTTTTTTTTAATTTGCTTTTTTTTCCAAGAAAGTGGAGTTATGCTTTAAATTTGTCCTCATTTTTTTCTGACAGTGGATGATTTACAAAAACTAGAAATATAACTATGGAGCTGTTGCCCACAAAGGCCAACATTTTTTAAAATATTTTTTCAATAAAGTGGTTGTTAAAGGCAAACCCTTTATGTT
Source organism: Glandirana rugosa (assembly GCA_018402905.1). Lineage (NCBI taxonomy): Eukaryota > Metazoa > Chordata > Amphibia > Anura > Ranidae > Glandirana > Glandirana rugosa. Next base: position 1,618,213 of record BLSH010139134.1, read on the forward strand.
TGTGCTCAATTTTCTCCCTAAAAATAATTCCCTCACTAAGATCAAATCTCACTAACAGGGATAAGAACAGTGATAATGGCCTGACAATGGCTCTCACAATTCCAAACAAAAAAGGCTGTGAGATGATCTCACTGTAACTGTGAGCAAAACTATATTGTAAATTTTGTATGTACTGTATAATATTTTTGCCATATTTAGGATCACAGTTACTTGAACTGTAGCTACAGATAGCACACAAATGTTGTTATAAAAAGGATACAACAAGCAAGTTTAAAACTGTCAAATTTGGCAGCATTACATGCCAAACAACCACAAAGTACACAAATGACGCAGTTACTGTAGCCTATAACTAGCTATACATAGTTTCTCATGTGAGTTTTAATATAATGGCTCAACATTTGTATATTCTAACTATCCATATTCGGTTTATAAGCTAAAGATTTGGGCCAGCTATAAAATCACCCTGCTTGTAAAAATAAAGCTGTAAATGGTTACGGAACCCCTTGGTGACTTCTAACATCCAATTAAGATCCAGCACAAGATATATTATTTTGTATTTTAACCTGGAAATGGACATAAAACTTCAAGCTGTAAAGCCTATGCAAAATTCCAAAACCACAAGACACTTTACTAAATGAAAATCACAACAGAAAGGGCGAAATAGCTACATCAGGCTTCCAGTAATTAGATAATTTTGTCCAGACTGGCAGAACAATATCATGTTCTATGGATGACCTCAGCCAGTCATGGGAACTTCTTTTAAAAATATTTGGTGATAGAGAGAAGTGAGATCCAGTCAGACAAATCGATATGTACAGAAAATACAATCTGCTCCATTAACCAAGGATGTTACCCAACATTAACTCACATGTGTTTTGGATTAGAAGGTCCTTTGCCTTTCTGAGCAGTATGTCTGAATACATCAAGGTCTTGATTTGTCAAGAAGGGCTGAGGTTTGCAGCACCTAATATCTCATGTTTGGAACAACTGGAGTGAGGGGGATTTAAACCCAGGTAATAGCAAATAAATTAAAGCCAAAAGTTACCTCTGAGCATAACAAAGCTGTCACCCAATCTTGCTGTATTTTTAACTGGTTACCAAATCTATCGATCTCAACAAGCCTACATACTAGATTTACCAGTGGTTAGTTGTACTGCATTTTGTCATCCAATCACTATTCTGTCTTCAAGGATAAGGATAGGATTCAGTGCCTTGAAAAAGTATTCATACCCCTTGAAATTGTCATCATTTTGTCATGTTAAAACCAAAAATGGAAATGTATTTTATTGGGATTTTATGTGATAGACCAACATAAAGTGGCACAAAATTGTGAAGTGGAAGCAAAATGATAAATGTTTTAAAATTTTTTTACAAATAATATCTGAAAAGTGTGGCGTGTATTTGTATTCTGCCCCCCCCATCAATACTTTGTAGAACCACCTGCAATTACAGCTGCAAGTCTTTTTGGGGATGTCTCTACCAGCTTTGCATATCTAGAGAGGACATTTTTGCCCATTCTTCTTTGCAAAATAGCTCAAGCTCTGTCAGATTGGATGGAGAGCGTCCGTGAACTGCAATTTTCAAGTCTTGCCACAGATTCTCAATTGGATTTAGGTCTGGACTTTGACTGATCCATTCTAACACATGAATATTCTTTGATCTAAACCATTACATTGTAGTGCTGGCTGTGTGTTTAGGGTCATTGTCCTGCTGGAAGGTGAACCTCAGTCTCAAGTCTTTTTGCAGACTCTAACAGGTTTTCTTCTAAGATTGCCTTGTATTTGTGTATTTGGCTCCATCCATCTTCCCATCAACTCTGACAAGCTTCCCTGTCCCTGCTGAAGAAAAGCATCCCCACAACATGATGCTTCCACCATGTTTCACGGTGGGGATGGTGCGTTCAGGGTGATGTGCAGTATTCGTTTTCCGCCACATGTAGCATTTTGCTTTTAGGCCAAAAAGTTAAATTTTGGTCTCATCTGACCAGAGCACCTTCTTCCACATGTTTGCTGTGTCCCCTACAAGGTTTCTCGCAAACTGCAAACAGGACTTCTTATGACTTTCTTTCAACAATGGCTTTCTTCTTGCCACTCTTCTGTAAAGGCCAGATTTGTGGAGTACACAACTAATAGTTGTCCTGTGGACAGGTTCTCCAACCTGAGCTGTGGATCTCTGCAGTTACCATGGGCATTTTGGCTGCTTCTCTGATTAATGCTCTCCTTGCCCGGCCTGTCAGTTTAGGTGGACGGCCATGTCTTGGTAGGATTGCAGTTATTCCATACTCTTTCCATTTTCGGATGATGGATTGAACAGTGCTCCATGAGATGTTCAAAGCTTGGAATATTTTTTTATAACCTAACCCTGCTTTAAACTTCTCCACAACTTTATCCCTTACCTGTCTGGTGTGTTCCTTGGCCTTCATGTTGCTGTTTGTTCACAAAGGTTCCAACAAACCTCAGAGGGCTTTGCAGAACAGCTGTATTTATACTAAGATTAAATTACACACAGGTGGACTCTGTTTATTAATTAGGTGACTCCTGAAGGCAATTGGTTCCACTAGATTTTAGTTAGGGGTATCAGAGTAAAGGGGGGGTGAATTCAAATGCACTCCACACTTTTCACATATTTATTTGTAAAAACATTTTGAAAGCCATTTATCATTTTCCATCCACGTCACAATTATGTGCCACTTTGTGTTGGTCTATCACATAAAATCTTAATAAAATACATTTACGTTTTTAGTTATAACTTGACAAAATGTGGAAAATGTCAAGGGGTATGAATACTTTTTCAAGGCACTGTAAATTGAGATATTTTCCTGTGGCCCCCCTTCCCTTCTGCACAGTGATAAAGGTGAGAAGGATCTAAAGCCTAGTACACACGTGCCGAATGTCGGGCGTCATTGGCCGGTTCAACAAAAACCGTTCGGCCGGCTTCTGTCGATGCAGCATGATCGAAAAAAGGCCAATGGTTGAGAGCGCTGACCTGAGTGTTCTAGCGAGAAGGGGCACCCCCCTGTCAGAACACAATAGCACAGTAGGGGAGTTCGCTGTACTGACATTGCATGGTTAGTACAGCAGCTCCTCTGGAGCTGTAATTTTTTTTGTTCAGCCCTGCTAGACTTAAAGATGTTTGTTTACAGAAAGATCTTTCTGTGGTTGGATTGCACCCACACAGTCAACCTTTTAAAACTCATAGTAATTTAATAAGTCCATAAAAAGGTAATATGCACTAGATGAGAGTAAGGATTACAGAGACTAAAGAGTGTGAATCTCATTTAGTGCATATTTCTTTTTTAATGGTATTGCAGAAATTTAGCAAATTAAATTACATTGGGATACTGGGTATCTGTTACTATGAGTTTTAAAAGGTTGACTGTGTGGGTGCAATTCAACCACAGAAACATCTTTCTGTAAACATACATCCTTAGATCCTTCTCAATTGTATCACTGTGCAGAACATGGGATATTACTATAAAAGGGTAATCTGCCCTAGATGAGAGTCACACTCTGTGGTCTCAATAGTCCTTACTCTCACCTAGTGCATATTTCCTTTGTTGGAGCAAAGACGGCTCATTGGTGTTAATACCTTAATAGCCCATGCATGACAAGTGGAGGAGGTTTGGAGTGGTGCTACACATCATGGGTACCTTTTGACCATCAAAAAGTGCCCCAAATTCATTAGCTGGTTAGTTTACAAAAAACGATTTACAGATGGTCCTGATCTTGCAATAATTTTGACAAAATATGCAGAAATTTTATCGGCAGATCCCAAACATTTCAGAATACCTGTAGCAATGTTTGCATCAGAAACATTCTAGAGTCCTGCAATTCACATATAAATTACTTCCCCAAAAAACTTTTTGCTTTTTCAACTTATACTGCTAAACTAATGTAGTCAAACAAGAGTCCATTTTGGGTCACCAAAATCAATGCTTTTAAAATAATAGCAGACCAGGAAAAACAAAAAATTAAATTGAAGCCTAAAGGTATAGTAACCATCGTTAAACAATACACCAATGTATCAGATGGTAATTGAGAATGTTCTCTTTTTGAAATATACAGTGGGTCAACAAAAGATTCACCCTTTGTTCATTTGCAGCCGGAATTGAAGACAGTTTTTGTTTTATCCAGCTGTATTTAACCACTTCCACACCGTGCATAGTATATTTACTGCGGCAGTGTGGACGTGTACCGCGAATCGCCGTAAATAAACGGCGATTTACGGAGTGCCCACACTCTGGAGGACCTGATGTCCGCCGGCAAGCTGCGATGAGCTGCCAGAGCCAAAGAACGGGGAACCGCCGATGTAAACACAGCGGTTCCCCATTCTGACAGGTGACATATAAGAGATCTACTGATCCCGGTCACTGGGATCAGTTAGATCTATTATGCCCATAGCAGCCCAGCCCCCATACAGTTAGAACATGCCTAGGGAACACAGTTAACCCCTAGATCTCCCCCTGCAGGTTAACCCCTTCACTGCCAATGGCATTTACACAGTAATCAGTGCATGTTTATAGCACTGATTGCTGTATAAATGCCAATGGTCCCAAAAAAGTGTCAAAATGGTCCGACATGTCCGCCCCAATATCGCAGTACCACTAAAAATCGCAGATCGTCGCCATTACTAGTAAAAAATTAAAAATAAATAAAAACCCCAGAAATTAATTCTCATCATCCATAAATGCCGCAACTTTTGCGCAAACCAATCAATAAACGCCGGTTGCGAGGTTTTTTTTAACAAAAATATGAGGAAGAATATAAATCGGCCAAAACCGAAGAAAAAAAATGTGTTTTTTTTAGCAAAAAGTAAGAAATATTGATTTTTTTTTGCAACATTGAAGCTCTTTTTTTGTTTATAGCAGTGATCAGAAATGACGCAGAGGCGATCAAATACCACCAAAAGAAAGCTCTATTTGTGGGGAAAAAAGGACGCAAATTTCGTTTGGGTACAGCATCGCACGACCGCACAATTGTCGAAGTGACGCAGTGCCGAATCGCAAAAAGTGCTCTGGTCCTAACATGGGAAATCCTTCCAGGGCTGAAGTGGTTAATTAGTGCAAATTATAACTTATTATAAATCATAAAAAAAAATTAAAAAATTGAGTTGGAAAAAGGATCACCCCCCTGTGTCAGTATTTGGTTGAACCACCTTTTTCTTTTATTACAGCCTTTAGTCTGTTGGGATATGTCTCTACTAACTTTGCACATCTAGACTTTGTATTATTTGCTCACTCTTTGCATAACTGTTAAGTTCAGTTAAATTTGATGGTGACCGTTTGTGGACTGCAGTCTTCAAGTCATTCCACAAATTTGCAATGGGTTTTAAGTCTGGGCTCTGATTAGACCATGCAAGGACATTCAAATTGTTTTCCTTTAACCACTGTGTGGTCATTTTTGCTGTGTGTTTTGGGTCATTGTCATGTTGGAAGGCAAACCTTCTTCCCATTGACAAATTTCTGGCAAAGGGAAGCAGATTTTCCTTAAGAATTTGACCGTATTTTTCCCCATCCATTTTCCCTTCTATGCTGACATGTGCTCCCATCTCTGCTGCAGAGAAACTCCTCCCAAACAGGATATTACCACCTCCATGCTTTACTGTAGGAATAGTGTTATTTGGATGGTGAGATGTATTGGTTATCTGCCAGACATATCGTTTGGTGTTGAGGCTAAATAACTGAACTGACCATAACACCTTTTTCCTTGTGGCCTCAGAATCTTCAATATGCAATTTGGCAAAGCTCAGTCATGACTGAATGTGGCCTTTCTTGAGGAATGGCTTTTTTCTTGTAACCCTCCCATACAAGCCACATTTGTGGAGAATTTGTGATATTGTTGTCTCATGCACACAATGATGACTCTTTGTCATAAATTCCTGTAATTGCTTCAGAGTTGCTGTAGGCCTCTTGGTAGCCTATCTGACCAGTTTCCTTCTGGCTCTTTCATCCAGTTTGGAGCGATGCCCTGATCCAGGGAGGGTCTGTGTTGTACCAAATACTTCTTAATAATAAACTTCACTGTGCATTTAGGCATGGATAAAGCCTTTGAAAAAAAATTTTGCATCCATCTCCTGACTTGTGCCTGTCCACAACTTTATCCTGGAGATCTTTTGACAGTGCTTTGCTACCCATAGTTGATTGTTTGCTTCAGTTGCACTACCCGGGACTGAAATACTCCAGGAAAGCTGTTTTCATGCTGAGCTAATCAAAATGACTACAGCTGATTCCAGCTGAAAGTCAAATGGCTTTGTGCGCCATTGAGAAGGTGATTAGTTACACCTGATTGACTTTACAAGTCATTTTAAGGAAGGGGTGATCCTTTTTCCAACTCTGTTTTTTGTTTTTTTTTTCTGACATGTTAGTGTTATATCTTTTACTTTTGCAACAAAATGTGATTATTTTAAAAAGGGGGGGTGTGATTCTTTTCTATACCCACTGTACACTTTTTAACTCTGTTTATTGAACTCAAACAGTTGTACATGCGTGTTCACAATTACAGTAATTGTATCAAAAACAATAAAAAAAACATTTGAGTACAAATATGTTTCATAAGAAAATAAAAAAAAAACTCTGACAGTGGCAGTCTGTTGCATGGTTTTGTTACGTACATATACTCTAAAACACTCTGCCAAGAAGTCACATACCCTGAGTGAGGTAGTTATAAATTAAAAGCTTGGGGGAGCGGTGAACCAAAACTTAATGTGCGAATAGAATTACATAGGTGAAAATTTAGGGGGCAGTTCCTATTCCCAAATACAGTATCTCACAAAAGTGAGTACACCCCTCACATTTTTGTAAATATTTTTTTCTATCTTTTCATGTGACAACACTGAAGAAATTACACTTTGCTACAATGTAAAGTAGTGAGTGTACAGCTTGTATAACAGTGTAAATTTGCCGCCCCCTCAAAATAACTCAACACACAGCCATTAATGTTTAAACCGCTGACAACCAAAGTGAGTACACCCCTAAGTGATAATGTCCAAATTGGGCCCAATTAGCCATTTTCCCTCCCCGGTGTCATGTGACTCGTTAGTGTTACAAGGTCTCAGGTGTGAATGTGGAGCAGGTGTGTTAAATTTGATGTTATTGCTCTCACTCTCTCAAGGTGGTTACTGGAAGTTCAACATGGCACCTCATGGCAAAGAACTCTCTGAGAATCTGAAAAAAAAAGAATTGTTGCTCTACATAAAGATGGCCTAGAAGAAGATTGCCAAGACTCTGAAACTGAGCTGCAGCACAGTGGCCAGGACCATACAGCAGTTTAACAGGACAGGTTCCACTCAGAACAGGCCTCGCCATGGTCGACCAAAGAAGTTGAGTGCACGTGCTCAGCGTCATATCCAGAGGTTGTCTTTGGGAAATAGACGTATGAGTGCTGCCAGCATTGCTACAGAGGTTGAAGGGGTGGGGGGGGGTCAGCCTTTCAGTGCTCAGACCATATGCCGCACACAGCATCAAATCGTTCTGCATGGCTGTCATCCCAGAAGGAAACCTCTTCTAAAGATGATGCACAAGAAAGCCTGCAAACAGTTTGCTGAAGACAAACAAACTAGGGACATGGATTACTGGATACCTGTCTTGTGGTCTGATGAGACCAAGATAAACTTATTTGGTTTAGATGGTGTCAAGCTTGTGTGGCGGCAACCAGGTGGGGAGTACAAAGACAAGTGTGTCTTGCCTACAGTCAAACATGGTGGTGAGAGTGTCATGGTCTGGGGCTGCATAAGTGCTGCCAGCACTGAGGAGCTACAGTTCACTGAGGGAACATGAATGCCAACATGTACTGTGACATACTGAAGCAGAGCATGATCCCCTCCCTTCGGAGACTGGGCCGCAGGGCAGTATTCCAACATGGTAACGACCCCAAACACATCTCTAAGATGACCACTGCCTTGCTAAAGAAGCTGAGGGTAAAGGTGATGGACTGGCCAAGCATGCCTCCAGATCTAAACCCTATTGAGCATTTGTGGGGCATCCTCAAATGGAAGGTGGAGGAACGCAAGGTCTCTAACACCCACCAGCTTCGTGATGTTGTCATGGAGGAGTGGAAGAGGACTCCAGTGGCAACCTGTGAAGCTCTGGTGAACTCCATGCCCAAGAGGGTTAAGGCAGTGCTGGAAAATAATTGTGGCCACACAAAATATTGACACTTTGGGCCCAGTTTGGACATTTTCACTTAGGAGTGTACTCACTTTTGTCGCTAGTGGTTTAGACATTAATGGCTGTGTGTTGTGTTATTTTGAGGGGATGGCACATTTACACTATTATACAAGCTGCACACTCACTACTTTACAGCAAAGTGTAATTTCATCAGTGTTGTCTCATGAAATGATATAATAAAATATTTACAAAAATGTGAGGGGTGTACTCACTTTTGTGAGATACTGTATAACTTTCATAAGGGATAATCTGATTAACTAATGATTTCTGGGGGGGAGGAGCCTGAGCATGGCGCCGACCAGCAGCAACAGCAGCAGCTAGGGCTCCCGGACCTCCGCATCCGCAAGCCTGGAAGAGACAGCACCAGAGCAGACTAAGCTCTAAACCCATACATCCGCCCGCCCTAACTGCTAGACCATGCCCCGATAACTATAAAAATTAAACTTGGGAACTGTGGTATTCGAACAAGTAATTGGAGATAAAATGAAGATCTACTACAAGATAGCACAGTTGTCGAGGGAATAAATAAAGCATTTGACGAATATTTTCAGCTCAACGAGACCCCAGGAATTAGTAATACCACCATTTGGGAGGCACACAAAGCCTATATAAGAGGTATACTGATATCCATTGGGCCAAGGAAGAAAAAAGAAAGAAGTAGCCACATAAACAGATAGATATCTGAAATATTTAATCTGGAACAAAGACATAAAAAAGGTGAGAATACTGAGATTCAACAACAATTAGCCTTAAAAAGAGGAGAGCTGAGAGATCTAATGGAACAAGAATCTAGGCGAGCCTTTAACAGCGTAGCAGTAAATAGATATAAATGGGGAAATAAACCCGGAAAATTCCTGGCGAATCTTCTGAAGAGCAAAAAAACAAGCAATTTTATTAGGAAAATTAAAAATGAAGAAGGAAAAATAGTGCAGTCAACTACAGAAATAGCCGGAGCTTTTCAAAAATATTATAAAGCCCTATATTCTGTCCGACAAAAAAAAACAACACAAAAAGGAGAACAAAAAAGGATGGAAGAAATACAGACATATATAGAAGAGTCTAATCTACCTAACATTGCTAAGGAGAGACTGCAACATTTGGAGGCACCAATAACAGAGGTGAGAGATAAATACAGCATTAAAAAGTTCAACCTCAGGCAAAAGCCTAGGCCCAGATGGCTTCACACTAGGGTATTATAAGAAATTTAAAGATCTGTTGGTACCTAAGATGTGTAACTATATGGGCGAGCTGGACGAGGGAGGAAACCTGAGGGAGGAGTCACTACTGGCCCATATTACATTAATCCCTAAGGCAGGAAAGGACGGAACCCTCTGTTCTAGTTATAGACCTATAGCCCTATTGAATGCTGATACAAAGCTATATGCAAAAGTACTAGCAACTAGACTAAAAGAATTTATTCCAGAATGGATCCATGCAGACCAGACTGGATTTGTCCCTAATAGGGAAGGAAAGGACAACGCTATTAGAACATTGCTTATAATACACAGTCTGGAAGTTGGGAGAGAGCCGGCACTCCTTCTATCGATCGACGCCCAAAAAGCGTTCGACAGGGTAGATTGGGGATTTATGATAAAAACACTGGAAACTATAGGACTAGGTCCAAAGATGATAGAGAGAATAAAACTACTCTATAAAGGTCTACAGCAAAGGTAAAAGTTAATGGATCCCTTTCCCAGGCATTCAAAATGTTGAATGGCACATGACAGGTTTATAATATCCCTGGAACCATTACTAGCAAGAATACGGAATAATGTAGACATAGGAGGAGTAAAAATAGATAAAGTAGAACATAAAATAGCGGCATACGCCAATGACCTCCTATGCTACATAACAAATCCTAGAGTGACATTACCTAACTTACTAAAAGAATTTAAAAAGTATGGTGAAATCTCCAATTTTAAAATAAATCAGGAGAAATCAGAGATACTAAACATAAATATAAATAAAAGGGAAGAAACATCTTTACAGGGGGCATTCCCTTTTGTATGGAAAGAAGCAGAAATAACCTATTTAGGGATAAAAATTACCCCAAGATATAAAAAATGATATAAAGCCAATTACATCCCGCTCCTAAATGAGATTAAAACAGAAATTAAAAAAGTAGCAAAAAGACCACTTTCTTGGATGGGAATATTAAATACTGTTAAGATGATATTACTCCCCAAGATACTATATAAGTTCCAAATGATCCCAATAAATCTCTCCCAAACATACTTTAAGATACTGCAAGGAATGATATCAAAATTTATATGGCAGGGCAAAAAGCAAAGAATACAGTATAGGCTCTTGAGTTCAGACAGACAACACGGGGGATTAGGGGCACCAGATGTTAAAAGATATTATGAAGGAGTGGTATTATCACGAATAGTGGAATGGAATAAAAAGAATAGCGATAAAAGACGGGTAGAAGTAGAAAATTCACTAAATGATGCACACTTAAAAGAAAATATTTGGGTTTCACAAAAAAGATAGGTTATTGAAGCAAACAATACCTGAGATAACCACAAATGTATTTCGGGTATGGGATAGGCTACATTGACAGGCAAAATGAATGCACAATTCACCTTTAATTTTTTAACAGGCACAAAACTGTTTGGTCCAGGGAATAAGACACAATTTGGAGATTGGGTAGAGAATGTACAATTATAAGACATTATAAAAGATGGAAGAATTTGCACATATCAGGAACTGACACAAAAAGGTATCCTCCCAAGGCTGGTTGAATGGAGATACGCCCAGCTAAAGCATTTTGTGGCAAAACTACCACAACCTTTAAGAACAGAAAAATAAATGAACCCATTTGAAAAGCTATGCAACTCAAAAGAACCGATTAGACACGGCATAGCACAAATTTATAAAATAATTATAGAGGGAGAAAGACTGGATGTCCTTCCATTTATTGGGAAATGGGAGGAGGAATTGGGGATAAAGTTCACTAAACAACAGTTGAGTAAAATGTATAGAGCCATACATAGTTGTTCAAAAGATATCCGGAGTATCGAAATGAACTATAAATGCCTTGCAAGGTGGTACATAACGCCAGTGGTCGCCCATAACTATCAAAGAGACAAATCCCCATTGTGTTGGAGAGGTTGTAAAGAACATGGGACTATGGCACATATATGGTGGAAATGCCCCAAAATAAAGGAATTCTGGGAGGAGGTGAGACAATATATAGTAGAAATTACTGGGGAAGAGATGAGGTTGGATCCATTGAGCTGTCTTTTTCACATCTCAGATAAAACCAGTAAGCAATATAGGAACTCATTGGTACGTTCCTTTTGAATGCAGCAAAGGGAACGATACCAGAAAAAATGGCTAGACGTGAATAAACCCTCCCTAAGAGATTGGTTTGAAAGAATAGAATACATCTATAACATGGAATACCTGGGAAGTGGAGAAAAAGGCCCCTCCTGGGAAAAACAAACAGGAAAATGGGGAAAATGGGTAGCCTTTAAAAAAACAGACAAGTATTCCACGCTGCTGGTAGATTGACTGGGGGAAGAGGGGAGGTGGGTTGAGATCCGGGGCAGGGAGAAAGAATAGGAAGAGCTATATACGCAACCCTCTACGATCTGGAGTCCAGGTCAGTGGAGGTGTTGAGAAATGAGGTTGAACGTATAAACTGCTCTATGATAAATTTATACTGTGTATTTTGAAAAATTTATAAAATTTAAATAAAAAAAAAAAAATTGAATGATTTCCACTGGGCTACAATAGTGTGGATGGACTTCATTTAAAGTGGTAAGCCTAAATATTTTTTACCTTAATGCATTCCTTGCATTAAGGGTAAAATGTTTGGGCATCAGCATCCCCTCTTACACCCCCCCTTTACTTACCTGAGTCCTCATTCGATCCAGCGCTGTGCACATCTGCAGCTCTTCTCTCCCCTCACTTCTGGGCCTCATTGGCTTTGCTGGGGCACCGGGAGCCATTGGCTCTGAGTGCTGTCAATCAAAGCCAGTGACAAGGGGGCATAGGCTTGCGCAGGGGGTGTGTCTGGGCACACCCTAATCACTATGTGCGTTGCCGATTCCCCCTACTTCCCAGGCTTCCTCCTCACTTGTTGCCCCCCCATCCCACTTCCCAGGCTTCCCTCCTCTCCCCTACCTCGGCTGCTGCAGGGGATGTTTCAGGATGTACAGAGGGGGAAGGGGGCTAGCAAATCATTCCTTTTCTAAATGAACACAGTGAGCACACTCACTCACTGTGTCTTTTTATTACTGAAGCATAGTAAACCCCATTTACTATGCTTCTGTTTGTGAATGAACAGAAAGCCACTCAACACAGAGCACTTCCCATTCATTCACTGCCCCATGCAGCTGAGGCTGCAGAGAAAGGCGTATGTGTTTGAACTTTGGGGTGCACACCCTAATGCAATAGGCTGCGTACACCTATGGGTGGGGGGTGAGGCTGAGTCTATTGACACAGACAGCTGGGCTCAGGAACGAGCAAACACGACTGCCGCCATGGGAGGCGGCTTCCTATGAGGGCACTGAACAGAGAGGAGGGGCAAGCAGGGGACCCAAGAAGAGGAGGTTCATGACCGCTCTGTGAGTATAGTCATGTTTGTTGTTTTTGTTTTTTTTACCTTTACAATTGCTTTAATAGCTAAGGCTTTGCAAGCCATAAACAAAAAGAATAGAAATAGAAAGAATATTCTTCATCCAGCATACCAATCAAGTGTACTGGAAAGAGGGAGCTACAGTAATGTGGGAACTATAAGTATTTAACTTATAACCAAGAACTAACTCAGATGCTGAAGATTTTATTGTTGGCTGTACCTCTTTAAGAGAACAAAGATCCAAGGCCAGGGCGACAAGGCAAGTAGGTTTTAATGATCTTCTTTTGTAGGGAGTTACCTTTTAAATCTTAAAGCTCTACTTGGACTTCTAAGGCCTCATTTACACTGCTGCTGGTAAACGGACGTTTAGAGGCATTTGGGCGTTTTTTTTCAGCTGCCCCTGAACTTTCCTCTATGCTCCTAGACGCGGACGCAGCAAAATGCTGCTAAACGCAGCATGCAAAATGCGGCAAAACGGCCGTTTTAGACGCCAGCTTTTAGCTGAGGTTAACATGTGCGTAGCAGATAGAAATTGTGTTGATGTCTGGTGAACGCAGTAACCGGGTCATTGCAGCAGATTTCAATGTAAGACAGCCTACAAGACCACCCATCTCCCATGCTACAGTTAGCAAACTGCTTGCTAAGTTTCGTGAAACTGGTTCAGTGTTGGATTTGCCAAAATGTGGACGCATGAAATCTGTCACTAATGAAGAAACATCAGTGGCTGTCCTAGCTTCATTCAGCAAGAGCCCACAGCGTAGCACTTGCCACATGTCACTGGAGAGTGGCATTAGTCGAACATCCCTTCGGCGGATATTAGCTACTCACAAATGGCACCCTTACAAACTCCAGCTACTGCAGCATCTCAACAAGGATGACCCAGATCGGCGCACTGAATTTGCAGAACGGGCAAAACAAAAATTGGAAGAGGACCCTCGTTTTACGCAGAAGATTTTGTTCAGTGATGAGGCAAACTTTTATGTGAATGGTGAAGTTAACAAACAAAACCACCGCTATTGGTCTGACACTAACCCACATTGGATAGATCCCTCCAAGACTGTTGGAACCAAAAAAATGATGGTATGGTGTGGTATATGGGGTACAAAGATAGTGGGGCCATTCTTCATCAATGGAAACCTCAAGGCCACTGGATATGCAAAATTGCTACATGATGATGTGTTTCCCTCTTTATGCACTGAAACTGGCACCTTCCCTGAGTTTTTCCAGCAAGATGGTGCATCACCACATTATGGGTGTCAGGTCCGAGCATTCCTAGATGAACAGTTTCCTGGAAAGTGGATTGGTCGTTGTGGGCCAGTTGAATGGCCCCCAAGGTCTCCCGATCTGACCCCCTTAGACTTTTATCTTTGGGGTCATCTGAAGGCAATTGTCTATGCTGTGAAGATACGAGATGTGCAGCCCCTGAAACTACGGATACTGGAAGCCTGTGCTAGCATTTCTCCTGCGGTGTTGCTATCAGTGTGTGAAGAGTGGGAGAAGAGGGTTGCATTGACAATCCAACACAATGGGCAGCACATTGAACACATTTTATAAGTGGTCAGAAACTTGTAAATAACTCATGAAAGAATAAAGTTACGTTAAAACAAAGCACACCATTGTTTTTCTTGTGAAATTCCCAATAAGCTTGATGTGTCACATGACCCTCTTCCTATTGAAAAAACAAAAGTTGGATTCAAAATGGCCGACTTCAAAATGGCCGCCATGGTCACCACCCATCTTGAAAAGTTTCCCCCCTCACATATACTAATGTGCCACAAACAGGAAGTTAATATCACCAAGCATTCCCATTTTATTAAGGTGTATCCATATAAATGGCCCACGCTGTAGTGTCCCATGTAAATGGAGCCTAAAACATGAAGGAAGCATTTTGGGAAATCTCTTCTACAAATTGCTGCCATTCTTGCAAGGTAGTGACATTTGTTTTGGGCCGTTATGCAGGTTACATTTGAAAAGTAATGTTTTATTATATCACATGGCAAATTGCTTATGCAAATATTAACAATGTGTAGCCCTTTATTAAAGCCAGGATTTAGGCTAGTAAATTGTTTAACTATTCCAGTTTGGCCAGCTATAGGACATATTTGTAACAATAAATTAGAAGAGTGACATACTATATGGTCACACATGCATAATAATATACTTCCTGTAATCACTTATTATTACTACCTATTACTTATTTTAAAAAATCATGGCCTAGTCTAATATTGCATTGTATTTTGCAAAATAATGAAATGTATGTACAGCAAGATACACTTTAGGAGACCCCAGAAAAAATCCACTTCCAAGGGGATCTTTAACAAATAAATGTTATGCAACTGGAATGGGTCGGTGCACAGAGCATAAGATCTGGACCGTAACAGCTTGTCTGCTATTCCAGGAATTCTGCACAGATATGACATAATGATATAATGCATTTCTCTTCTCTGTTTATCTCTCTCTCTGCTCTATCTTCTCCCATTACAAGCCCATTACCCTCCTATCCATATGGAAACTATCAGGAATGGCCCACAGTACTTTGCTTGTCTGGTCCTACACCTTCCTTTCCAGATGTAAAAGAGATCCCTAATGCAGTCTCCATGACCAGGAGAACAGGTTGGAGTTCCTGGCGTAGGGTAAAAAACACTAAAACTTCAGTATGCTTTTCCTAGACGTTATATTTTTCTGTAGTGCTTGTTATAAATCTGTAGGGTGCTCAAATTCACTGAGCGTTTTATATGGAGAGATCATCCCTCTAGCTGTTCAGATGGTGATAAAACCAAGAATTAGCTGTAAAACTAGATTCATGAAAAATGACCAGCTTGCAGACCGGAGTATGCACTTCTTAAGTTTTATATATTATATTATGGAGCATCTAGGAATGAAACATGCCTAATGACTGGGAATAGTCGATGGAATAACAGACTGACAACAGATGTCTGCTCAAAGGGATATATATGAAGACTATGTACCATCTTCAGTTCTCATTTGGACTTTTGTACGACCAAAGCTAGACTAGAAATGCACCCTCCCACATGCCCTATGAAGTAAACTTTTCCCGAGAGAAACCTGGAGGCTAAAAGTCACAACAAAATAACAGTACAATGCAAATAACTCAGAATTAACACCTGTACCTTAAATTTGCTAAAACATAAAAATACAAAAACCCGTGTCATAAATTCATATAATAGTCTCAAAACACAAAAGTCCACACCATTCTAAAAATGTCTTCGAATTCTATCTTCAGTAAGATTCCCAATGGATATGAGGTAATATTCACTCCCAAATCTGTGTGCCTATATCGCTCACCTTCATAAATATAGCTTTTACAACAGAAAAGGTCTATAAGCGCATTTGTCATCAAGGAAGGAAAAGGAGGTTCCACCACTCCTCATCAGTTGTAACAATCAATCTTGAAAGGATTCTCATCCATTGTTGCTTCCCAAAACAACAATAGCTCAAAGAGAAGAATACATCATAGTGCTCACTGTTGTCATATAAAACACAGGAAAAACAGAGTAACAGTTGTAAAGTTTGCTGTATAGTGAGTTCTCTGTATCATACAAGTCGATTCTTCTGATTAGCTTGTGAATGTTTTTAAAGTGTGGATTTGGGCAATAAAGTCTATCAGTATACACTCCATTTCTCTTTGAGTATGGTTGCTTGCAAGGAAGGATTAGAGTAATTAACCCTTGAGTTGTAGGGAGGATTGAACCCATTGGATCTCCTGTGATTTAAGGTGTCATTTGCTAAAGGTGAGCAGAATATGGAGAGCACTTTGACAGACACTTTGGATTATGGCACTTGTTTGTTCTATGAAGCATGGTATTTTTGTGAGTGGAATAATTTTATTTTGAAATATTTCTTTATAACAACATTGCGCATTATGATGTATAATTCTCTTTTAGCTTTTGACCTTTTGGAAGGAAAAAGGTAGATGAGAATCCTTTCAAGATTGAATGTTGCAGACAATGAGTGGTGGAACCCTAATTCCTTCCTTGATGACAAATGCATCTCTGAGAGCAATATGGGATAATTAGCTTAATTATAGTTTTAAGCTTCTAGAATGCCACTTGTACATTCTTCGGTATGACTTAAGCCTCGTACACACGCCGATTGTTGGACACACAAACGTCCAACTTTTGTCCAAATTGGCTGTTGGCAGTTTTTGTCTAGCATACTGATGGTAGTCAAGTAATCGGCCAACAAAGCTGGGCGTAGTGACGTGTTAATGAGGAAGTTCAGGTGAATGTGATTTGTGAATTACGAACACAGGTTTACACGACCGAACACTTCCTGGATTCCGAGCATGTGTGTTTGCACTGCCAACTTTTTGTTGGCCCAACTTCTGTACACACGAGCCAACAATCAAGTTTTCTAGTCTTGTCAACCAACTTCTGTTGGACGATAATTGGAAATCGGCTGTCGAATCAAGCGTACTAACGGTCTGATAATAGGCCAACAGGCTGTTGGATGACCATTGTTGGACGATAATCGTACCATGTGTACGGGCCTTAAGTTCTAGTGCATCAATTCAATAGATGAAGAACTTTTCTTACATTGAAGACTTCTTAAAAAATTAAATTCCATTAAATTAATTCCATGATAAAAATGTTATGGTCAACATCCTAAGGCCAATTTTACCATTGTAGATGTAATTTTTACATTGCTTCCTGAACAACAACAAGTTACAGAGTGTAAGTGCTCTGAAATATGTTTAGCAGGAAGAGGTCCTTTCTTCTAAGAATTGCAAGCAGAACTAATGGTGAGTGACATCACCATAAGATCATGGTCATATCAGAAGCTTGCAAACAATCAAGAACAGAGGCAGGCAAACAGGAGTTGGGCAGGAAGAATTCACAGCACCATGTCACCCAATGAGTGGCAGATGATTGGATTACATTACCTGTTGCAAATGCTGCAATATGGCAGATGAGTTTTTTGCTTAGCAATGATATCCTGAGAAGGATGAACAACTGCAAAAAATGCAATATTTGTAAAGTGGAACTATGGTCAAAATCAAAAGTGACATGCATTATGCATTCTGTCATTAGCATTAACACAGCAGTTTTTGTATATTTAGGTCACCGCCTGTAATTTAGTTTTATTACCTGTTGATCCTACCAGAAAATCCTTTCCACTTTTTCCACTTGCTTTAACAGTGAGACAATGTTATTAAAGCAGAAGTAGAGCCAAAAAAGACCAAAAAAGAGAACCAAAGCTTGTTTGGCTCTACTTCTCCTATGGACTACAGGAGTGCAATATGTTTTGTACTTCTGTGACTTGTTTTCAGCAGAGAGATGCCTACAGTCTGCTCTCTGCTGACGTCATCAATATCAGTCCAGGCACAGTGTCATCCCAACCACAGAGTCTGATTCACCCAGGTGCCTGGACTGACACCCGTCTCAGCCTGTCAGCGAGCCGCTAAGATCCTGAGATGGCCGATCCACCCCCTCCACAGCTCGGCGCTCCAGTGAGCGAGGAGGGAGAAGAGCAGAGAGCTGTGGCTGACAGTCTACAGCTCTCTGCTCGCGGAGCTGTGAAAACCGAGTGATCGGCGGTGTTCAATTGCTCAGTTTTCAGTGTATAGGCGCCGGGGGACAGATGCAGCATCCACCTAGGTAAGTATAAGTGGGGAAAAAAAAAGGGATTTTATTATAACTTACCGTAAAATCCTTTTCTCTGCGTTCACTGACAGACGCAGCTCTTCTTAATTGACACGTGGGTTTTATGTCGTCCTATCAGGAGTGACTAGGCAAAACAGATGCAAAAGCATCAGGGATAGGCTGGCCCCTCCCATGGGGGCCGTCCTCACCTGAGCCTATAAAACCCCCTGCTGGCCAATGGCATTCAGTTTGTCACAAGCAGTGCAACAAAAAAATCAGAGGGGTGGTAGCTGCGTCTGTCAGTGAACTCAGAGAAAAGGATTTTACGGTAAGTTATACATAGTTACATAGTTACATAGTTAGGCAGGTTGAAAAAAGACAAGTGTCCATCTAGTTCAACCAAAAGAAAAAAAAAAAAGAAGAGCGGGGTAAAAAATTGCTTCCTGATCCCCTTATAGGCAATTGGATTGTCCCTGGATTAACTTTCCCTATAAATGTTAGTAGCCAGTTATGTTATGTACATTAAGGAAAGAATCTAGGCCTTTTTTAAAGCAATCTAATGTGCTGGCCAGAACCACCTCTGGAGGGAGTCAATTCCACATTTTCACAGCTCTGACTGCGAAAAAACCTTTCGGTATTTGGAGATGAAATCCTTTTTCCTCTAGACAGAATGCCCCCTTGTCCTCTGTGATGACCTTAAAATGAATAACAACATCAAGATCACTATATGGACCACTTATGTATTTGTACATGTTGATCATATGCCTGCTTAACCTCTTGCCGACCGTGTATAGTGTAATAGACAGCGACCGGCGCATGCGCGAATTGCGGGTGAGCGCGATCCGTGAGCGTGCCCGTGGGGCGGGCGGACTCAATGTCTGCTGGCGACCCATGATCGTCTGTGAGAGAGGAAGAACGGGGAACCACCGAGGTAAACACAGCGATTTCCCATTCTGACATGCGGCATGACAGTGATCTACTAATCCCTGCAATCGGGATTCATTTAGATCTGTTGTGCCCCTGCCAGCCCAGCCCCCACACAGTTAGAACACAGTGAGGTGAAATGTAATAAAAATCCCTTTTTCTCTTACGTTCACTGACAGACGCAGCTCTTCTTAATTGACACGTGGGGATGTCCCAAAGCAGTGCCAAAAAACTAGAGGGGTGGGCAAACAACAACAACTGTACCCAACAGAACCCTCTCAGGGAGCGCTAGACGCACTCACACCGCTGCTCGCAAAACTTTGCGGCCAAAAGCAGCATCCGCAGATGCTGAAACATCAACTTTGTAAAACTTAATAAATGTGTGCACCGAGGCCCAAGTGGCCGCTTTGCACACCTGAGACACCGAAGCCTGGTGCCTGAACGCCCAGGAGGTACTGACCGACCTGGTGGAATGAGCTGTGACCGGAAAAGGGGGAACCTTGCCCCGAAGCTCATATGCATGGGTCACGGTCTGTCTAATCCAATGGGAAATAGTAGCCGACGAGGCTGCCGAGCCCTTTTTGGAGCCCCCGGGTAACACAAACAATGAGTCAGACTTCCGAAAGGAAGCTGTAGCACTCAAATAAACCCGCAGGGCCCTCACCACATCCAAAGAGTGTAACTCAAATTCCTTAGGATGTTTTGGGTGAGGACATAATGAAGGAAGGACAATATCCTCATTCAAATGAAAAGAAGAGACCACCCTTGGAAGGAAAGAAGGTGGAAGTCGCAACACCGCCTTGTCATTATAAAGGATCAAGTACGGGGACTTGCAAGACAAGGCAGCCAATTCTGACACCCGCCGCGCGGGTGTGACAGCCACCAAGAAGGCAACCTTCTGCGACAAAAGGGACAAGGGAATG
>BLSH010139134.1:1638743-1651004 GCA_018402905.1 Glandirana rugosa
AGGCGTTAGATGTAAGGCCCTCACCTCTTGACCGTCCGCCTGAAAGAGTCAGCAGTCTGTGACCTGGTTCCCCTTACCAGGGACGTAGGTCTCCACAAAGCGGTCTAAAAGACGTTCACCCCGTGTGGTCTCCATCTGGAGTACCACAGGTCCAAGTTAGTGTTCCAGCTCTGGAAGCACACGTCTTGTTCTCTAGGCGACCGCCAGCGGTGCCTGCGCGACCACCGGGGAACCCCAGCCATGGTCAATTATATGGAGAAGGGAGGGGACTTCGACAACGGAGCCTAAGACACGTCCTATCGACGCCTTCCGAAATCAATACCTGGGCCTCAATAGCCAAGCCGTCAAAGCCAGCGAGGGTAAAGCAGGGTGCAAGATGGGACCTTGGGAGAGCAGGTCTTCACGAAGCGGAAGCCGCCAAGGGGCATCCGCCACCATCCGAATTAGATCGGCGTACCAAGTGCGCCAAGGCCAATCGGGAGCGACCAGGATCGTCGGAAAGCCTTCCGCAGCTATCCTGCACAGAATCCGAGGCAACAGCTTCAGGGGAGGGAAGAGGTATATTAACTGGTACCGACCCCAAGGGGCCACCAGCGCGTCCGTGGCGACCGCCAGCGGATCTCTTGTTCTGCACACGAAGGTCTCGACCTTGTGATTGAACCTGGACACCATGAGGTCTACCTCTGGTGTGCCCCACTTGCAGAAAATCTGGCGAAACACCTCTGGATGCAGGGACCATTCCCCTTGGTCCAGTGTCTGACGACTGAGAAAGTCCGCCTGCCAGTTCTCCACTCCCGGAATGTAGATTGCGGAGAGCGCTGGAATGTGTTGTTCTGCCCAGCGGAGAATCAGAGCAGCTTCTGCAGCTGCCGCTGAACTCCTTGTCCCTCCGATGGTTCACATATGCCACTGCTGTGGCTTTGTCCGATTGAACCCGGACAGGGAGGCCCTGCAGCCTTGTCGACCAACGAGACAAGCAAAGCTTGATCGCTCTCAGTTCCAACACATTTATCGGAAGTCGAGCTTCCAGAGCTGACCAACGGCCCTGGGCAGACAACTGACCCAACACCCCTTCCCAGCCCGTCAGGCTGGCATCCGTCGTCACAATTGACCAGTTGAGGGGAAGAAAGGACTTTTCCAGAGTTAATGCTGGAGCCTGGAGCCACCAAGTCAGTGATCCCCTGGTCTGGTGGTCCAAATGGATCAGTCTGTCCAGAGAAAAAGGAGATTTGTCCCATTTTGACAGAATCGCCTTCTGCAAGAGCCGGGTGTGACTCTGGGCGTAAGGAATCGCCTCGAAGGATGAAACCATGAGACCCAACACCCGCATGCAGAACCTTAGGGAGGACCTCCGGCGCGACAGCAGGGTCCTCACCGCCGCTTGCAGCCCCTATAGTTTGTAGGGAGGCAAGAACACCTTCGCCTGAGTCGTGTCTAGAATTAGACCGAGGTACTCCAGGCGACATGAGGGGGCAAGCGAGGATTTTTGCAGGTTGATGAGCCAACCGAAGTCCCTTAGTGTAGAGGCCGTGATTGTCACGTCCTCCTCCAAGAATACTACCGACTCCGCCCTCAAGAGCAGGTCGTCGAGGTACGCTACCACTGCGATACCTCTCTGTCTTAGCAGTGCTAGGACAGGTGCCAACACCTTGGTGAACACCCTGGGAGCCGAGGCCAGACCAAATGGTAGGGCCACAAACTGGTAGTGCAGGTCTCCCACTGCGAAATGCAGAAAATGCTGGTGTTTTTGGCAGATGGGAACGTTCAGATAGGCGTCCCTGATGTCCAGGGATGCTAAGAATTCCCCTTGATGTAGGGCGGCAACGACCAAGCGAATGGACTCCATCTTGAACCTTTGTGCTTTGACAAAACAGTTCAGAGTTTTTAGATCCAGAATCGGCCTGACCCCGCCCTTTTTGGGCACCACAAAGAGGTTTGAGTAAAAACCGCAGAACCTCTCCTCCAGTGGAACTGGCACCACGACACCCATGTCCGCGAGGGACTGGACTGCATTGAACAGTTCCTCCAGACGCCCTTGTGGAAGTCTTAGGTTTGAGGGAAAAAACCTGTCTGGGGGTAGAGTTTTGAACTCTATCCGGTAACCGGTGGACACCACATCCAGGACCCACCGATCGGAGATGTGAGCTGTCCAGCAGTCCGCAAACTCCCGTAACCGGCCCCCTACCCGACATATGGGCGGGGCAACCCGTCACGCTGAGGAGGGCTTATCCTCCGCTTTTCCGGGCTTACGATGCCAGGTTCTCTTACCAGACCCAGCCGGGGCCTTACCAGACTTGGAACCCGCCCCGGCTGTACCTGAGGCACGAAAATACTTCTTCTGCCCAGAAAAGGAGGGACCCTGACGTCTGCGAAAGTCCCGTCGTTTGGGTTCCGGAAGAAAGAGACTCTTTCCCCCCCGTGAAATCTTTAATGATTTCGTCCAGCTGGAGGTCCAAACAAACGACCCCCCTGGAAGGGAAGGTCAGTGAGGCGTTTTTTAGACGCCTGATCACCCGACCAAGACCTCAGCCACAACACCCGTCTGATAATAATAGCAAAGGCTGAAATTTTAGACAGCATGGTCATGATGTCCAGCAGGGAGTCGCACAGATAATGGAGGCCATCCATCGCATGTTGCAAATTATGCAACTCATACTTTGCACAATTGCAACTCAATTTTTGCACACTGAGGAGAGACACTCAGAAAGGGACTGTGCTGACATTGCTGAGGCCAAGGCTGGCCGCATAGCAAAACCTGCCACCTGAAATATAGCCTTTGACACCATTTCCGTGCGCCGATCCGCCGCGTCCGTAAAAGAGGGTGAACCCTCCACAGGAAGGGTGGTAGCCTCATTCAGACGGGCCACCGGTGGGTCCACCGAGGGGGAAGCCCACCGTGTTAGGAAAGCATCCTCAAAGGGATAGCGCACTGCAAAACGCTTAGGCAAGGTGAAGGAATTTTTGGGGGAACCCCATTCCTTAAAAACAGCCCGTTCAAAAAATTGAACATAGGGAAAAGCCCTAGGGGCCTTAGGAGGCTTCACAGACCCACAGACATAAGTGGAAGTCTGCGCCTCCTCAGGCTGAGCAAGGCACATAGCCTGGCGAATGTCAGCAATAAGGGTCGCTACAATTGCCTTGTCGCGCGCCACTGAGGCCCCCTGGTCCTCCTCAGCTTCAGAAAGGACCAATTCGCCCTCAGAGAGTTGCGCGGGGGTCCCCATGGCAACCGAGGCGACCCCATGATCTGAATCTTCACCTGAGGAGACATGGGGAGCCAAGCGCTTAGCGGGGCCGTAGCAGTAAACTTAGGAATGAATTCCACAAAAAGAGCCCGCAGGAGGTCCAAAGTAACCGCAGGGGCTTGTGCGGAGCTTTGCTCAGCTGCCTCCATTACAGAGGGCGCTGCAGGGTCCATAGCCACCGCATCGCCGTCCCCAGACATAGCCTGAATGGGACACCCTCCCCACGTATCACCACCACCACCTAAGACCACCCAGGGAACCTGGGGGGACAAGCCCACTAAAAACAACACCCCAAGGAGCCAGCCAAACCTGCTACTTCTAGGAGGGGGGCACGCAATAAAAAAGTGTCCCCCTGACAGGGAAAGAAGCTACCACCAATAAATAATTACTGCCCCGGATGTCGCCCCCCCCCCACGTCCTAAGGGCGGGGGAGGGGTCCACTCACCAGTCCGACGGGCGTTGCGGGTAGCCACCCGAAGCAGACTTACCCCCCTTGTCCCGGGAAGGATTGCTGCCGGCCAAGGCCACTGGAAAGGCAAAAGCCAGACACTGGGCATAGGTGGCAACAGCCACAGGCTGCCCGCACGGAACGGGCCCTGAACGATGCAGCCCTGACATTTTAGGGTAGGTCGTCAGCAGGTGGCCGGTCAGGGCAAAGCTTTGGATCCGTGATATCCTCTCTATGCCAAGACCGGCTGCTTGATAGAAGTCTTCATCATTTTCAGAAAGAGAAAAAAAAAAATTACATGCAGAAAAAAATGCAGGTCCCATAAGGGAACCCAGTCAACTCCTTTGCACTAGGCAAACAAAACTGAATGCCATTGGCCAGCAGGGGGTTTTATAGGCTCAGGTGAGGACGGCCCCCATGGGAGGGGCCAGCCTATCTCTGATGCTTTTGCATCTGTTTTGCCTAGTCACACCTGATAGGACGACATAAAACCCACGTGTCAATTAAGAAGAGCTGCGTCTGTCAGTGAACGTAAGAGAAAAAATGTTTTTCCATTACTTCTCTTTTAGCCCCGGTTCACACTAGTGTGATGCAGGAACCCTGCAAATCCATTGCGGGTTCCTGCATTGCACCCGACTCGCATGGCAGTTCACACTTCCATATGCGAACTGAGGGGAGTGTCAATACATTGTTAATGGCACCCCCTTTTCAGCTCGTATATCGCAGTGCGAACCGACAGTTTGGACATGAATCGGATCACATAGGTGTGAACACCCATGCAATCCAATTCTGGTGCGGTGCAAGAAAGGGTCCTGTGCGTTTTGAGTCTGGATGTGATGCCATTTCAGCCATACTATCTGTATGGCTGAAATCGCAACACACGGATATCGTATGTGATTTGCACTGCAGTGCAGTGCGAATCACATGCGATAACGCACAGCACGCCTGTGTGAAACAGGGCTAATTCTGTAGTAAAATTAGTAAAATCATGCATCAGTGTTGTTATCCTGTGGATAGTGTAGTCTTAGGATGGCTTTACACTGCTGCACTGTACTTTCCCATAGACTCCTATGAGGTCTTGCAGTCTTGATGTGGTTTTGGAAAGTGCACCAAAACTCCTGCATGCTGCATCTTTGGTGCGCTTTCTGAAACTGCAACAAAACCATGGGACATCATAGAAGTCTATAGGAAAGGGCAGCTGTGCTTTGCACAAAGCGCAGTGGGAACGCACTGGGGCAATGTGAAGCTGCCCTTAGATGCACATGAGTAAGCAAAAGGTAATTAACCACTTCAGCACTAGAACATTTTTTGCATGTAAAAAATCTGCATTTTTGGCTTTAAAATACATAAAACCCCCAGAACATTCTATATTTTCTAAAAGCAGAGGACCTGCAGAATAAAAGGAGAGTTGTCACAATTTTTAAAGTCGCATGATATTTACCTGTTTATTAAATACATATTTTTAGGAGAAATGTAATAAAAATGAATTTTAGTGCAAACACACACATAATAATACCCATTTGTTGATAAAATATAAAAGATGAGTAAATAGATACATGTGAAGTCTTAAAATTGCATGCGCCCCTGATATCGCTAAAATCTACGGTACCCAAAAATCTCCTAGGTTGGTGCTTTAAAAGCCTTTACAGCTTATCAGGGCCAGTGTCAGTGCTAGAATTATTGTTCTCACTCTGATGTTTGCAGAAATAACTCACATGTGTGGTACGATCCCAATTCACATACACATGCACACCTTGGGCAAGAGTATTTGTGGGTGTGTTCAGGGCAGTGGGGTTATGGTTAATTGTCAGATCACTTTCACTTTACAGCCAGAAACCAGCAGAGGAAACAGCAGCCATCAGCTTTTGCTTAAACCTTCTCTCTTTGGATCTACATAGTATGTTCGAAGAGCTGACATAGTTAAAGGGGTTGAACCCGGTCTTTCCATCGCCAGGACGAGCACACCCGCTCCAGTCGGTGTCTCAGATCCTGATTGGATAGATTGATAGCAGCGCAGGCATTGGCTGCCGATGCTGTCAATCAAATCCAATGCCGCGAGAGGTGGGGGCAGGGCCGAGTCCTGCTGTCTGTGTCAATGGACGCAGCAGCAGGACTCGAGAGCACGCTCGCACGAGTGTCCCCAGGGTAGCGCTTCCCCGTGGGGGCACTCAATGGAGGGAGAAGCCAGGAACACCACAGAGGGACCCCAGAAGAGGAGCATCGGAGGTAAGTATAACATGTTTGCAATTTAAAAAAAAACAAAGCTTTACAATCACTTTAAAGTATTAACCCAGGACCCTGGATTCTCTATATCTGGTCTCCCACAGTACATGGAAATGTAATAGTTTAAGTAAATATAAACTGCTAAATATCTTTTCTCATAAGCAGTATATAGCAGTCTTTTGACTTCTATCAGTGTCTGGTAGAGCTGCACGATTAATCGTAAAAGAATCGTGATTTCGATTCACCCCCCCTGCGATCTCCATCCCGCATTACTGTGATTCTCAGTGCAGTCATAAAGTAGACAGACACTAGAAAAAACTGTCAGCTCAGGAGGAGATAAAAAGCTTTACACTGGGACACTTGGCTGCACTGGGTGATCCGACTTGAGGGCCACTCAGCACGACTTGACTGTAATAGAAGTCAATGCAAGTCACCTGAAGTCTCCCCAGTAACCTTTTACTTATTTGGAGCGACTTGAGTCTCTCCTATCTGTGCAGCCTGCCGAGTCTGAGAACACTGCTGATAAAAGAAGCAAAGAGATACAATGTTTCTGCTTATCAAAAGAAATAACTCCACAGTGTATAGAAAATTACTTAGCAAATACATTAACATTAAACATTAACCCGCAAATATTATATATATTTTTTAGCAGAGACCCTAGAGAATAAAATGTCGGTTGTTGCAATATTTTATGTCGCACAGTGTTTGCGCAGAGGTGTTTTAAACGCAATATTTTTGGAAAAATGACACTTTCAAAAAAAAAAAACTAGAAAAAAAGACAGGATCAAACTGCTTTTTTACACAATGCAGGGGATTAACCCCTTAGGTTCCACAGTGAGTATAACAAGCATGCTTTACTGCATATACAGACTGATTTTACTGGTGTGGGTTTAGTAACACTTTAAAAAAGAATCCCAAGCATGGTATATTTTTACAATAGTTACATTGGTCCAGCTTGGACTAATGTAACTATGTATATGACATAACTTGCCGATGCCCATGGAAACTGGAAATCACTGGAATAGACACTGCTACTCAAGTGACCTCCACTAGGTTCCGGGTTCCATGTTGGATGGTTGCCCTGCTGCATTATGAACACAGGAGGTTAGCCACTCAGCACTATTCAGAGAATGCTTTGTACTTTCTTAACCACTTAAGGACCGGAAGGATTTCCCATGTTAGGACCAGAGCACTTTTTGCGATTTGGCACTGCGTCGCTTTAACTGATAATTGTGCAGTCGTGCAACGTTGTACCCAAAGAAAATTTGCGTCCCTTTTTTCCCACAAATAGAGCATTCTTTTGGTGGTATTTGATCACCTCTGCATCATTTTGGATCACCGCTATAACCAAAAAAAGAGCGACAATTTTGCAAAAAAAAAATAATATTTCTTACTTTTTGCTAAAATAAAAATCCCAAAAAATATATAAAAAAACTAATTTATTCATCAGTTTTGGCTGATTTATATTCTTCCTCATATTTTTGGTAAAAAAAAAATCACAATTGGCATTTATTGATTTATTGGCTTGCGCAAAAGTTGCCGCATTTACAAGCCATGCAAATTAATTTCTGGCGTTTTTACAATTTTTTTTTTACACTAGTAAAGGCGACGCTCTGCGATTTTTATCGGGACTGCGATATTGCAGCAAACAGATTGGACATTTTTGACACTTTTTTGGGACCAATTACATTTATACACCGATCAGAAATTTAAATATCCACTGATTACTGTGTAAATGTCATTGACAGTGAAGGGGTTAACCTGCAGGGGTGATCTAACTGTGTTCCCTAGGCGTGTTCTAATTGTGAGGGGGCTGGGCTGCCAAGGGCATAAGAAATCTAACTGATCCCAGTGACAGGGATCAGTAGATCCCTTACATGCTGCCTGCATGTTTACATCGGCGGTTCCCCATTGTTTCCTCTGCCAGGCAATCGCAGCTCGCCGGTGGAGATCGAGTCCACCCGAGCCGCAGCCACACTTCTGCAGAGTGCGACGGGCACGAGAGAGCCCGTTTATAGCCGATGATTCGCGGGACACTGCCACTCTGCAGCAGTAAAAGTATGCAAGCCGGTCGGGAACCGGCTAATGAATGCAAAGCGTTTTCTGATTACGTGAGGTGGAGAGGCGGGTGGTGACATCACGTTCTCCACCTTGTCCAATAAAAAAAGGAATACAATTATTACTGGACACTTCAATCAATTACTTACCTACACTTCAAAGAATTAAAAGAAAAACTAAACAGTAACGTTACCCAATTTTTCGTGGAAAATTCGTGGAAGGGCCACAAACGACACTACTTAAGAATCTCTATAGGCGACGCTTTAAACATTTTTAACGGTTGCCTGTTTAGAGTTGCAGAGGTCTTGCACTACAAGTAAATAACCCCTCAAGCTGCTTGTAATAACAGCCAAGCGGCTGCTTAGTGGCATCGGTTTTTATTACAAGAAAGCCGACCATCGGCTCTAAAAAACGACAGTTGCAGGCATCACCCCGGTACCACCACTTCAGCAAAATGACGTACAGGTACGTGATTTTGCGTGAAGTGGTTAAAAAAGAACTGAAATCACAGCATACACCTCTATATTATAACATCAGCATTGTAATAGCATTACAAATGATAGTTATTTTCACAATCCAATATGAGATTGCTTGAAAAATCTCCTTCAATTTTGTGAACGCTGTCCATCCACATACTGTCTCTTTCAACAAGCATGTTTTGCGGCTTCTCTTCTCCTTTGCTCATTCCTTTGGTTTACGTTCAATTTGTAACGACTACATATCCCATGGTACATTACTGCCTGCAAGCTGTGGTTCCTGTACTGACTCCACCTGAAACTCCTCTCAGCACCTTTGTAGTTCTGACAGCAGGCTCTGTGAAATGTGTGACCCAGCAGTACATATTGACGTGGCATAGCGAATATACATCACAGAATTGAAGGAAGTGAATGTGTGAATTTTTTCAACAAGTACATTCTCAAAGTTCAAGATTGTTCAAATGAATGGGCGTAAGCTAGAAATAACTGAAATTCAATGTGGAAACAAACATATGATTTTAAATTTTGATTGATACCAGGGGCGGACTGACCATAAGGGCACTCGGGCACTGCCCAAGGGCCCTTGGCCAGTAGGGGGCCCCATGAGAGGCTCCTGGTACTTAAGTCCCAAGGAATCTGTGCTGATCCTGGAGCTCAGTGGCCTGACAGGGGCAGGCTAGCGTGGGCACTCAAGACACCTTTCCCACATCTATAGGGGCGAATGTATGTAATGTGGGCGCAGCTCAATAAGTAGGTGGTGTTTTGTTTGGCTGGAGTGTGGACAGGGACGCAGGGGGGCCCCATGATCTTCTATTGCCCGGGGGGCCCCATGGGTTGTCAGTCCGCCCCTGATTGATACACTTTAAAGTAGAACTATAGTCAAAGCATTTTTTTTTTTCATTTTGGATAGAACAAGGGAGGGTTATAACCCCTGTCAGATTTTCACTATCTGTGTCCCATTGTGGAGATTTCCCTTTACTTCCTCTCCCATAGCCAAACAGAAAGTGAGAGGAAATCCCTGAAAATTAAGGAAATTCCCTGATGACCCCCAAGTCACCAGAACTACTATCCCCATTGGAAGATTTCCCCACTATTACTTTTCTGGGGACAACCCAAAAATTAGGATTTTGTTTTACTTTCACTTTCAATGATAATGGTAAACAGGACAAATAGAGAGGGTGAACCTCCTTAACGGGGGCACAGACAGCAATAGAAACTGCCAGGTGTTCTAATTTGTCTCCACTCCATCCAAAACAAAAAAAAAAGTTTTTAGCTATACTAATGTTTTTTAGTTATCCACTGAAGATTTACCCTCCCCTTCCTGACCAGGTGATTTTTGTAAAACGGCACTGTGTTAATTTAACTGACAATTGCGCAGTCGTGAAACACAGTAACCAAATAAAATTGATGTCCTTGTTTTCAAACACATAGAGCTTTTTTGGTATCTGATCGCCTCTGCGGTTTTTATTTTCTGCGCTATAAACAGAAAATGACCGACAATTTTGAAAAAAAAACAATATTTTTTACTTTCTGCTCTAAAACACATCCAATAAAAAATGTAAAAAAACCTACTTTCTTCATCAATTTAGGCCAATATGTATTCTGCTACATATTTTTGTTAAAAAATCCCAATAAGCGGATATTGATTGGCAATCGGTGACTTATAGCGGGACTGCGACATTGCAGCGGACAAATCGGACACCTAACACTTTTGACACTTCTTTGAGGACCAGTGACACTAATACAGCGATCAGTGCTAAAAATATGCACTGTCACTGTACTAATGACACTGGCTGGGAAGGGTTTAAAGGGGTTGTAAACCCTCAAGGTTTTTTCACCTTAATGCATTCTATACATTAAGGTGAAAAGCCTCCTGTGATGCAGAGCCCCCCTTTTATTTACCTGAACCTGGCCTTTTCAGCGACAGGGACGAGCACACCAGCTCCAGCTGTTGTCTCGGGTCCTGATTGGAAAGATTGATAGAAGCACAGCCATTGGCTCCCGCTGTTGTCAATCAAATCCAATGAAGCGGGAGCTGGGGGGCGAGGCCGAGTCCTGCTGTCTGTGTCAATGAACGCAGCAGAAGGACACGAGCGAGCACCCGCACGAGTGCCCTGAGGATGAGTGGCTCTCCAACGGGGCATTCGAGAAGAGGAGGAGCCAGGAGCGCCACTGAGGGACCCCAGAAGAGGGGATCGGGGCCACTCTGTGCAAAACCAACTGCATGGATTGTTTTTTTTTAAAAAACAAACCTTTAGATATCCTTTACCATTAGGGGCGATCTAAGAGCTAAATGTGTGCCTAGCTGGTGATTTGGTGTAGTGGGGGAGGTGCTTTTACTAGTGGAAGGCATGGACTGGTGTTCTTGTTTTACAGGAACACAGGATCCATGCCTCCTGTACTCACAGAACACACTGGTGCAATTTCAGACTTGCACTGTTTTCAATAGTGTCCATTCACATCAATGCAACTCAGCATAGAATGATTTTGAAGAAGGTTCCTGTACTACTTTGGTGCGCATCCAGTGCAATTTTGGCCGCAAAGAATTTACAAACTGTATCAAAGTTGCATCCAAATAGCACTCTATAATCGCAAAGAAAGTCGGCTCAAAATCGCATTGCAGCAGTGTGAACCTAGCCTGATATGGACATGTCAGGATGTAAAAACAAAGATATTGCAATACCAAAAGCCTCTTTTATAAATCAACCTTGACAACAATGAAAAGAGTTTGAGTAAACAGGGAACCAACATGTTTTATGCGTACAAAAAGAAAACGGAGAACATTATGCATGTGATTAATCTACCAACAAAGCTAAAATAATGAAGGTGAACCTTTGAAAGGTTAAACAATCCAAACTTCCTAATCATAAATAAAAAAGTGTAGCGCTCATAAGCATGTGCATATAAAGTGCACTAATACAATATAAACATCGATTGCAAATAACTCAGATAGATTGTGCATAAAATGAATTAAATCAGATAGCAACAAAAAAGTTCATCAGTTGAATGGAAGTTGAAAGCAGGAGTCCATAGGTGCAGAGATATGATATGGGAGAAACCATCTGTGGGAAGCGGAAACAATCACACATGTGAGAAAGATCGTCCACCAATTCAATAAAGCCTCTCACCTCAATGGACAATATAACTCGCTTGATATCCCCACACTGGGGTATAACCAGGGCTGGTCCAAGACATTGTGCTGCCTGGGTCCAAAAAAAAAAAAAACACGCCCACCAAAAGGCAGCCACATCCATAATTTTATATCATGATAATTAAAACTAAAATTACATTTATCAGGAAGTCAGGTTTACATACAACAGCACCTTGTCTATGCAAAATTATATGACATACCATTATGTTCAATTCCAAGGGGCGGGCTAGGGAAATATATAGACAGGCTAGGGTAGTATATAGACTGGCTAGGGTAGCATATGGACAGGTTGGGGTAGCATATGGACAGGCTGGGGTAGTATATGGACAGGCTAGGGTAGTATATGGACAGGCTAGGGTAGTATATGGACAGGCTAGGGTAGTATATAGACAGGCTAGGGTAGTATATGGACAGGCTAAGGCAGTATAGGGGCAGGCTAGGGTAGTATATG
The DNA here is from genome assembly GCA_018402905.1 of Glandirana rugosa. Lineage (NCBI taxonomy): Eukaryota > Metazoa > Chordata > Amphibia > Anura > Ranidae > Glandirana > Glandirana rugosa. The sequence continues at coordinate 1,650,796 of BLSH010139134.1, forward strand.
GACAAGCTGGGGTAGTATATAGACAGGCTAGGGTAGTATATGGACAGGCTAGAATAGTATATAGACAGGCTAGAGTAGTATATGGAAAGGCTAGGGCAGTATAGGGGCAGGCTGGGGTAGTATATAGACAGGCTAGGGTAGTATATAGATAGTATAGATAGGCAAGGGCAGTATAGGGGCAGGCTAGGGTAGTATAGGGGCAGACGTGT
>BLSH010139134.1:1670707-1695546 GCA_018402905.1 Glandirana rugosa
ATCGTAGTAACAGTCAGTCCTCCTCCCCTCCCCTCAAAATGTACATGATCGTCCAAATTGGTGAAGTTCTGGCGGGCGGGAGTATAATACCACCGGCAAACTTCATCTTATGGTAACAATACCATCGTCTATCGATAGTATTGGGGGCCATAACAAAAAAAAGTCGTCCGCTAAGACGTGTACTATTTTCACCAGAATCACCGCCTAAGCGTAACTCTAGTGAAAGTAGTCCCCTCCCTCTCCACGGGGGGGGAAAAAAAAAAAAAAAAAAAAAAAATGCCCTGATTGCCAGTGCAATGTCCCCGCTGAGGAATGCGCTTACTGGCATTTCCTGTTTGCACTTTAATGAGCTATGATTGGACACAGCTCATCACATGGTAAAGCGGCGGAGATGACCAGAAAGCGGCTGGAGGGGGGGGCACCTCTCCCTCCCCTGATGAAAGTGATCTCAATGCGAATCCGCCACTAAGACCACTTTTATCATGTGCAGAATCGCCTGCTGAAAAAAAACAATACCGGGGGTTATGATAGCTATCTGCTACCATAACAATGGTATTCTACTTCAAACGGCCACCATAATATGAGGGCGGGCGGTCTTGAAGTGGTTAAACCTGCTAGTACATGTAAAACTCCCCTCCCCTCCTCCTGACTGACAATGATGCTATCCAAAGGTGCCCCATGTGCTCATTCATCCAGAGTAGGGGCACTCTAATACAGAAGGTTTGTTACTTGCCAGACAACACGTGAAAACAGAAGGAAAAAAATCCTAAGAAAACTGATGCAGCCACCATATCCAATGACTGGTAAGCTGCACTATATTACATTTTTAGTTTTGGGTTAAATAATGCTTTAAAGTGGTTGTAAATGCTCACATATACCCAGAACCCACCACGATTAATCATTAAAGAATCGAGATTGCGATTCAACTTTACTCTTAAAATAGCTTTTTCCCGATTCTATGTAACAAGTGCAGAGAGTTCTGACAGCTGACAAAAAAAAAATCCAGGCAGCCTGCCAAGTTTTATTACAACATCTTAGGCGGAGATAAAGAGAAACATTGTAACATGTCGTTCTTTAGACCAAAGGAATACATTTTGGTTTGTAAATGAGGTCAGTTTAACCATTTAAAGACTAAACCTTTTTCTGACATTTGTTGCTTACAAGTTAAAATCTGTACTTTTTGCTAGAAAATGACTTGGAACCCCCAAACATTATATATATTTTTTAAGCAGTACCCCTAGAGAATAAAATGGCGGTTGTTGCAATATTTTATGTCACACTGCAATAGTTTTTGAAAAAATACACTTTAATGAATTAAAGAAAGCAAAACAGTAAAGTTAGCCCAATTTTTTTGTATAATGTGAAAGATGATGTTGCACCACGAGAATCGTAATCTTTATTCTAAGCAAAAAAATTGTGATTCTCATTTTAGCCAGAATTTTGCAGCTCTAATAGCCAGTGGAGTTAATAGCTTCAGATGATACACAGAGATGAAACAAATCTCCCTATGCCCAGGTTCACACTGCTGCAGGTTAGAAATCGACAGAGATTTCAAACTGGCAATGCAGCCGGCTTCAGGGGCGATTTAACAGACATCTCTGCGGAGTCATGGACAGATATCTATTCAAAAATCACCCCCGAAGTACTACAGGAATGACTGGGGTGGTGCCATTGCTGGCAATAGCCGCCAATTTGGCATGCAATTTGACATGTCAAATCGCATGCCAAATTGGCCCAATGTGAACGTGGGCTACATACGTTTTATTTGTATATCTGATGTCTTCCCTTTTCTACACTCTTTGGAAAGTGCAGATTGTGTTAGAAATTCTTCTTCCTCTTTCAGCAGCACATAGGGGTGGGTGAGGAGTCTGGACTTACACTGTGTGAGAGCTGATTGGAGGAAAGGGACACCCCCCACCCCCCACATAGGCAGAGAGATGAAGGAACATGCAGAGCTGTAGTCTGGATAGATAAGCTCCATGCTTATCTCCCTTTAAGTTCCCTCCCCGACACAAATTTTTAGCTCTTGTGTCGGTGAACTTGTCAGAAGTGACTTATGCTGATTAGAAAGGAATGAAGCACCAGAGAGAAACTACACTTAGAGCTTTGGGGAGAGATAAGTAAACACTAGAGTTATATGTGCTTAGGTCAAATTTCATGAATAGGGTTTACAACCACTCTAATGGTATAGTGATTGGTACATAGGGAAGCTGTACTTTTGAAAAAAAAGGTGAACCAAGTCTATAAGATTGTATTGTACATGCCTATACTGACCAATAGGATTCCAACTGTCAATCTCTCTAGTACACATTACAACACCTTAATTGCCGCTATAATAATTTTCAACCCCCAAACATTTAACACAGGGCTTGACAAGTTTGCTTTGAATCTAGGAGCCAGCTAAAAAAGTTAGGAGCCAGTTTTTTTTAGCGTAGTGTGGGTTGTCAGCACCTGGGGTAAGGCAAGTAATTTGCTCCCCCCTAACCCTAACTTACTCACAGCAGAGCAGCCAGTCAATACCTCCATAACATCATTACATCAGCGTTATAGGCTGGCCAGAAAGAGTGACACTAAAAACCTGTTATAGGGGGCAAATCCTTATTATGCCTAATGCATCGTAACTGCAGCATGTAAAACGCCTTCATCTGCTGCCTAATGGAGCTTAAGGATGGCCGTTGGTGGGTGGCAAAAACATGTCTCTGCTGCACATTTTTACCACCCAACTGTACATTTAAATGAAGCCTTAGAGACACTTTCAATAAAATACAAAAAAAAGTATTCCAGTGCAGCTGATCTTCTGCTGCCTCTTTGCAGCCACTTCCTGCCTACATGTGTGTCTCCCACGGTGACTATTCATTGCTCTGGTAGGTTTCCAGTCACCATGAAATACTGGAGCCCAGCTGCACATAAAGAGTGGTAATTGTTGATGGTACTCATGGCTTTATCAGAGGACATAGAAAGACTCTTCTACAGCATATCCAGCTGCCTCATCTCCCCTCCTCCACCTCACAGCACACAGAGCTGCATGATTCTGGCTAAAATGAGAATCACGATTTTGTTGCTTTGCATAAAGGTCATAATTTTCTCATGATTCTTGCGGTGTAACATTATCTTTCACATTATACAAAGAAAAAATGGGCTGACTTTACTGTTTAGTTTTTATTTTAATTCATTAAAGTGTATTTTTAAAAAAATGTTTGAAGGGCCGCTGCACAAATACCGTGTGACATAAAATATTGCAACAACCACCATTTTATTCTCTAGGCTCTCTGCTAAAAAATATATATCATGTTAGGGGGTTCTAAGTAATTTTCTAGAAGAAAATACAAAATTTTACTTGTAAGCAACAAATGTCAGAAAAGGCTTAGTCTTTAAGTGGTTAAACTGACCTCATCTACAGACCAGAGTTCATTCCTTTGATAAGTATAAACAAAGCATATTTTTGGTTCTTTTATCAGTGATGTTGTGAGATACTTGGCAGGCTGCCTGGATTTTTTTTACAGCTGTCAGATTAGGCAGAGAATGGCTCTTCACTGAATCGGAGATGCTGTTTAAAGATAGTGAGGAGAGAGAAAGATGGGCTGGCGCTCGGCATGGCGGGGTTTCTGGACGCCCGAATTTGTCGATTTAACAACTAAAAAACCCATGTGATACTAAAATTGAACCTGCTTCTATGTTCTGATGAAAAGACTGTATATAGCTACCATAAAATACAGAGACCTTACATTTTACACACATGATAAAGATATGGTAAATCATTTTAACACTTAACACTTTTATATATTCTGCTTGATACATTATCAATTGGTCTTCTTATTAAAAGTAAATGTAAAAACCTTAAACTCTTTATTATTTCTCAAAAAAAATCGAGCAAGTTTGCAAATATAACATTTCACTTTTCCCTGCTGTTTTTTGAGTTTTAATTGAAACTCCAATGGCTCTGCTAATTCAAATTGTCATGACTGAAGGCTGATAATGGTGGCTGTAGATCTCTTTAAACAGGAAAATAGTACATCAAAGAAAGCATCCCATTATTCCTATCGTTATACATTTATTATTATTATTATTATTATTATAATATTACAGGATTTATATAGCGCCAGCGCTTTACAATATTAGGGCAGACAGTACAATTACAATACAATTCAATACAGGAGGAATCAGAGGGCCCTGCTCGTTAGAGCTTACAATCTATGAGGAAGGGTTAAATGATATGAAGGGGCGATAACTGTGGGGGATGAGCTGATGAAAAAAATAAATGTGTAGTTGTTAGGTGGAGACAGGATAGGCTTCTCTGAAGAGAAAAGTTTTCAGGGATCGCCTAAAAGTAGATAGATTTGGAGACAGCCTGACAGATTGGGGTAGGGAATTCCAGAGGATGGGAGAGGCTCAGGAGAAGTCCTGGAGGCGAATATGGGAGAAGGTGATTAGGGAGCGGGAGAGCAGGAGGTCTTGGGAGGAAGGAAGAGGACGATTAGGTTGGTATTTTGAGACTAGGTTAATGATGTAGTTGGGGGCACAGTTGTGGCTGGCTTTGTAACTTATTGTTAGTATTTTGAATTTAATTAATTGGGTGAGGGGCAGCCAGTGGAGGGATTGGCAGAGAGGGGTAGCAGATGCTGAGCGGTTTGTAAGGTGAATGAGTCTGGCAGCAGCATTCATGATGGACTGAAGGGGGGATAGTCTATTTAAAGGTGAGCCAATGAGGAGGGAGTTGCAGTAGTCGAGGCGAGAGATAACCATGGAGTGAATAATGAGCTTTGTGGTTTCATTGGTTAGGAAAGGATGTCGTTTAGAGATGTTGCGTAGGTTGAGGCGGCAAGCTTTGGAAAGTGATTGGATGTGGGGCCAAAAGGAGAGTTTGGCGTTCAGGATAACACCTAGCATCCTGGAATGTGGAGATGGGTGGATGTTTGTGCCATTGCTTTTGACAGAGAAGTCAGGGAAAGAGGCACGTGGGGGTGGAAATATTATAAGTTGTTTTGGACAAGTTGAGTTATAGGAAGTGGTGTGACATCCAGACAGATATGTCTGTTAGTAAGTTAGTGATGCGCGAGGAGACTGATGGAGTCAGCTGAGGGGTGGAGAGGTAGATTTGGGTGTCGTCAGCGTAGAAATGATATTGAAAGCCGTGGGAGGCTATCAGCTGACCCAGGGAAGAGGTGTAAATTGAAAATAAGAGAGGTCCAAGACAGAACCTTGAGGGACCCTGATGGAGAAGGGAAGAGGAAAGGAGGAAGGAGAATTGTAAGTGACACTGAAGGTACGTTGGGAGGATGAGAGCCACCGAAGAGCACAGTCACGGAGACCGAGGGAGTAAAGTTTTTTGAGGAGGAGGGGGTGGTCAACTGTATCAAAGGCAGCCAAAAGGTCCAGAAGTAGGAGTACAGTATAGTGTCCATTGATTTTTGCGGTTAGTAGGTCATTTGTGAGTTTTAGAAGAGCAGTTTCTGTGGAGTGTTGAGGGCGAACTTCAGGTTGTAGGGTATAAAGAAGGTTATTCATACATTATACATGATCTTAGTCCAAAATTGCAGGGCATGAGGCGGGAGAAGACAACTGTTGATTCCCCTGTCAACACTGTCGCACTGTGTATGGCCAAGCCTTATTTAAAAATGACTGATACAGCCCACAGTTACCAAATATATCCCCCAATCCATTTATAACCTGGATACCAAAAGATAGCTAATTGCTCTGGGCAGCAGAACAACCAATCTGTTACTAGTATAGGTTACACAAAGGAAAGAGAGGTAATTCTTTCAAACACTTTAAACATCAGGCCTGATTAAAAAGAACACTCATTGTTGGTATCCACGTTTGCTCAAGACATACTGATTATCTTATTAAATTTGTTTTTTTTGGACTCTTTGGCCTGCCTAACCATAACCTGTTGGATTATATTTGATTGCCCACAAGCCCTTATCCATAGAAACTATTTTTTCCACGCACTGCATTAATAATGTCCAACAGTTTTGAATAAATGTAATATTAGGCTGTATCTGTGCTATACAGTAGTAGTTCTGAATATACAGTTAGCCAAAGGCAGGTAATCAAACACTGGCTGATGGTGCTCAATATTTTTTTTTGGGATGGGGGGGCGGCAGACAAACCTGCCCCCCCTCATTCGCACATACCGCCACTAACACTGCTCCCCATTCTCCGCAACGGCTCCCGCTCATCCTCTCATCTGCAATCAGAGAGATCCGTCCACTCCATCTGCATCCATCCGCTTTGTCTCTCCCCTCCCGGGCAGCTCTCAGTACAGGCGTTGCTTATTCCAAGACTAGGAGACCCACTTCCTGATTGGCCGGCAGGAGAAGCAGGAGGACATTAACGATTATTAATATGCTAATGTCACACAACCGGGTGGGCTTAGGGCGCAGTTCTCTGCGCCCCAAGCCCACGCTTTTTTGAAGCCAATTAGAGTCTCAGGCTCTAACCATGTGTTTCAAAAAAAAAAAAACCCATACCCCATTGAAATCCATGCGTCTGGTGCCCTGCATGTAGATTAGGGGCCAGGTGTAAGGATTAGGGGGGCGCGCCCCTAATGGAGCGACCGCCACTGTAATCAAATGATCTGCCTGGCTCTGCCCACTATTCCAAAACAGAAAATGAATAATCCTCTTATTTTTGGGATATTTGATGTAAAAGGACATGAATACCTTCTGTTCTAAGAAGGCCCCACTGTGCCAATAATATTATTCAAATTTTGTTCCCCCTGCTAACAGAAGTTGAAGGTGAAAGATCAAGTTTCGGCAAAAATGTAGACTATACAGTCCTTTACCAAGGATACATTAGACTGTCACTAAAATGTTTCACTTGGACCACAAGTATATAAAGCAGGTGTTTTGTACTGGTAATGCCTCGAAAGAAGAACTCCTTTACAGTTTGCTGCAAGTCTACTTCTGCTAGTACAGAGGAGGATTCAAATGCTTGTTTTCACAGTCCTTACCAACTTGCCATGGAAGCTAATTCGATAGCATGGTGGAAACTGTGAATGCCATTTTTGACCCGCCAGGCATACTTAGTTCCTCCCGTCCTCTCATGCTTCCATGAAAAATGCTGGACAGAAGTTGTAACGGCATTCATAAAACATGGCTGTAGACTCATTTAGGAAATCGATGTAGGCTTTTGGATTTGAGGCCATATAAACATTTCACATTAAAATGGCTCATTAATTTTCCTTAACGTTAAGAGAAATTTTTTTTTCAAAGCTGCAGCATATGGCACTAGAAAATAGGAAAAATGGGGAGACCTTGCTAAAACGACTTCACCAAGTACATTCATGAAATATGTGCTTTCTTTGTACACAAGAAGGCTCTCCCTCTGACTTTTCACTCAACACCACATAATTTTGGAAGCCTGTGCCTTTTTTTTTCAGTATCTGGCGGGCTCAGCTGGTAATAAAAGCTGGCAATCAATTGCAGAAAAGAGTAAAATTAGATCTAAGTACCCTCTCTCCTTGAGAGTAAAATGAAGATCTGTGGATTGCTGTGAATATACTGTATTAGGCCACTTATCTTCTTCAAACTATTGACCACCTTAAGATTTAAAGGGTTAAACTGCATTTAGAATTGGATCTTATTTCCTCTGTGACAGGGAAGGGGGGTTACGCAGTGACAGCTGCTGAAAAGTGACAGAAATGGACACAGTTACTGTAAATCTTGATTAATCTTAAGAATCCCCACACCATATCCAACTGTTTATACACTCCTGCAAATGTAGACTTTGGTTACTGGGTTTCTTAACTTGATACAGTATGTGACATTTGACTAGTCGAAATGTTTGGAAATGTGTTTCTAATGGAGTGTGCCATTATTTGCAAAATGTCTAATACTTAAAGCTGAACTCCAGGCAAATATAAAAGACACACAATAATACAGCTCTGTAATAAACAGTAGATCCTTGAATATGCATTTTTTTTAATACATGCAGTGAAAGTACCTTAATTTAACTTGGTATTAGCCTCTTTCAGGTTCTGTACAGCAGAGCTGGGAGGGGAAGCAGCATAAGGATCTAATCAAGAGTTTTGCAGTGCAGTAAGCATGCTGATAGGAGGAGACAGCAGTGTGACAAAGAGAAGAGCTCACCAGTGTGCTCCTCCTTTCATTGCCCAGTCACAGGATGGCAGTGGGGAAGAGACCTGTAAATGAGGTAGGACTGTGTTGTGTGGTAGAGCTACATAAATCTCTTGAAGATTGAAACACAAATCCTTTATCTTTTCCACTTTTTCTGCCTCCTCTTCCTACATTTCCCCCCACTCCTTTTTCTTTTTTCTTCTTTCTTGGCTGACCGTCCCGGTCTACTTGCCCCATACGTATGATGTGACTTTTGACATCAAGACTCGTTGTGCGGATTTAATATTCTTCGCATTGGTCTGGGGTCCACTCCAGAAACAATGGCACATCTTTACCCTTCGCTCTACAGTGTTTATTGGATATCAGTTTGACATAATGTGACCATGGGGTGTGGTGGGAGACCTGAGAACATGCCAGCATCCCAAATACAGACACGAGGATACCCTCCAATAAGGGACTTTTAAGGCATGAACAAACAAAGAGAAGGGCACACAAGAATATATAAGGCTGGATTCACACCATTGCGGTGCGAATTCCAGCCTCTCTGCTGCCGGGAAGGGACGGAGCCGCCGTTCGGCGGCTCCTGTCCGTTCCCACAGCGCAGCAGCTGCGGGGGGAGAGATGGGGGAGGAGCCGCGAGCAGGGGTAAATATCCCCGTTCAGTGCGGAGTGCATCTCCGTGTTAGATGCGCTCCCACTGGACTCAACGGGCTGGGAATTCGCACCGCATTGCACAAAAAACGTGTGCGTTTTTTGTGCAATGCGGAGTGCGAATGCACCGCACATATGTGAACTGGACACATTGAAAACAATGTGTTTTCAAGTGTCCTGCGAATTGGATGCGGTTTAAGCCGCATCCAATTCGCATAGGTGTGAACCCAGCCTTAAAGTATTAAATTTCTCCTATATGTATGTCTGCCTTGCCATCCACCATACACCCTAGACCCTCAGCATTGATTGTCCCTTGATGCTGTTTTTACTCCATTTTTGTATAAATAAAATAAATATAAAAAAAAAAGTAATACTTTTATATATTCTTATTGGAGTCCCTTATTGGAGGGTATCCTCTTGGTTGTCAGTTTGACATAATGTTGACCCATGTTTGTTCTGTACCACGTGCTCTAGTTAATAAATATATTGAAATACAAATTCAAATCCTTTGGCAGGTAAAACATCTCCAAACAACTTGATTGTAGATCTCAAGTTGTAAAGCGCTGCGTAAATTGTTGGCGCTATATAAATCCTGTATAATAATAATAATAATTATTTATTATCTGAAAAAGTGAGAAAAGGAAACAAATTGAACTGAAAAACCATCTAGCTAGGTTGCACTCATGGTACTAGTTCATGTCCCTCAGGCTCAGTATAGCCCCTGATAAGATGAGAAGAGCAATACCTAAAAATGATATGTTCTTTAGACCTGCCTCCGGGGAAACTCCAGCCCAACTTTGGTTTAGTTTTGACTAGCATAGGAGAGAGTTGGAAACCTTTTAGAAATATATCAAATGTTCAAAGAACATTAGTAATTATTAATGTGAATGTGTTTGCTTACTAATGTGCCATCTTACTTTTATAAATATACTTCTTGGCAATGCCTACAACACTCCTACTTCTCCTCCTTCATACAATTTCAATTCTATAATTCATAAACATATCCTCAGAACTTTTAACTTTATTATTTATCCTACTCCTAACCTACCTGCCTCCAAAATCTCATCAGAAGATTTCATTTTTTTAGTTTAGACTACAAATGGGTCTCCCTCTCTTTATCTCAATTACATGGGGGGAGGACAATGAAATTTGTAGTTTACAGAAGACAGCTTGCAAGGAAGATAACATTGTTTGTGACTTCAGTTCAATTTACAGGAACTTACAAGGATGCTGCATTTCTGGCAAGGTCAACTGGAATTTTCTGTACTTGCTAAAAATAAAAATGTTCTTTGTCTGAAAAATGAAAACAAATGCAGTGACCACATCCAAGGTCTCATGTACACTGGGCATTTACCCCCAAGGAAATGAGACTCCGGCATTTAAGCGTGAGCAAAAAACACATGTGCACTTTCCAGCCCTGCTGTGGGAAGCTTGTAAACCTCCATGAGAAGCTGGCAGCTGCTCCGGCTAATAAGGCTGCATGGTTCACCAAGTGGTACTAATGTTTAGGGCAGTCAGTGTTCACCCCTGGGCACATACTGCCCAAAACATTGTTACTGTTAGGTTCACCATCCAGCCCCTGGCCACCGCAGTAGCTGTCAGCCTCTAATAGAGTTTTACATGCTGCTGGCAGCAGGGTTGGATAGTACGCCTGTGCCTTCCACCCACACCTAAACACTGGAGTCTTATACAGTTGTGCTCATAAGTTTACATACCCTGGCAAAATGTATGATTTATTGGCCATTTTTCAGAGAATATGAATGATAACGCAAAAAACTTTTCTTTCACTCATGGTTAGTGTTTGGCTGAAGCTATTTATTATCAATAAACTGTTTACTCTTTTTAAATCATAATGACAACAGCAACTACCCAAATGACCCTGATCAAAAGTTTACATACCCTGGTGAATTGGGCCTGATAACATGCACACAAGTTGACACATAGGGGTTTGAATGGCTATTAAAGGTAACCATCCTCATCTGTGATCTGAAAAATGGCCAAGAAATCATAAATTCTGCCAGAGTATGTAAACTTATGAGCACAACTGTATCCTGGGGCTAAACATCCAGTGTGCATGAGGCCTAACTTGCAATATGTTACATTTTTGTTCTTGGGTTTAGATATCTTACAGGCATATAATCTTGATTCTTAAAATCTCTTCCCCTTCACCTAATTTCTAATAATTACCGCTACCAAAATCCTGTTACTTTTTCACCCACCTGCCCACTGTACTTAAACGGTGGGGTGGGAGCTTCGTAGTTTCAAGTTGACATACCGGTACGTCGCTCAGAGCGGGAGCCTGCACGTGGCTGCAAGGCAACACAGCGGCTGATCTTCGGATACAGCCCATCACAGATCGGGATATGGGTGGTGTGATTGGCCCTCCCAATCACGTGATAGTTGTGTCCAATCACAGCCTTCACAGTATAAACAGAGGCACGTGTCAGTTCTCCCCACTGAGCTCAGTGACAGCTCAGTGTGGTGGGGAGCGAGGGATGCTGCAGCCTACACTGACAGCTCTTGGTGTCAGGCATGATTTTACACAGAGAGCTGTCACAGATCACACGGACTGCAGCTATCCCCACACAGTACACCAACCACCACTGTCACCACTGTCCCTGTCCCATGAACATCTTTCCAAGTGCTCCCATGAACATCTGTACCAGTGCACAAAACATCTGTCATAGTGTTCCATCAACATCCATACCACTGCACAAAAACATCTGCAATAATGCAATAGTGTTCCATTGCAACATCAACATCTGTCAGTGTCTGCCAGTGGACGCTCAACATCTGTCAAAGTGTACAAGTGCACAAAAACATCTGTCAGTGTACAAGTGCACAAAAACATCTGTTAGTGTACCAGTGTCCCACCAATAAATAAATAAAAATTTAAAACGCCGTGCTCGCATGCAAAGGCGAACACACATGTTGGTCCGTTACGCATACGTAAACGGCGATCACACCACACATGTGAGGTATCAAGTGTGACACAATTGCTATCTATTTATCCGGTGCAACACCATTTTTCATATTTTACCAAAAATGTGGGTATTGTGTAAAAAAATTAGCAATACCCACCATTTTATTCTCTAGGGCCTCTGCTATGAAAATATATAATGTTTGGGGGTTCTAAGTAATTTTCTATAAAAAATACTGATTTTTACTTACTTGTAAACAAAATGTATCTGAAGAAGGCCTGGTCTTAAAGTGGATAATGCACAAAGTACTCCTTGGATGTTTCGGCTCTCTATGTGGCCAGGCTGTGAGTCTCACACATGTGGTATCACCATACTCAGGAGGAGTAGCAGAATGTGTTTTGGGGTGTAGTTGCAAGTATGCCTATGCCGTGTGTGAGAAATAACTTGTTAATATGACATTTTTGTGAAAAAGAAAAAAAATAATTTCTTAATTTTCCAAAGGATTGTGGGGAAAAAATTACAACTTCAAAAAACTTGCTATGCCTTTTACTAAATACCTTGGACTTTTCAAAAACGGGTAATTTGGAGGATATGTGTACTCTCTTGGCATGTTAGGGCCTCAAGAAATGAGTCACTACATCAGGTGTGATTAATTGTCAATGATTGGTACCATAGCTTGTAGACTCTATAACTTTCACACAGGCCAAAAAATATACAACAATTTGGGTTATTTTTACCAAAGAAATGTAACAATATAAATGTTGGTCAAAACTTATGAAGAAAAAATTACTGATCTACAAAAATGTAGTCTTTTTGCATTGGTGGCGCAAAAAATAAAAAACCCAGTGGTGATTAAATACCACCAAAAGAAAATTCTATTTGTGTGAAAAAAAATGATAAAAATGTCATATGAGTACAGTGTTGCATAATCGAGTAATATCATTCAAAGTGTGAGAGCACTGAAAGCTGAAAATTGGCTTGGGCAGGAAGGGGGTGAAAGTACCTGGTATTGAAGTGGTTAAAGGAGGAGAAGGAAGATCAAAGGAGTGCAATTCGCTTTGCACTCCTGTGACCCGTTTTCAGCAGAGAGTGGCCTGAAGTCCGCTCTCTGCTGACGTCACAGAAGTCGGTCCAGGCACCGCATCATTGCGACAATTGGGTCTTGGTTATGCCAGGTGCTTGGATAGATATCCGGCTCAGCCTCTCAGTGAGTTGCTGAGAGCCTGTGCCAGCCGCTCTACCCCCTCCACAGTCCAGCACTCCAGTGAGCGAGGAGGGGGCAGAGCAAAAAGCTGTGACTGACAGTCTGCAGCTCTCTGGCCGAGGAGCTGTCAGACCCGAGCGATCGGCGATGTTCGATCACTCGATTCTCAGTGTTAGAGGCGCCGGGGGACAGATGCAGCATCCACCAAGGTAAAAAAAAGCCCACACCTGTACTTCTCTTTTAAAGTTATCCGTTTTCCTTTAATGCAAGTTATTTATACAGCCTCTATTTTTAATTTTTAAACATATTTATAGATAGCCGCTATACAGTCAGGTCCATAAATATTGGGACATCAACACAATTCAAATCTTTTTGGCTCTATACACCACCACAATGGATTTGAAATGAAACAAACAAGATGTGTTTTAACTGCAGACTTTCAACTTTGATTTGAGGGTATTTACATACAAATCAGGTGAACGGTGTAGGAATTACAACAGTTTGTATTAAAGCACTACTTGTTCATTTCATTTCAAAACCATTGTGGTGGTGTATAGAGCCAAAAACATTATAATCGTGTCGATGTCCCTATATTTATGGACCTGACTGTATGTTCTTGCTTTTTACAGCATGGCAGTAAAGGTTGGTGCTATATAAGTAAAAAAATAAATAATCAGAAATAATGGTGAATGTAGATAGTTATGGGGTAAAGAGAAGTGAAGAGTGCAGCTTTATTTCAGTAAAGGTTGTCTGCAGTTCTAAGGTAATAACTAGCTGCAGAAATGTACAGCTACTCTGCCTGCAAATGGCTAATAAAATTCACTCACCTCCACCAAAATTGTATTTAAACCATCGAAACTTCTAACTACAATCAATCTTTAACATCTCGTTTTTTCCACAAAAAACGAAAAACAACAGAAAATTGCTGCAAAGGTGGCTAACTTTGGTAGCCTTGATGACAGGAGTGAAGCACTATTGCAACATGGTATTTGCTTCCTTTGCAATCAACTGGAAGGAAATGAAAAGTAACAGACAATCTGCATCTCTAAAAGGATATGTTAACCCTTACTTAACTCGTATTATTATTTAACTCTACTTTGTGTTTTGTTATATCTGGTTGATAAATGCAAAAGAAAAAAAACTGTTGATCTTGCCTGAAATATTTTGAGCTGATAATTTGCCATACTTACTGCCTCTGCTGACTGTTATCAGTCAGTATTTTTGCTACCTATCTCTATGGACTACAGAACACCTCCTCCCTATGTTTTGGAGATGAGGTAAAGAGTGAGGGGGTGTTCTGGAGTCCTGTCCTAGGGTGACAATGCTGCTCCTCCATAGATACAGTATGGTGAGTGCTGTTACCCTAGGACAGGATGTTACTGGCGTTATCACCAGGTAAAAAATAAAGGAAACGAAGGCCCAAAAAAGGCTTGTCTGCTTTTTACTACTGTTCCTAGACTTCTCTTACTCTACTAAAAAAAAATGCATTTTTTTTTTTCATTTCTTTTTTTTTTTATCCTTTCCCACATCAGAAGTACAACGACATGAGACTAATCAGTTTGAAAATCATTTGCTGTCTCCAGCCGAGTCTTTCATCATTGTAGTGTTTTTATGTATACTTATGATAACAATTCTCCAGTAGAAGAGACAAAAGGGGGAGTGAAATCAGCAAAGAGGCATGTGCTGTGTAAATTCAAAGGATTACCCATCTCTCATCTCCTCCCCTACAACGCTCTGCACTTTTCCTCTTTTCTTCTCTTTTTCCTTTCTTTCCTTCCCTTCTCTCCTTCTCCTCCCTTCCCTTCTCCCTCCTCTTTCCTTTCTTCTCCTCTCTCCTCCCTTCGCCCCATAGAAATTCTATCAAATTATCTCTATTATTGATTAACCACTTTCCCAAGGACGTCTCCCCCAATCCATCTTGAACACATTACTAGTCGCCCTAACCAACCTTTTTTCTTTTCTTTCCCCTTTTCCTCCCTATCTCCTCCTCTTCTCTTCCCACCCCCCTTTGAAAAAAAAAAAAAAACACAAGACCTCTCCCCCCCCCCCCCCCCAAGCGTCCCAACGTTCCTACCTACACCCCGCCGTCCTACATACCTCCGTTCTAGATGCCGCTCTCTAAGTAATGGATAAAAGGGCCCCAGGTGGCTACATACAAATCAGCCTGATCCTTCCCCCGTAATATTAGCTCCTCCATTTCCTGCATTTCACATATCTTATCTATCCATTGGGATTTAGTCGGAGCCACTTCCTTTATCCAAAGTGCCAGTATGCATGCTTTGGCAGCTATTGATAAATGTTTTAATAGTGAGTTTTTGTAATTTTTGACAGATAAATGCGTCTCGTGTAGTAGGTATGCGGCTGGCTTCATCCCAAGGGATATCCCTGTCAATTCCTGTACCACCTCATTTACCATTTCCCAGAACTCTTTTAATTTCCAACAGTCCCAGAATATGTGAATTAAGGTACCCTCGGATTCTTGGCAACGCCAACATCTATCCGAAGTCAAAGGAAATTTCTTATGTAAAGCTGCAGGCGTCTGATACCACCTTGTGAGAAGTTTGTATCCCCCCTCCTGGTATCTACTAGCTACTGAGGCTTTGTGTGCAAACAATAAGATTCTATCTTTTTGCCTTTGCGTGAATTTGATACCCAGGTCTATTTCCCACTTTACCAGGAATGGAAGATTTTGTGGGGCTGTGGCCGCTATCAACGACGCATAGGAAAATGAAAGTAGGTGTCTCGCTGGTTCCCCCGAGATACAAGCTTGCTCAAATGCTGTCAAAGCTCTTAGTTCCCCGTCTACTCCTCTCACTGCTTTGATGGTGGAACTTAGCTGGGCACAATGACGAAAGTCTAACCTATCTTGAAACTCTCGTCTACAGCTAGCAAGCCCCATAGGTCTATTGTCTTGGCAAAAATGTATGAGGCGGAAGAAGCCCTGCCTCCTCAAACAATCAAACTGCCTATCTTTAATTCCAGCCTGAAACATTGGATTACCTATAATTGGAATAAGGGGACTAGGCGAGGGGGATATATTTGCATGTTTAAAGAGTGGCCTCACCACTTTTAGTGTCGTCCCAACCAGGGGGTGACCCCCTACCGCGTCCGGCACGTCCGCCCATTTCAGCCAGGGCAGACCTGGCAGTGGGAGGTCAACTGTTGCTTCCTCTACCTGAGCTCATTGCTTTGGGTTTTTTATATGGATACACCATTCCATAACTCTAGTTAGATGAACTGCCTCGTAATATTTTACTGGATCCGGGAGACCAATGTCAGGATAGTCCTGCTCACCCAGGCAGGTTTACCTGCCCAAATAAATTTAGAAAATCTTACCCGTAGGTCCTTTAGAAAACTCACTGGTAAATTTATTGGCAAGGATTGCATAAGATAGATCAAGCGGGGCATTGTGTTCATCTTAATTACATTAGTCCGCCCAAACCAAGTGAGAATCTCTTTGTCCTACTTAGTGAGGTCGGACTTAAATTGTCAAAGGAGTGGAGCAAAGTTGAGTTCAAAAATTTTGTTCAGCTTTGTGGGGATTTTTGTTCCTAAGTACTGGATATGCGAGTTTGACCATTTGCAGCGACAGGTCTCCCTTATTAGCTCTTTCATTTTAGCTTCTATATTTAGTCTTAACCCTTCCGATTTTGCATAGTTCACTTTGTAATTGGATAAATTACTATATTTATTGAGTTCACTTAGTAGAGCGATCATAGATTTTTTAGGGTTAGACAGAACAAAGATCAGATCATCCGCGTAAGTAGCTACCTTATGCTCCAAGCCTTTTGTTGTTATACCACTTATCTCTTGGCTTGCTCGTACTGTACGTAGAAAGGGCTCCAGCGTAAGAATAAAAATCAGGGGGGATAAAGGACAGCCCTGTCGCGTACCATTTTGAATGGGGAAGTCTTCTGAGAAACTACCGTTTACCTTCACTCTGGCTGATGGTATCGAATATAAGGCCGAGATCCAATTACCCCAGCCCCCTTCGGAGAGACCAAAAAAAAATGCATTTCAGCCTGTGTTTCTGCTGGAGATTTCCTTCCATTTGTTCTCTGGTAAAACAATGTCATTGGGATGGAAAATTTTGGAATATATTTCTAACCAATCCCTGATTAGTAGTAAAGACCCAACGAGGGTTATAATTTTACCCCATCTATCTATAACTAAGGAAAATAAATTTGGATGGACAAACACTTTAACCACTTGCCTACAGGGCACTTTCACCCCCTTCTTGCCCAGGCCATTTTTCATCTTTCAGCGTTGTCATACTTTGAATGACAAAAGCATGGTCATGCAACACTGTACCCAAATTAATTTTTAATAATTTTCTTCACACAAATAGAGCTTTTTTTGTGGTAATTAATCACTGATGGGTTTTTTATTTTTTACTGAAAAAAAGAAAAAAAATTGAAAAAAAAAGGTTTTCTTAGTCTCTGTCAGTAAATTTTGTAAATAAGTAAGTTTTCTCCTTTTTCTCCTGCACTGATGGGCACTGATAGGCTGCACTGATGAGCACTGCTCAGGTGGCACTTATGAGGCAGCACTTAGGGACACTGATTAGGTGGCACTAATATGCCACACTGATGGGCATCACTGATGAGCAGGCACTGATGAGCACTGAAAGGCAGCAGTGACTGGCATCATGAATTGGCACTGATTGGTGTCACTGACGGGCAATGGGAGGCCTTACTGTAATCAGGGCACTGATGATCAGTGCCCCTGATTACATGTCTGGGTGTCCCCTGAGAGGAGATGTAACTGATAAGCTCTCCTAGCCACACACTCTGTCAGTGTGACGCGATGAGAGCCGATCACCAGCACTTCCGCATTCACATGTGACCAGCTTTGATTTGACACAACCGATCATATTGTTAAAGAGCCGCGTGATCGGCTCTTTACAGAGATCCAGGTCGCGCCGTGTCCTATCAACACGGCACATCGATAGCGGCCGTTCTGGGTGGGGTCATATGACGTCCACCCAGAATGAGAGCCACCCCATCCCTCTGTCATTGGACGGTGGGCGGGCAGGAAGTGGTTAAACTTTATCCAAGGCAACAGAATGGCAAGAATGACTTATACATGTAGCTATGTGATCTCCAGAACATGAAGAAGTAGGATTCTACAATAGTTTTTCTCTATAAAGGGATACCAGATCAGTATTAATTCTGAAAAAAGTGGGTTATACTGCTGCCTACAGGAGATTGGACACTATCAAATAAAGCTGTTAGTCTACCAGATCACCCCTCCCCCCCCCCCCACTGCCATCATGCTCCAGTTGTGTGTAAAAGCAGTGGTAGGAGTGGATCATAAAGACAGAGGGGTGAGACCAGTATCCGTTAAAGCCGAACTCTGTGCAAAATCTCTCTACCATCCCCACCCCACCCCACCCATCTCTAATCCTTTATGCTAGGGGTTTAGATTTTCTAACCTGGTAAAGCAAATCATAGTTATCTGAGTCCCTCCAATCTAGGATCCTCACAAACACCAATTCAGCCTGTGGGGACCACAGATACAGCATCACCTGGTCGCTGTGACTCCTCTTGCATCAACATCAGAAGTCTTCTAGATCCTGAGAGGACCCATCCAGCCAATGGAAGTTATCCAAGTCACGCAGTGATGTGGACATCTGGAAGAAGGACCCCAGAAGGAAGTAACAGGGAGGAGAAAGATCCTGCACTGGATAATCCAATGACCACAGCTTAATGTAAGTGAATGAGGGTATTTAGAAAGTCCTCCAAAGCAGCATTACAACTGGGGTAGCTTGCAGCTCAAGAGCTGCCTCAACATGTTAAGTCCAAAGCTGGCATCAGAAGAGGCCTAAACATCAAAATGGTAAAACTTGGTAAACCAACTTTACAAATCTGAGAAACAGATGCCAAATGATGAAGCCAAAGAGGCACCCATGTATCCAGTGGACTTTGCATGAGAGGAAAAGGTAGAACCTTGTCCTATGCTTATAAGTTTGAATGATAAGCTGCCCAAGCCACCTCACAATACAGGAAATGAGACCGGCAGTCCATTACAGGGACCTTCAGAATGACAGAAAAGGGGTTAGTGCAATGGAAAGAGGCCACAGCAGATGATTGGTACCATAGCTTGTAGACTCTATAACTTTCACACTGACCAAAAAATATACACTGATTTGGGTTATTTTTTACCAAAGAAATGTAACAGTATAAATGTTGGTCAAAATGTATGAAGAAAAAATGATTGATCTACAAAATTGTAGTCTTTTTGCATTTGTAGCACAAAGAATAAAAAACCCAGTGGTGATTAAATACCACCAAAAGAAAGCTCTATTTGTGTGAAAAATATGATAAAAATGTCATATGGGTACAGTGTTGCATAACCGAGTAATATCATTCAAAGTGTGAGAGCACTGAAAGCTGAAATTTGGCCTGGGCAGGAAGGGGGTGAAAGTACCTGGTATTGAGGTGGTTAAAGGAGGAGAAGGAGGCTGTACTTCTCCTACAGATCAAAGGAGTGCAATTCGCTTTGCACTCCTGTGACCCGTTTTCAGCAGAGAGCAGCCTGAGAAGTCACAGAAGTCGGCCCAGGAACTGCATCATCGCGACAATTGGGTCTTAGCTATGCCAGGTGCTTCAACAAACTGCCTCCTTCTACAGCCAAAAATTTCAAATTATGACTCATCAGCCCAGAGTACCTGCTATGGGGCTGTATCTTGGAAATGTTAAGGGCCATTAGTGGATTGGTCTGGGCCCTGGGGGATATACAGTATTATAAGGACTCCCTTAATTTATTTACTGTTGTCAGTGTTACCATTTGTTATTCTTGGTTTATCATATCGGCAAACCTGTATGATAACACTATATTATTTGATCCTTGTGCTCTTTGGTGATTCTCCAAAAAATGATCATAGAGCAGGTGGCATATTTTCTCTTTTCTCCTTCCTCCTTGTCCTGGCTAGAAAGCTGAGGTATATGGAAAAATAAGAAACCGCAGCTCCAGGTAAGTGTATGGGTTCAGCTGCTCCCAAATGTGTATCCTGCTGGATGCGGTGAGGTGCACACCCTGTCACTGCCAGAACGATTGTGAGAAGAAAAATCTGGAATGGCAGCACACTCACCAATAAAAAGCAGATTCTTTTATTGAAAATATGAGCAAAAATGGGGGATACATGTGGGGGGGAGAAGGACAAGGTTGACGTGTTTCATACTTCCAAGAGTGCTTTGTCAAAATCATTGGTTTTGACAAAGCACTCTTGGAAGTGTGAAACGCGTCAACTTTGTCCTCCCCCCCCCACTTGCCATTCTAGATTTTTCTTCTTACATACAGTATATACATAGACATTTATTCATATGTTCATATATGAGTGGGCATTATAATGGTGGCCACGTTTGATTATTTGGCAAATTTGCTTTAGGGTCCCTCTATACTCCACGCATCCGCACATGAGGGATATCTGCCTCCAACCGACCTGGTGTTGTGTCTATCTCAACCGGATTCGGCCTTGCCATGTGGGATTGCACCAGTGCAGAGCGATTGTATTTTGCTATAGGTGTTGTTGATTTTATTGAGTTATTCTTTTTCTTTTTTCTTATTTGTTTAGAAAATTAAAGAGTGGCTTATTTCGTGTTTGTGGATTCAATTATGGTATAATTATTAACTGATGATATTTGCAGTATTTTTTGATTGGTCTTAGAAGTCTACAAGAAAGGGTGGTCCTTTAAGTATATGTATTATTAGTACCAGGGACTCTGGACCTTTAAAATAGTTAAGAAGCCATAGTATAGAACATTCAATCATATATTTAACAGACCCAAAGTAATTAAATAACAGAATCTCATTATTAGGTTTTACACTTTAACCTTCAATTTAGGAATATAAAGCGCAGCACGTTTCTGTTTGTACTTTTCATTATGTGTGTTTTCCGATGCCATCTGCTAAAAGAACTTGAGCCCGAGCCGACAGCAAGACACATTATGACAATTTCTCAATCTCCTGTTAAAAAAAGTCTGGCCGCTTTAGAGCCATAAAACCAATTGCATAAAGCTGGCTTTTATACTTTACGTTTGGCTACTTTAACCACTAAAAGTAGGAGGCTTAGGTGGACTACTCTGAAGTTCAGGATTTACTGTACAGCCTAAATCCAGCAAATTTCTAAAAACACATGGGAATTGTAACTCATGCGCTAATACCTAAAAGTTTTTTGTTAATAAAACTTCCAACACTGAGATTACCTCACTAAACTTACCTCAGTAACTTTTATGGTTACCATAAAATTGTAGCTGTCATAATATTTTTGACTTACTGCAGAAGGAAGTCAAACATTCCGGGGTAAATTCTACTTAGCAACACAACGGTTATAAATTATAAGAATACGGACTAAGTCTAGAATGGCAGATTGCAAAAAGCCATTATACATATAAAAAAACAATTACAGTAAGCAGCAGAGCACAGCGCTTAAAGGAAAATTCAAGTTGTATTCAAATGTACATAACATGTATAACTGATACAATAAAAAACAGTTTTCCCTTTTTTTCATCTTAGCACTTTTGATCTCCTCCAGACACTTTCTTACACTTCCATGTCATGCCTACCCTTGTATTATTTGTCATAGGGCAAGCAGGCTTATCAGTATTGGGTTGCTCCCAGGTCCTATACACAATGCTGTAATG
This sequence comes from Glandirana rugosa, assembly GCA_018402905.1. Taxonomy (NCBI): domain Eukaryota; kingdom Metazoa; phylum Chordata; class Amphibia; order Anura; family Ranidae; genus Glandirana; species Glandirana rugosa. Next base: position 1,692,207 of record BLSH010139134.1, read on the forward strand.
CCTGGCTGCTACGCCGAAGTAGGCACGAACTGAGCACAGCAACAGGTACTTGAACTGAGCACAGTGAATAGGTACTTGACTGGCAGACAGGCAAAGTGGTCAATGACAGTCCAGCATCAGAGCGGGCATAGTACAAAGAGTAGTCAGAGTCAATCTGTGGTGAAAAGGCAGGCAGAGGTCTGAGCGTAATCAAAATCAGATCCAAGTGTGTCAACAAGGGATTCCAAACAAGCTGGCATGGCCGGGCTAATCTGTAGGTCTAGGCAGGGAAACAGGGAGCTTGAAACCTGTGTTAAAAACACTATAACAAGCAAGACATTGTGGGAATGGTTGGCTTAAAACAGGTTTGGTCTCCACCCAGAAGCTGGCTACATCAATCACCTTGCAGGTGGACAGGCAGACAGGAAGAATGCAGCTCAGCCAAAACCAGGATGCTGTAATGTGACCAGCAGCTGACATGGAACAGGAGCATTACACGCTCCTGACAGCTATCTACTTTGCACATGTTTCAGCATCAGCTGCCAGATAGACAACAGTGACCAGTGCCAGATAGACAACAGTGACCAGTGCCTGCACAATGCATGGCTGCTCACAGTCTAAACTGGGGACACATGTGACAGAGTAACAATGGGAGACCATTGTCATCTCTCAGGACAGGATCACCAGGTATCATTTTAATGAAGGCTGCAGATTTAAACAGATTAAAAACAACTTTTAAAATTACACTAAAACATTAAGCTTTCTATAATATATTAGTGATTGGGATTAAAGTGATTGTAAAGGCTCGCTTTAAAAAAAAAAAAATAATAACAAAAATGTTATACTTACCTCCTCTGCAGTTGGATTTGCACAGAGCAGCCCGGATCCTCCTCTTCTCGGGTCCCTCTTTGCTGCTCCTGGCCCCTCCCTCCTTCGAGTGCCCCATCAGCCAGCAGCTTTCTATGGGGGCATCCAAGCCGAGTCAGAGCTCCGTGCATCCATTCGGACACGGAGCCGCGACCTGGCCCACCCACTCTCTCCCCTGATTGGCTGACAGACTTTGATTGACAGCCACGGGAGCCAATTGTGCCGCTTCTGTGTCTCAGCCAATCAGGAGGAGTGTACTGGATGGCTGAGGGGATCGTGGACATCGCTGGAGAGAGAAGGGGCTCAGGATAAGTATTAGGGGGTGCTGGGGAGGCTGCTACCCACAAAAGGTTTTTTATCCTAATGCATAGAATGCCACAAGCCGAGAACAACATCATCGGCTCCTAATTTCAAAAACAAACATACTGCTTACATTTACTGGACTGGGAGTATAATTTTTAGTGAGATACTTGCACATCTAATAGAATGCTGGAGATACAATGTTCCTTTATAAAAACATTGATAATGTGTAATTATAATAAGGATGGAGCTTCAACTTCACATTAATTTAAAATATTTCAGAAAGCGCATAGTGATAAGAGATTTAGGCTGGGTTCACACTAGTGCGAATTGGATGCGGGTTGTCCGCATCCAATTTGCAATAGCAGGAGATTGTGACCAGCTCTCTATGGAGCTGGTTCACCTATCTCCACAGCAGCGGTCCTGCGCGTCTTTTGGTCCAGTTCAGGTCCGAATTAAGCCCAAAAATCAGACCTGAAATTATGAATGGGGACGCACCAGACCCCTGCTGTGAGCAGGAGCGGTGTGAACCCAGCCTTAAAATATAGCAGGTAAAGATCTTCACTAGTTTATTAAAAATGTCTGCAACATATACAGCATATATTTTTCTCACAACAAAACTATAGTTTCACTGTAAGTAGTCCCAGTGGGTTCTGAGAGATGTTTTTCAGCTGTAAAAATGCTCAAAAATGCACAAAAACGCGGTTAAACACTAGTCCCCAAAGTTTTTGGATGTTTTAGATCAATTGAGAAAAAAAAAAAAAGGTTGGCCCTATAAAAACGCACAAAAACGCCAGTAAAAACGCTAATACAACCTGAAAAAATCACTGATAAGCTATGTTTTTATAACGTCCTGTGTGCATGAAGCCTTAAACTTCAGTTCTGGTCTGAAGAAGGCCTGGCATTAGGTATATGAAAATTGCAGTGTCCAGGTACTATGCAATGCATAAAACCAGGTGCAACCTCCTGCAATGCTGCCCACAGCCCCTTGATTATAAGACTCAATTAAAGAGTTCCACCTTGGCCTCCCCTTCTGATATAGTCTACTACAGACTCTTGTGAAGAGCAAATTGGAGTATACAGAGGATCATATGACTTTTAAATTAGGCATTAATGTATTATGACCTAATTAGTTGCTCATTTGTAGAACTCTTTATAGATGTTACAGTTCAGTACTGATTTCAGAATATTATTTGGGCAATTTCGTAAAACATTGTATGGCAGCTCCCCAATCAGAAGGTCTGCCGCATCTATTTTTTCTTCACTATGTTTTCATTGCTGGATCACAATTTTGTGAACATTTGGGAAGTGTGCAGATATATGGCCAATACAGAAGGAATGTATGAAACATAGTTGATTGTAATTTATGAGAATTTAGGAGATTCTATATGTGCATGGCTGGTATATTTACATGTCTGTAATTTTGTGAACTAAATATTCCACCATTATAATGAACAACTTAGAAAGTTTTACATTGTCTCATGGCCTTTGCTTTGTATAAGTAGAAGAGATGGCGACAATATAATTAACAGCTCATTCAGATATTATTACATACTCATACCTTCAAAGGAGGATCCAGTACTGTTTTAATATTTGACACCTACATTGTTCTATGCTCTACAACAGAGGTGCCCAACCTTTTGAAAAACAAGGGCCACTTAAGTGACTTGGTAACCGGTCGTGGGCCACAATGAAATGAAATGGTTCAGAATTTAATTTTTTTTATTTTGAATAGCATAATGAAGTTCTTAAACAACAAACATATGCAGAGCAAACACAGAAATAGCCTGCTCTACTCTATGGGACAAATCCTCTTTCGTTTTCTAGTGGATAGTAGTGCACTGCACCTGCGAATCAGTTTAAAAGCAGCAAAGTAGCCAGTGCAGAACTAAAACAGATATGCTCATTGCTATGTGATTTTAATAATAAACCGACCTTTAAACACAATCTTCAATTCATTCAGGAATTGCCCTGCAGGTATTGCTGGCTGTTGCTGTCCCAGGCTTCCTCTACCGCTGGCACCATTCTCAACACTATATATTTACTATTCTCAACACAGATGCTCAGGGATGGCGGGTCGGCAACTCGAGATCTGGGCTTGCCGACCCGCCATCCCAGAGCAAGAAGTTGCAGGCCACATCAGAGGGCCACTGGTTGGGCACTCCTGCTCTACAATAAGGAGAGTACATCAGAA